>OY283140.1:4760289-5201763 GCA_958299785.1 Medicago lupulina
TCGAGAAAAACCTTAGAAATTCTGAGCTCGGGGTTGATTTCACTACGGGAAGGTGTTAGGCACCCGCAATGACTATAGTATCCTATAGGAACCGTTTTGCTAGTCTTATGTATACGCTTTGCTTTTATCGCTATTTGTAAAAAAGGATTGATTTTAAGAATGAGAGAAAGAAGATTTTGAGTGTTGTTTTTATTGGACTTGGAGAGATTTTGAGTCTCTTGCCTACATACCCTTTTAAGGGATCAAAATTCCATGTAGTTCTCTTCCAAAATATTTTTGTGGGTTGGTTCGATTTTAGTTTTGAAAATAGTTTTGAAGAAAGGGTGAGAGGCCTCGAAGGCATAAGATTTGAGAGAAGGTGAGGTTGATCACTTATTAAACAAAAAGGTTAAGATTGGAATTTAAGTTTCATTTGTATTTTGATTAAGAAAACAAAGAGAAAATTGTGGAGTTTTGACTCCAACATTATTGTGAAAAGATTTGAGTGAAGAATTAGTTTGCTTTGAAAAATGAATATTTTCTAAGTGTCGCGTTTCCTAAGCATACATCTAGCGGTAAACATACAACGTGTGTGCGTGTCGGTGTACATCATCATAGTGTCCATTGTCCTTTACATTGGGTCCTAGTTTACATTCTATGGTCTTGCAAGAATTTAAAAGGAAAGTAAAAACCAACCCTAAAACATTACATGAGAGTTGATGGAATATTGCATGAAATTTAAAGAAAGGGAGGGAAATGGAATGAAGTGCTTAGCATACATGAGACATAGAGTAAAGTGGTTAGTGAAACAATATGAAATGGTAGTAAAATGTTAGGCAAAGAAAAATGATGACAAAGTATGATGCAATGGGAAGAAAGATGCATGCAAACTAACATTACTTACAAAGCAAAAAACTAAGAAGTAATCTTTGCAAAAATTGGAAACTAGCACATAAACTTGCAAGACAAGACTAGTCAATTACACTAACAAGATTGAGAAATGTTGCAAAATTGTAAACAAAGATCAAACCAATCACAATTGAACATGTTGTAAGAATTGCAAATAAAGATCAAACTAACAAAAATTGAACATATCGCCAAAATTGCAAATAGAGATCAAACTAACACAAAATTGAACATATTGCATCATTGTAAACAAGATCAAAATTAACAAAACCAATAAATGTGCCAAATTGTAACCAAAAACCACACTTTCAAGGTTGGAAGATAGTGCAAAATTCATTTGAATAAGAATAAAGCTTTTAACAAAAAGAAAGAGGAATATTACCAAGAATTAAACTTAACAAGATTGAATGAATTAGCATGAAATCAGAGATGAATTGTTCATGGAATCAAATGCCACTTACTAAGGTCACATGCCAAGAATTTGGACTAAACATATGCAAGAAACTTCATAGAAACAACAATATACCCACTAAGGGAAGAGAAATTGGCACACATATTCTGCATCAACCTTAACATGTAAAATTAACACCAAACAGCCAAGCAAGTATCAAGAAACTCATGACAATTTTTAGGAATTTTTCCAAGAAATTTAGCATGCATAGGGGTTCAATCAGCAAGAAAAAAGTGTATTTAGCAAAAACTTCAAGAAAAACACAGGAAACTAAAGCCCCCAGGTGCAAAAGCCCAAAACCCACGCTCTGTGGATCCGGATCAGTCTTGACGCCTCAGGGACGTTAGATTGATCCGGATACCCTAAAATTAAGATCTAACGGCCTATGGTTCAGGAGAAGTGGACCGGGTCAAGACCGACCCGATCCACACGCGTATATAAAAGGCATAGGATCCGGTTTCCTTCATTTCTTTTTCTTCTTCCTCTCTCTTCTCCCTCTTCTCTTCGCCGTCCCTCATCAAACCCTAACCCTAGTTCTAACAAAATCTACCCAGAAACACATCAAACATGCATCAAGTCACTCGTACTACTGGTTTAAACGTGAATCTATCGCAAGAACGAAGATTAAACGGCTGGATCAATGTGAATTCGTGGATTTGTCCCTGTAGATTTCGAACCGTTCGATTTTCACGTTTTTTGGTTGCAATCTTTATGAAACTATGAGGATCTTGCTTCGATTCACCTTCGTTTGTGAATCTCGCAACGTTTCTTTGATTTTTTTTTGGAAGAAAATTCGGTTAGGGTTAGGGTTTGAAAGCGAACAGTTCAAATTCTCCACGGATTCACATTGATTCTAAACTTATGATGATCTTCAAAGAGGTAAGATGAAATTTCAGTGTTACCTGTGTTTTGATTTGGAGATTGAACCGTTTCTCTTGATCCTTGGCTTCGCGTTTCCACCGGTGAGCCGGTTTCGCTTCCCTCTCCGATCCGGATCCTATGAGAATTCTTCTTCTTTTTCTCTTTCTTCTTCTTCTCTGTTCCAAAGCTGTGATCACGCTTGCAGCGCGCTACCTCCTGTGGCGTGCTCGCGTTGAATTGCAGCTTCAGCAGTTCGATGATGAAGATTCTCGCGAATCTCTGAGAATTTGCTTGAAATTTGTGTGAATTTCGTGTGGATTTTGCTTCTGCTTAGCTCTGTGAGTCGAATTCCATGATGAATTCAAAGTTTCTTTGCGAAATTGTTCCGAATTGGTGCTGGATTGAAGCTAGGGTTCATGAGAATTCTTGAGTTTTTGTGAACTTTGTGATTTTGATCTGTAACTGCCAAGAGAGAGAAAATGGATTCTGTTTGTTGTTGATGTGGCGTGAATTCTGAAAATTTCTGACACCTAGAGCCTTATATAGGTTGCCATGTAGGCTGAGTTGGCCTGCGTGGCATCCTGGGACCAATCTGCAATTTTATGAAAATTTGGGACTGAAATGCAATTTATTAAAGATTTGGGACTGTTTTAAGATTTAAAAGAAATGGACTGCTTAAAAAAATTGGAATTGGGACTTTTTGCGATAAAATGTAAAATTTGGACTGAATTGCAATTTCTAAAAGTGTTTGGACTAAAATGTAAAAATAATAAAATTGGTTAAAAACTTAATCTGAATGCAACGTAAAGTGAAATAGTTAAAACTGACACAATGGACTAAAACGAACAAATTACCTAAATGAGGTATTTTAAAATACCGCTCTGCCCAAAATTTATTTGATGTGAAAAGACCAAAATGCCCCTGGGGACAAAAACGACTCAAATTGACACGATCTGACTCAGATGCAGGCACAAGATGATTTTTGTACAAAATTTGATTAATGATTCATGCAGACAAATTGAAAAGACTCAGGGACAAATTGTAGGGACCAAAATGGGTTCCTTTGTAGGAAATGACCAAAATACCCTTTTGTATGATTTCATGCAAAATTGGAATAAAATGCTGGAAAATATGCAATGGTCCTAGAGACCCTTTCAAATGGCTTGTAATGCAAGAAAAACACTTTGAACGGCTTTGAATGAAATACACTTGGAGATAATACAGTAAAACGCGCGTTTGTGGCACGATAAAAGTTGCAAAATAAACACCGTGAATTTGAAATGATTGGAAACAAAAAGAAGTTTGAACAAGTATTTTTTAGGTCCAAAATGAGGGTATAACAATGAGGAATAAAAAGAGACGCACACGACTCATAACAGGAGAACATCATCAATGAAGGGAGAAGAAAACATCGTCGATGAAGGCGAGTGTGACATGAGTTTTTCGTCGACGATGAAAGTGAGTGTGACATGAATTAATTCGTTGTCGAAGAGAGTAAGAGTTCGTTTTTAAATTGAGAACGATAACGCAAGACAAGTGAGATTTCTAGTGTTGTTTTCTTCAAAATTTGTTTAACTCATAGCCTTTTTGGTCCGTTTAAAAAAAATCATGGAGTTGTAAAGTGACTGTGGTCCCTTCAAGTCACAATTGAAAAGTGACGTAACCTTAAGTCTTGAGTAAAAATTATTCAATGTTCGCGTAAGTAGTAGCGGAGGGACCACTAAAAGCATCTACAATATTAGAACAAGATTTTTGTTCTTGACGTATTTTGGTGGGTTTAAAGATACCAAATATGTATTAAGAACACTATTTTATTTTTACTCAAATGTAAAGAACAACATCGTCTTCTTAACTTACTCTATAGGATTTTGTAAAAAAAAAAAACTTGCTTTATAAGGTCCCATACTTGGCCCACATATATATTTTTTATTTTGATTTTTAAAATTAAAATACTTATTCATATATTATTTTTAAATAAATACTATATTAAACAAGGAAAAAACATTGCACCTTATATGGTTAAAAAAACAATAAAACTTTCAACCCGACTGTATCATTTAATGATAATTGTATAGACTTGTTTTTGTTTTTGGCTGACACATCACTGTTTTCCAAATCTTAAAAACAACAAGAACAATTTTCACTTGTCCTTATTTATATTTTTTGTTTACGCACTGTCCTTATTTATATACTACTAACATTGCATTGGAGATACGGCCTAAGTCCTACGGTGGTCGTTGCCCTGCATGTTTTTTGAAATGTTTTTATATACCCATAAAAAAAAATATAGTTCCTTTATTGTATTAGATATTTTTTTACTATGATAGTATTTTACTTGGTACTAATATTAGTTTCATAATTCAATTCTCAACTCAAATGCCCAACTCTCTCAGATATGTCAAAAATAAAATGTTGGTACAATCCGTAATTGCTATTTTTCTTATGTCTTTAAATAAAGTGACAACTATCATCTAAAACTCATACGTACAATCTCGATATTCTTCATTGAATTGGACCTTATTAACTCACACATGTTATTCTAATATTGGTTAAATTATATTTTCAATCTTTCATCTTTATTTTAAGTTTTAATTTTTTGTTTTTTTTTGTTTTTAAAGTGTACTTTTGTACAGTTATGCCAATATGGTCTCGTCTACAACATAGTTTTACTGGAAATAATCACAAGATATACATATCCCCGATTCTTATTTAATACAATTTTCGTTTGTTTAAAACAAAAATTATCATTCTTTAAAAAAAAAAAAAATTATCACATTGAAGCAGCATGGCCCAAACTCAAATTTATGATCAAATATGTCCACTTAATGTTGTATTATATCGTATATTACAGTATAATATATTGTCTTTCTCTTTTTGTTTTTTTTACAAAATATTTTATAGAGAACTATAGTTAGTAGTAGTTAATATGATTCTTTTTTTTTCTGGTACAAGTTAATATGATTTTTTAAGGGAGTTAATATAAATATGATTATCGGTGGCATTTAGGGTGTACAAATTGATAAATTTGTGTACCCATACACAAGTGCATTATTAACCATAGATCTATGATATTAAAATTTATTGAACCATATCTTGCAAAGATAACTCAATATACTCCAATTTTTTTTTTTTAAATTTTTTTCCCCTCAAAAAAAAAATACATTGTTTTATAAATGTTTGCAAATATTTTTTTTGATAAAAAAACAAAACGATATTCATTCATTTAAATCGAGAGATTACATCATTCAACACTGCTATAAACGTAAAGGATGAATTTGCGAACAAACTCACAACATCCAAGTTAATAACATATAACGACATAATGCCTACAAAAATATATGATAAAATTAAGGTGACCTGAATATTCATGCCACCGGATCTGCAACGTTGACGCCCAAATATTTGATTGAATAGTCAATCTTCAGTATGAATCAAACGAACACCGCAAGAAACAGGAAATCAAACAACGATGCACAAGACGAAGAACAACAAACCACCACACTTAGATGATGAAATCAAAAAGAAAAAACTTAGATCTATGTGAAAATCACTTATTTAGAGTGAAACAGAGAGAAAAGGATGAAGAATGGTGGTTTCAGGTCAAGAATTGACCCAAACCACCCCTCAATGAAGAAACTGGAAGAGAAAACTTAGAGAAAAAAAACTAGGGCCATCTTATTGGAGAAAGAGCAAGAGCTAAACAATACAAGACATGTCAGTCATTGTTTAATGACGTCAAATACTTGCAAATATTTATAATTAATTTCTTTAAATTTGAACCGTGAAAGTTGTAAATGGCTTTTTTTCTTTCAATGGTACACTTTAACCATTATTTCAAAATTACTTTTTTTTTTAGAAAAATTTATGATATTTTTCTCTTAATTAATGATACATTTTTATTATAAAATTTGGTAACAGTAAAATGAAAATGTGCATAGTCATTAATCTTATGGCGAAATTTGTTATTTATTCATTAATCTTAGGTTGAATTTCTTACATTTTCGTTTTTTATAAAACAAAACAGACTTTATAATGAAGATGTACCACTAATTAAGAAGAAAAAAATTATCCCTAAAAAAAAAAGAAAATATTAATTATATATTTATAAAAAAATGAATACGTACAAAATTAAATAAATTGTTTATATCTATTAATTTATTAAAAATAATATTTTAGAGTTTTGAATTATTAATATCTAATGAAAAATAGAGTTTTAAACCAACATCACTTAAATATCATCTAATTATTTACCCAATAACGCTTAAATGAGATGATACGAGTGTCTTCTAATTTAATTTAACCAATGCTCGAGAGATTAGTCTCTACAAGTAGCGCGCGAAGGATATTCGCTTTACACCAAAAAAATATCGTCCAAATATTTTAATTTAAAATAGGATATCAGGTTTATACCAAAAAATATCATTTATGTTTTATTTTTATTTTTTTTATAAATATATAAATGCATTTTTTATTTTCTTGAAGATTCACTAGTCCCTAATGAGTTGTGTTTCCTAGATCTAAGCCATTGAATTTTAAACTCTTGAATCAATGGTAAAATGAGCGCATTTGTGCAACTTAAAAGTTACTTATAAAAATGGAAAAAGGAAAAAATGAATTAGTAGTTTTTTTCTTTGCCAGATAAAATAGAATTTTCGGAAAAAATAGGAATGACGGTAGAAAAAGAATAAGAGATATTCTGGTGAATTGGAAGCGTATCCAGAAATTCTCGGTGACTTTGGGTTGAAAATTATTACTTAATATTTGGCGGGAGATATCACAATTCTCTTTTACTTTCTACTCTAATCTCATCGCTCTCTTCTAGTTCCGTCGTCGTGTTGCAGAAGCTTTAGGTCATGGAAGATCAACCTCCACCTTCCGAAGTATCAATTCGTCGTTCCGTAAGTTTCATTCTCACTCTTCACTACTTCATTTTCCCCAATCTTGCTTCGATTTAACCTAATTTCGTTTTCGATTCAAGCAGAAGAGAGGTAGACCTCCCAAGCAACCGCCGAAGGAAATCGACGCCGATGTAGATATGGCGGAGCGTGAGACTTCGCCGGAAGATTCCGACGAAGCTCGTCCGGTTCAGAAATCGAAGCGAAATCGTGTTAAAGAAGGAACTACTACCACTACGCTTAAACCTACTGATGAGGCTTTGATTGGTAAATTAAACACTCTTTAGTACTCTCTAACTACTTCAATTGTTGTTTAGGGTTTCGAATTACCTGATTCATTGAAAATTTCAGTTGCAACACTTTATTGAACTGAAATTACGATCTGTTATTTATTTTTCTTATGCTTATTCACACTGTAGTTAACTACTTCAAATGTTAGTCCGTTATTAGAATTTAATTTTCATGCACTGTTAGTTTGGGACCTTTTTAAATAAGTTTTTAGCCTATGATATTTGTTTTTCCATTTTTAGAGCATTGTATTGACTGTGGTTGTAGATTTTGTTATGCATTAACTGACCCGCTTCTGATTTATTGTATCTTTTTTTCTTTCTGTAGAGGCGATCAAAGGTAACGGCAAACTTATTCCTCATGTGGTCAAACTTTGGGTTGAAAGCTACGAAAAGGATCCAACATCTGCTATGGTTGAACTCTTATCAATGCTGTTTGAGGTACAAAAGTTAATGGAGTGTTAGGGTGTGACATTTTGTTTTATGTGAAAAATCTAGGGCCTAGAGTAGGTATTGTAAAAACTCGGGAACTTTATTATTTCATCATTGCTTAAAGATTTTCAGGGTAAGTAAACATCGTTATCAATTTTGAAACACTTACTGATAGCAGCAAAATGAAATTTTAAATGGTGTAGGCATGTGGAGCTAAGTTTCACGACAAAAGGGATCTCATGCATGAGATTGACGTTGATGATGTTGTTGTTGCTCTTGTCAACTGTGCTAAAAGGGTATACACCTTGCTCTCATTTAGCCTATGTCTGGTTTTGCATTTGCATTTGCACCTTTCAGAATTACGTTTGTTATTTGGTCATAAATTATCACACTTTGTTTCTAGTTTTATAATTAATTTCATTCCCAAAATCAATTCTATATAAAAGCTAATATTTCTAGCTTTGACAATTACATGAAATAATTCTCAAATATATTAATATTTTATAGACACACACACAAACGAAAGCAATTCTGATCCAAATTATCCAAACATAAATTGATAAAAATCACTGTTTTTCGTGGATTTATCCAGACATAAATCGCTTTATGCTCAACTCATTTTCAACCAAAATGAATTTTATAAAATCAGTTCAGTCAAAATCAAATTGTCACCGCATAACCAAACACACTTATTATTTGTTCACAGTTGTCGTTAATTTTTTTATTTATATATTTGATAAATTCATAGTAGTAGTAGTAGTAGTAATAATAATTTTTCTTGACAATAATAATAATATTATTATTAGTAATAATAATAATAAAAAATAAAATAATAATAATATACCATTTCCGGTCTTCAGCCTCCTCTTTTGATGCAATGATCAAACTATGAGCTAGATGCATATAGACATTTATCCTTTCCTTTGACATTTTAGGGTGAAGTTGAAGATTATCAAAATTCCAAAAAGAAGGAGTTTAAAAACTTCAAAGAGAATCTAGAGTCATTCTGGGATAATTTGGTCCGTGAATGTCAGCATGGACCATTGTTTGACCAGGTTTTATTTGACAAGTGCATGGACTACATCATTGCACTTTCATGGTTAGTTTGACTACCCCAAGATTCTGATTTTAGCAATATACTCATATATATACATATATATGATGACTTATGTGCCGCTGTACCTATGTAGCACCCCTCCAAGAGTTTATCGTCAAGTTGCATCATTGATGGGTCTTTCATTGGTCACATCATATATAACTGTTGCTAATATGCTTGGCGTACAAAGAGAGACTACTCGTAGACAATTGGATGCTGAAAAGAAGAAAAAAACCGAGGGGCCTCGGATGGAGTCACTAAATAAAAGGTTTTCGGATATGCACGAGAAAATAACACTGTTGGAAGAGATGATGCGCAAGATATTTACTGGGTAGGAGTTTGCGAAACTAAATAATTTTTTTCTTTAAAAGAAAAAGAAAGTAGCGGTCTATCATATAGTTCTTCTGTTCTTGTGGCTTTATATCTAACATGTCCATGTAATGCTTTGTTGAAGGTTATTTGTGCATCGCTACAGGGACATTGACCCAAATATCAGAATGTCATGCATTGAATCACTCGGTGCATGGATCCTGTCATACCCATCACTTTTTTTGCAGGATTTATACTTGAAATATCTTGGGTGGACACTGAATGATAAAGTAATTTTTTTTATCTCTTTTAATTGCTCTTGTACTATACAACTTGTTTCTACTTTTTTCGTTTACATTTTGCCCCACCCTCCAATTTGTAGAATGCTGGTGTAAGAAAAACTTCAATAAGAGCACTGCAAAATCTCTATGAGATGGATGATAACATACAGACCCTTGGTTTGTTTACTGAGAGATTTTCTGGCCGGATGATTGAGCTTGCGGATGACATTGATGTTGCTGTGGCTGTTCAGGCCATAGGCCTTGTTAAACAACTGTTTAGGTCTTAATTCCAAACTCTTTTTCGATGATATATTACTTTTCTGCTGGTGAGTTACAAGATTTTAAATTGAGAGTTTTCTTGGTTTATGCAGACATCAACTTATTCCTGAAGATGACTTAGGTAATTTGTATGATTTGCTGATTGATGATCCTCCAGAAATCAGGCATGCCATTGGAGCATTAGTATATGATCACCTGATTGCTCAAAAATTTAATAGCTCCCAGTCAGAATCAAGAGGTCTAAAATCTATTCATGAATTTTTCTATTTAGAACAGATGCCTTAGTTTTGACCAAAGAGAAGCATATTGTTAGGAACCCAAGAATTGGATTCCAAAAAAAAAAAAAAAAAACAGGAGAAAGAATACTACCCTGATCTTAAATATAGAAGTCAAATTGTATTTGGCCCAAATTTGAACCAAATTCATTTTGACTTTTGCTTATAATTAAGACCAAAGGGAGGAGGAAATAACAAGAGAGCTAGCTCTCCTACACTGGTTGTAAAACCAATCAAAACTAAGATATGCCAAAGATGATTTCTAAGGTAATGAAAATCTTTATTTATAGGCCCCCGATATAAGAGAAAGGGACATGATCACAAGCAACTAACTTATAACAGAAAAACAAAATTAGTAAGCAATTAAGTAACGAACTAATAATCCCAATTCCATATCATAACACATGTGATGAAACCAATTTCTTTACAGGTGAAAATGTCGATCCTTCTGAGGTTCATCTTACAAGAATGTTGCGGATTCTGGACGAGTTCCCACCCAATCCAATTTTGACTATTTATGTGATTGATGATGTGTGGGATTACATGAAAGCTATAAAGGTATGCGTATCAACCGACTCATCTTTTGTTTTGTTTGACCATTTGCTTATGCATCTGTGGACTGAATTTTACAGTCATAGGATATGGTAATTGATATGAGAAAAATATGAGACATACAAATAGAGGGAAGTAGGCAACCTTTAGAACCCTGATGCCTGCTTAGATACATAATTAATTTCACTCTTTCATCTAAGTTTCTCCTATTTTTTCCCTCAAGGTGCATGCTTATTTATCTGTTATAAATCATTTGTTGACTATCAGCTATCCTTTTGGGGTTAAAGAAAGGATTAATTACTTTGTAGGTCAGGTCTTTGAACTATTTGAGGATTTTTAAATAGGTCATGAACTAAAGAAATTGTAATCAAGTCTTCATATTAATATTTTTTTGTAATCAGGTCCTTCTGTTATAGTGTTGTTATTATGTATGGTGTGACATATAATATAAGCTTCGTAGTCCCCTAAGCTAATTTATAATCTGTAAATAGGTCCCTAAACTAATTTAAACCGACATAAACGGGTTCCTTTGAAAAATAAACAATTTGATACACCAACACAAAATATAGGTCTGATTCATTGGTGTAATACAGAACAAAATATAGATCTGATTCATTGGTCAAAGACACAACAAAATATAGACATTCCATCCAATCCACAAACAAACAAAAAGCAAAAGTCCTAAGTTCTATCATGTTATGAGTCCTAACATGATGAGATGGTTAAGAAAAGTGGTCCTAAGTTCTATCATGTTATGAGTCACAACCCTCAACAGTGTCTCTTAATAGCTATCCTTCTTCCTTACTCTCTATTCTTTAACCTTCACTCTGAAGGGGAGAGACTAGGGTTGATTATTTTAACTAATAATTGAAGTGATAATGATGGACATATTAGGTGGACAATGTTGTGTAAAACCTAACCCACTTGGAGTGTTGCGTGTTCTTCTAATAAATACAATTTGGTGGCCTCAGTAGGTAGGAACTCGGTCACCTCAGCGACTCAGTAGTATCCCTAGCAATTTCTATATATTTTTCACACACCAATGGTTTTCTACTGAAGTATGTTTAAACTATAAAAAACAATGTTATTATTTTGTCTCTATTCTGGCGTCTGCACGATATATTTGTTGAACCTGTTTGCTTTGTCATTGCTGCCTCCCTGATATTTTACCAAAGAATAACACCTAAAACTTTTTAAATCAGATTTATTGATTTGCTTGGTTGAGTAATATTATATGGTTTCTTGAAAGTACTAAATATTTTGTTTGCAGGATTGGAAGTGCATCATATCCATGCTCCTTGATGAAAATTCATCAATCACTGACAAAAGCAAAACAAACTTGGTTCGTCTCCTGTGTGCATCAGTGAAAAAGGCTGTTGGAGAGAAGATTGTTCCTGCTATCGATAACAGAAAGCAGTACCACAGCAAAGCCCAAAAAGTTCGTCTCACTTTGATTTTCACTTTTTCAATCCAAATCCTGACTTCTTACTTTTAATTTTATTCCGGGCTTTGATGTGTGTTGAATTTGACGCTTAATGTTTATTTTGGGAAATAAAAGTTTTCACAATCCATGGTTTTATATACTATGGCTAATTTTGTTCTTGCTGTATTTCTGTAGGAATAGGAATATGTTTCATTAATTCTGTATAAGAATTGTCAATTTTTCTACCTTTCAAAGTGAAAATCTCATTATTTCAGGCCTTCGTTGTTAAATTATTTGGGGTAATAGAAAATATTCTAACTGGATACTTGACTAGTAATGATTCTAACAGTACTCTTTGTTGTTGTGTTTGCGTTGTTCCTGTACTAGTGATTGCTTAATGTTCTTTGTGCTACTAGGTTTGTTTCATTGTTCTTGGTGGCACTCTAATCCCTTCTCCAATAAATGACAGGAAGTATTTGAAAATAATAAACAGGATATAACTGTTGCCATGATGGAGAAATACCCCGAACTCTTGCGGAAATTTATTTCAGATAAAGCTAAAGTGTCATTGCTGGTCGAGATTGTTATGTATATGAATCTTGAATTTTATTCTTTGAAGAGGCAGGAGCAGGTTTGTTTATATTTCTTGCAGGTGCTTTTAGTCTATTTATGATGTTTCTGAAAAATTAATTAATGCTTGTTTTTTCAGAATTTCAAAAATCTCCTCCAGCTTATGGAAGATGCATTTTTGAAGATTGGTGATAAGGACCCTCTGAGAGCTTGTGTGAAGGCGATTAATTTCTGTTGTGTAGAAAGTCGAGGGGAATTGCAGGATTTTGCTCGAATCAAGTTAAAGAAACTCGAGGTTAAAATTATTAAAAATTTGAAATCTGCAATTAGTGAAGTAAAGGTATGCTCATCAGAACTCAAATGTCATGTTTTCTGTTACCTTTGGGTCTTGTAGGAAAAACTTAACCTATAGAGATGACACTGCAGGCCGGGGGTGATGAATATTCTCTTCTTGTAAATTTGAAAAGGTTGTATGAACTTCAATTGTCTAGATATGTGCCTATTGATAACCTATATGAAGACATTGTAATGGTGCTACGTGATGTTAGGAATATGGAGGAAGAGGTAAGTAAATGGCTGCTCACAGATGGTGTTATGTTTCCTGTGATATTCTTATTTCGGTTTGGTTAATTTTCTGCCTGTTCCCTATTCAGGTTGTTGGTTTGCTGCTTCAGAACATGCATATTCATCTGGCTTGGAGTTTGCAGTCTGTGATAGATGGAGAAAGTGTTTCTGATGCATCATTAACGTCTCTCCTGTCTAAGCGTAATACTTTGTTACAAGAACTTGAGTTCTATGTAAACTTGGCAACTGACAGCAATGAAGGGGATAAAATTGGAAGTGAACTTGCTGGCAGAGTAAGAGAACTGACTCATTTTCCTTTTTCCTTTCTCTAGCGTAAATATATTATGTCTTGAGTTCTGAAAAAATATGTTATTTGGCGAAGGTATGCGCTGTGCTTGCAGAAGCGTGGTGCTTATTTAGGATGGCAAATTTTAGTAAGACAGGGCTGGAGGGATTTGGATATCGGCCTAATGCACATGTCCTTCAGAAGTTCTGGGAACTTTGTCAACAACAGCTTAATGTTCCAGGTAACTCCAACAAATATGCTTATGATGGTGGACCATTCATCTTATGTTTCTCGATTTTTACTTGAAACTAATTATTACATTTGAGACTGAAAATATTGTATATTCATTGTGTATAGAGTGAGGGTAAGAACAATATATAAACATTAATCTGACCTAACCAATTCTGTTCACTTGCCTATCCATTTTTAGATGAGGTAGAAGATGACGATGTAAACAAAGATGTAACCACAGAATACTCGGAGGAGACAGATAGATGTGCTGTTTTAATTGCTGCTTGCAAGCTGATTTCTAGTGATGTTGTCCCAAAGGTAAATTACTATTTGTTTTTAGTTATGAAAATGCCAAATTCTCGGCAAAAATATTTTTCTTACTAGTGAAATTTATTTTGATACTAAAATTTTGGCTATCACTAATGCAGGATTATCTTGCTCCTGAGATTATTTCTCATTTTGTAATGCATGGATCACGTGTGGCTGAGATTGTAAAACATCTGATCACATTTTTGAAAAAAGGAGAGGATGATTTGGCTGCCATTTTTCTTGAAGCACTTAAAAAGGTAATTGTTTTTCTAGATGTTGGCTGATATACACAAACGATAGATAAAGTAAGGTTGCCTTATGAATTATGAGGGTACCTCTACTAGCGATAAACAGTTGAAATTTAGCCACGTGTCTAACTTAAATTTTAATATAAATACCAAAATATTTCTGTATTTTGCATTTGAAGGCTAATATTGGCTTCTAATTGTTAAGAGCGACCGGTACCCTAACAACAAGAAAAGGCACAGGGAAATAAATAAAATTTTATTGTTATGGAAATATCAGCATCTTCGTCATCTTATTTTGATTTCTAATGATTTATATGTCCTGGTTACCTTCCAAATCTTATAATTTTATAATTAGTTGTGTTGAGACAGTTCAACATAGGATCACTTCTTTTTTTTTCTTGAAAGAATAATCTGCTGTGCTTCTTTCTTTGCAAGATTTATGGATTTTTTTTAAATAAAAGTTTGAGTTGATAGGAAACGTGGGGTATGTCTTTCCACCATCCCTCTTCGTCAGAGGGATTGTTTGTAGGCCTCCTATTAGGCATACTTATGTAAGGCGCAGGTCCATTACAAATGGCCCTGCCTAGTTAGTTGTTTGTGGTATTTGAATAAATAGAATAAGAGGGAAGGATAGACATTCAGGTAACTAGTATTTTGGTGGTTGGAAAGTTACCACCGGTTTCTTTTCCTTTCCTATCTCAGTGTTGTATGTCTTTATTTCCCTAGTAACACTACTCTTTGGAAAGTTATTCCCAGAGTTTGATCAATAATTCCTCAAGTATTATCCAGTAATCATATAGAGATAACGGACCAGCTCTAACAGGGATCTAGCTGTTTTATATCCTTCCCCCTCTTCTTTTCTAATTGTGCCCCTGTTTATTTTGATAGGCATACCATCGGCATACTGTCGATAACTCTGGAAATGATGATATTTCATCAGAAAACTCTTCCTCAGAATGTAAAAATCTGGCTGTTCAGCTTTCTGGAACTTTTATTGGTGCTGCCCGGAACAAGTACAAGTCTGACATTTTAAAACTTGTCAAGGATGGTATTGAATATGCTTTTGTAGATGCTCCAAAACAATTGTCTTTTCTTGAAGCAGCTGTGGTGCATTTTGTGTCAAAACTCCCTGCATCAGATGTGTTGGAAATGTGAGTTTGCTTCTCATTGCAAGTGTCATTCAGAAACATTTGCTTATTTTTTATTTATTTTTTGAATGGCAAATAGAAATATTTGCTTCTGTGCACATTTTAACCAACTTCTTTATAAAAATAGTAAGAAGGATGTTGAAAAGCGAACAGAAAATGTAAATAAAGATGAAAATCCCAGTGGCTGGCGTCCCTATTGCACATTTGTTGAGGTCTTGCGGGAAAAATGTGTGAAGAATGAAGTCTTTCAAGGTACTTTATGCAATTTCTTCTCTATATTAATTATCACACTGACCGGCAAACTCCTATCATTATAAAGCAACAACCTGTTAGGTCTCTACTGAAACCAAAATATATAGTTTATGCAACAAATACATATACAATTTTAAAAATTCTTTTAAAGTCAAGCGTAAATGTAAACAATACTCATTAAAGGATACTGAATACTCAATTGTTTATGAACAATACATGATTTGATGTAGTTACCCTTTTTAACTGTAGCAAATAAGGAAGCAGTTAGTGTTGATAGTTTGGCTTCTAAATAAGTTAATATGGTTGGCTATTGAGGGATAAATCAAAGTGAAGATACTATTAGATGTTTAAAAATGGCTTTGTTGTTGTGGTATACTGATAGTGAAAGTGAATATCATGTGCAATGCAGGTGGCGGGCATATTAGTTTTATAATGAGTTGTAATTCTCTCTGTTTTCCATGTCGAACGTCTCTGGTCATGTATTTTCTCTCTTGGTAACTGTGAATTTGAAGTTCTCTTCAAGAGATAATATTCAAAGTTGGTTACTTCTCATACGAGATAAGCAATGCAACTTGATAACTGCTTATGGGTATAACTGTATAACCTTTAGATTATCAAGACAATTTAGTTTCGATTTGGCTCCTCTAAAGTAGGAATTGCTCTTTAAAAAGTGCATGCATGTGCATATATTTCTGTAAAAAAATTTGCACGTGCATATATTTTATTACAATCTTGATCATTAAATTTTGTTATTCAATGGTTGTTTCACTTTATCCTCTAAAGTACACCCCTAACTTTAGAAAGGCCAAATTCATCATGCTCGGGTGGGATGTAAATGGTCTTTGCTGACTCTATTTGAGCACTATGGTGCTTGTGAACTATTGCATCTTGCAATAGTTTTATTTTTTACAATATTATTAATGACTAAATGATAGCAGATATATCTCCTTTTCTTAGTATTTTATGTGACTTTAGATGTCAGGATTTGGTATAATTAGTGTAAAGACTAACAGAATAATCATTTTCAGATGAGAAAGAAGGGATTTCTGTTAAGCGTCGGGGTCGTCCACGGAAAATGCAAAACATACCGGGAAAGAAGCTTTTTAATGACCATAGCTCAAGTGAAGACGAGGATTCAATTAGTGCATCCGAACAAGAGGAGGAGGATGAAGACGTTCCTTTGATACACTCAATCAGGCGCTTATCAAAGTCGAGGCTGCTGGGACTTTCTAGGGAGGAAAACAAAGGTCAGACAAAGACAGGGAATTCTGTGGGAGCTGTAGATAATATATCTGCTTCAAGAACATCAGGTATCTCATTAGAAATCAAGATTTGGATATCAGTCGTAGATCTAGATGCTTATTGAATAGAGATATTCATACTACAGTAAACCAAATTTGCATGTCTGACCTTTGAAATACATTTTGCTTCCATGCTAAATTGTGACATTTTAGCGAATATCATTGAAGTGCTTGCATGATATTTTTCTTCTGTTTGGTAGAAAAAGTTTATGTTGTAGTTTACATACTGCACTGCTTTTTCTTTTTTCTCCCACGGTGGCCGGGGTATTTTCTTTACAACTTTTCTTCAAAATTTCACTAGTAACTCAACTGTGTTTCATGATTTTTTTTTGGACCGAGAATGCAACTAATTTGGAGGTGTTGCGACCTTCAAAAAACTCCTCTGAAACGAGATTGCGATGATCACGTGACTGATAGAATATTGCTTTACATTATTTTATCAGGTTAATGTCCTGTTGTATAATTTCTTTTAACAACTGTCATTGTTTCTTCTATTGTGCAGGGGCTTCAAACTAGCCTTGTGAAGTTGGAGGAAAAAAGTATTTTTGCAATTTGGCACATATTTATTTACCACTCCTGTTTTTTTTACAGTAGTTTACTGCAGCTGTTAAAATTAGGCATACTGGTAGTTTGTAATTCAACTTGCTTTGTTCATGGTAGTGAAATCTACCCTATTAATTAAAGATTGCTAGCTTTACTGGTGTAAATGTTAGTGAAATGTGTCCTCTTGATGGTCAGTCGGAACTGAAAAGTTGCCAATATCTTCTCAGAATTTCACTGTGAATGTAAACATTATTATCTTATTTCAAGCAGTTGCCAATATTTAGTCTTTTATTTCAAGTAACTACAAAGAAAAGAATAATTGCTCAAGGTAGAAGCTTGTTACAAGTACTATATAAAGCAGACTTGGGTCATTAGATTCTTTGACTGAGGACTTAGGCTAAATATGAGGCCTGGAACTCAATTTTCAAGGTGTTTCTATCGGATTCGGATCCTCACAAAATTTCTTTACTTCTCTCTACATCTTATTTCCATCTATCTCTTAATTATTTTCTTGCTCCTAGTCGCCTCATTTTATCCCAATCTTCTTTATCTCTCTTCACTCACATTTTGTCTGTTGGAGAGGGATGCTTGTGGGAGAGGATTTAAACTCACTTCTACCTTCTCCTTTCCTATCCGATACACAGCCATCACTTTTTACAGGATCTAGTTTTGCCTTTTCAATTTCGAATTCTAGCTTTTGATGTTGCATACTCTCCATAAATATTATGTGTTGATTTGGAGGAGAAACATACGAATTAGACTGAGGAGTTTACGAGTTAAACACTATTTGCCAGCATAAGCACCGACTCCTGTAAAAAAAATTATATAACCCACTAAATCTTAATATTTGCTGTTAATATAATAATGTAACAAATAAATAAAAAATATATCTCAATATTTTATATTGTTTATGCATCTTTCCATAGTCTCTCACTAGGAACAGAAAACGCTTTCTAATGGTTTGTAAGTTTATATGTGGCTTATATGAGTTAAATTAAAAAGAGAATTCAGTAGCAATGACTATCATCGGGCATTCAACTGAAGAGTATTGCTGTTGAGATTCGTTTCTATCATTATGCCGGACTGCACAACATATGCATAATGCATTGTTTCTTCATCATTTATAATTCGGAATGTGAAAATTCATTGATATTATGAGGATAAGTGACTGGCCTCTAATTTTGTAGCACTATGCAACGCCCATGGGATGAAAATTCCAGAACATTGGTGCTACAAGAAGATCCACGTAAACAATTGTGAGGCGCATAAATGCTTTCAAGAGTGCTCTAAGGAACCGTATGACATTGGAGTGCAAGGATACCACTTGCGTCTGCACATGTTATTCTAAAGATCCTCCGCAGTATTACTATTTCGTTTCTCTTTTCCATCATTTTGTGCTTTCTTAGACGTGCCTTATACATCACAAGTATTGTATACCTTACATGTTTCTGATATGTCATAGCGAGGAAAATAAGCATAAAAATAAGTTTGATGAGCATTATTTGGCAAAAAATGCTTCAGCAGACCTATTAATCATTCAACCAGTTTGATGAGTCGTCCTTTCAACTGCTACAAGAAGAAATCTGGTAGACGGACGTTTGTGTGAACTTCAAAAATATGATCTGTGTGCGTCTGGGGCGATTTTGGCGTGTGTTTTGTTCGCAGTGTCACCACATTTTGTTCACTTTGCCGATTCAGAGCTTCACAATTTGTAATAAATCGTTTTGCCATTTTTACATATATTAATGATATGATGTTAATGCTAGTTAATTCTATATTGGTAAGAGAAATTATGAATGAATATACAAAATTATCCTGCATTAATAACAGATGAAAAATAGAGATTAAAAAATTGATATAAGATGGAATAATAAATATTAAAAGTGCGCAATTAAGCCTACATGATATAGTAAAACAAAACATATAGTATACCTCAGTATTTTTCTTTAAAAAATATATATAAACCTTCGTATAATACAGTACCATCTTATTTATGCATGTTAGACAAAACATGTTTTTTTAAAGATATTTTGAAGAAAAATGTGTTATTTTGTGTTTAAGCTGATAAAAAGAGAGTTTGAAAATGGATTTTCAAAGTCTAGTCAAAATTTCCTCTAAAATCAACATGAGAAATGTTTGTTTTTTAAGAATGAAAAGCCCAGCCCATCAACAAAAAGCAAATAGAAAAGCCCAATAAGAAACCCTAGGATTTTATTCTCATACATAAAGAACAGGATATAACCTGAATTTCGTATCAGACAGTGAAGGGTTAGAAGAGGTTCGGCTGCGACGCAGAAACCCTAGAAGGAGAAGAAGATGCCGGCTGGTCATGGTTTGAGATCTCGCACGAGAGACTCTTTCTCTCGTCCATTCAGGAAGAAGGGTACAATCGCCCTTGCAACTTACCTCAGAACCTATCACATCGGCGATTATGTTGATGTCAGGGTTAACGGTGCTGTGCACAAGGGTATGCCTCACAAGTTCTACCACGGTCGTACCGGTCGTGTCTGGAACGTTACCAAACGTGCTATTGGTGTTGAGGTTAACAAACAAGTAAGATTCTCATCAAATCTCATTTCCGAGTTTTACTTCTCTCATTTTATATTCAAATGTCTCAAATCACTGTTTAGAAATTTAAGCTGTTTCGTCTTGATTTATTATGTATTTTAGGGATCTATGTTTATTTTCGTTCGTTTCATAATTTTAGCGATAGTTTGGCATTATTAAACCTTGATTGTTTAATTGATCAATGTCATTATATGTTGTTATTTATCTGGTTCATTTCGTGGTGTTTGTGAGAGAGTTTATCTGGTTCTTGCACTGCATGATTTTTAGTGTATTGAATTTGCTATTTGTGGCTTAGGTGAGGAACAAGATCCTCAGGAAGAGAATCCATGTTCGAGTGGAGCATGTTATGCCTTCTAGGTGCACCGAGGAGTTCCGTTTGAGGAAGATTAAGAATGATCAACTTAAGGCTGAAGCGAAGGCAAAGGGTGAAGTCATTAGCACCAAGCGCAAGCCGGAGGGACCTAAACCTGGTTTCATGGTTGAAGGAGCTACATTGGAAACTGTTACTCCAATTCCATATGATGTGGTTAATGATCTTAAGGGAGGATACTAGTCATTTTATTTTTCCTAATGTTTTTTAGACTATCTTATTGTGTTTGGAATTTTGTGAAAGCACTACCTTTATGTGAAATCGATGAGTCAGTTTTTTTGTGTTGTTTATTCTGAATACTTCTAGATTTTCAATTACTATCTTCATTATATCTTTTTAATAATGTGGTTTATGCGTATTGCTTGTCGGTCGTGGCACTGATCGTTACCATGGATATCTTTCTTCATCTAAGGAAGTAGAATGCGTTTGTTAAGTTGCGGCTGACGTGATTTTCTTCACACTAATTTATTTGGTATGTTTTAACAATAGTTTACAAGTACTTCATACAATTCACTCTATTAGAGATAGTTGTTTCATGCGATGTTGCTCAAACCAATTTGAAATTTAGGAAGCCTAACTACCAAGGAATGAATTTGAAGTTAAGATACTTCTAAAAGGTTTCTTGTGAATTATCAAATATTTAATTTTTGTCGTATTTATTTGGAAAAAATAAACGTTGTGGTATATATTTAAGTGTTCTGTAAAGTATAGCAAACTGGTTGAGCAAAACAGGATTGAATTCTTTGAGAGGAAGTCATTAAAATCAGTAATGTCATGCAAGACTCCGTAGGTGAACATTAAGTAGTTCCTAAATGTTGGTTTTAAGCATTAAGTTTAGTGACGGATAGAAGATGTTTTGCAGACGAAAAGAGCTTTTCACAGGGTTTCTAGCATAACTTAACTAATCTAACTATATAATAAGATATAGTTAGATTATTTAGTGTTAAAGCGGTGTGTAAAAATGCTTGGAATGCACGTAACAATTTACTAACTATTGCATGAAACGTCATGTAAAAACGCTTGGAATGAAAACTTTCGGCACATTCCTACAATAAACGTGGGAATGATGGGTGGAATAAACATGAAAGGAAAAGGAAATGGAAAAACAATAAGCAAAAGAGCCATAGTAATGACAAAATGAGAAAATTCTGAAAATGAAAAAGAGGGAAACAACAAGAAAGGTGAAGGGAGCAGTAACAGTGGTAGAAAGAAATCCAATAAAGAAAAGATTTAGTGCTTCAATTTCTAAATGTGGGGTAGTTTTGTTGATGAGTTCAAGAACAACAATGTACCAAAAATAAAATATGATGAAGCTCAATTTGTTCATGATGATGATTCAGATGTTGTGATGTAGATGACAATTACCAAACTAGAACCTGATCCTACAGAATGGTGGTATCTTGATATTGAATGCTAAAATCAGATGACTAGTCATGGGGACTGGTTTTGTGAACTTGATGAAAATATCAAAAGAAAAGTGAAGTATGCAGATTATAAAGGGGTGATGGCAGAAGGAGTCGGAAAAGTAGTGATTCAAAGAAATATGGGAATAAATATCTAAATAGTGATGGTACTTTATGTTCCCGAGATGAAGTGCAATATGTTAAACCTAGAACAACTGTTAGAGAAGGGTTATTCCACAAGAATGAAGGAGAATCATAGGGAAAATCTGATCTTGAAGGTGTGCTTGTCCAAAAATAGGACATTGAAGATTGGAATTATAGTACTAGGACATGAATACTTCACTACTGCAACTGCAACTGAGGAGGAGATAGTGTGGAAGTGGCATAAGAGGTTTAAGATTAAAACTTGGAAGCTGATCAAGGTAATAGAGAAAATGGTCATGATGACAAAGATGCTGAGCAAAATCAAAGCAGAAATTGAAGAAGTCAATGATGCAGGTCAAAGGTGGTAAGACGACCATATCAAAGGTTGAATGACTTCAAAGTATTTCATGATTCTGTCAAAGGTGAAGATGAAAATCTCTCGCAACTAGTTTTCATGGTTGAAGATGAGCCAGTGGCGCTGAATCAAGCCTTAGAGAGTTCACACTAGAAAGAGGCAGTTGAGGATAAAATGAGATCAGTTCATCATACTTGTGTGGAAGCCCTTCAGGCCAAGTATTTTTGATTGGGAAAGCACTGGTCTCACGGTGTTCTTAAAAGAAAAATGTAGTAGCACCGACAAGCTAGACAAGCACATTGGCTCGAAATGTTAATGAAATATTTGAGCACAAAAGAGGTGCAAGTAACGAGACTTAGTTGATAACAAGTCTGCTATAGACTTGGCAAAGTATCAAGTGTCGCATGGTCTCAGCAGAACACAGAAATCAAATTTTATTTTCTTAGAGATTAATAAACCAAGGGATAGCTTGACTTTGAATACTTCGAGTCAAAAGAGAAACTTGCTGATATCTTAACAAAAGCTTTGAAAACAAGCATATTCGAGGAGGAGAGGAAAGCCAGGGATGTGCAACTTAGTTGTCTTGAATTAAGATGGTGTAACTCATTTAGCTTAATTGCCTATTATTGTAAGAGTGTAACTAACTGAAACTTGGTTAATAAGTTATTAGACAAGTCACTTTCTATGTTATATTAACTGATATAAAAGATTAGAATATGTGTAATTCAATAGTGATACATCATTAATTTTTTTGATACCTTATCAGTTCACTCTCTCCTTTAGCATTTTACAATCCTTCATTCTTCTGTATTATATGTGTGTAAATCTCTCGTGAGATTCAAGTGCATGTGTGTGAGTGCGCTTTTAAAGTGTTTTTCCCCAGCAAAAAATATAATAATTTATAAATATTATTATTATTGTTGTTTGTATTTTAGCCTATTCAATTGAAAAACTTTAGTGGGAGAGTCTATTTTTATTTTTATTTTGATTATTTCTCACCTCCTTCCCCACCCTCTCTCAAGACACAATTTTTTGCTTACATATTTTAACGTTAACCCATCAATTTTTAAGAAAGGACGTTGATAATTCGAAGTTCAGTTGAGAGGTAAGTAAACTCTAGCTAAGAATTGTTTGACTTAGGAACTAAACTCAAGTTCTATGGAACAATTCATATTTGATAAAACTTATTAACCACGTGAGCTCAATCATTTAGTTACAATTTTTAGCATATAGTGGATACCTTATAATAAGCCTATAACTTATATTTGTTTCTCTCAATTTTATCCATATCATTTTAATTGTAAAAACATAGCTTTTGAATGTCATTTCATATGCATCTTACTAGTTTAATTGGATAAAAAAATTAGCACATTACAAATTTAATCACCTAATTCATCCATTATAAGCTATCAATTAACTTATTAGTCTTTTTTTTTTGGTTACAACTTATTAGTCATCTATTATAAGTTTTTTTTTTTGGGTACAAATTATAAGTTTATTTATTATAAGTTTTTTTTATTATAAAAAATAACCATTTTTTAGATGTATTAAATAGTTGATGTATCTAATCTATTATACACAAAATATATTAATTATTCAATGAATTTAAAAAGTCAATTATTACTTATAATAAACCGAAGTGAGTATTTTTTATTAAACAAAGTCAAAACAATACCTATATTTACGCTCCATTTTTATGTATTCCTTTTAAAAGGAAGACTTATTGTTCTTCTTTGTATATATTTTAGAATTACAATTAGATTCAAATGTAAGTAGCTACATAGTTAGTTAATTAGTGTTGGAGTCCACAAGTTTTAATTCAATAGATAAAATTACCAAAATAATTTATCAATATGATTTGAATCTCGTTACTTTCATTTATGTATAGGAGTTTTCAATGATTTCTATCGTTTTATTTATCTAAGAAAAGGGTGGGATGATAACATCTAATTCAACTGACAATGTTGAGATAACTAAACTATCACTGTACACGATGATTGCTAATATGCAAACCCAAAATCTTTCTCTTCTTGTGTAAATTTTTAGATATGTTCACACGAAAGAAAAGAAAGAAAAAAAAAATCAGTGTCCGACAATAACATAAAAAAACCGATCCTACAGCACAACTACAAAGTACAAACACACTTGGCACTCCTGTCAGTTCTATTTTCATAGGATAAAATATTGCACATTTGTCCCCACGCTTTGTAACGGACAATTTTTTTTTCTATTTTGAGACAATCTCAAAATAAACATTCTACGAGTACCAGCAAGTTTATTCAAGAAAGATAGTAATAAAATTGCAAAGTTTATTCTTTCCTTCAATTCAAAATTAAAATTAACAGAAAGAAAGAAAGCAGTCAAATTTGAAATCCAACCAAGAGTGGCAAAAAATTTACTGGACACAGATAATTTTTGACTAAAAAAATGTCTGATGAGGTAAATAATCAAACTTTATAAAAAATCATTTTATACTGAATATAGATATAAACAAATAGAAAATAATTATAGCCTCATCTATCTCTCTTCTTTGCAATTCGCATTTTTTTTATGCAATTACTTTCAATTTGTCTGTAAAACCCTAATTTCGATCCCTTTTCCTCTTTCTCTCTCTAAAACCCAATTTTATCTCTCTAACAAGCAAATTTCGATCCTTTTTCACAGTTTCAATTCGATTTGTGGCTCGATTTTCTCATCCAGTTTCAATTTCCTTGAAATTCCGAATTAGATCCAAAGGTGGCTTTGAATTGAATATTTGAATTAGGGTTTGAATTGAGGTGATTCAAGGCTGGCGGGTATTGAGGTGAAGTAAATGGCGGATCCGCCTGGTATCCGCCACCATAAAAATTGGTTGAATTGCGGTGTAGTTACCATTGATTGTTGTTTTTGGATTGAGGTGAAAAGTGAAGAATGCTGAACGTGCTGCGTGTGCATCTTCCTTCTGATATTCCCATTGTAGGCTGTGAGCTCACGCCTTATGTGCTCTTACGCCGGCCTGACAAGACCGTTACAACCGACGATGTCTCCGAATCCGCTCCATTAGATGGTCATTTTTTGCGCTATAAGTGGTTAGTGTTTCTCAATTCATTTCCCTCTTTTAAGCCCTGTTTCGATAAATAACTTAATTGCATAACCACTTATCATACATAAAATAAAGTCAAAGGGTTCATCATATAAGCTCAAATAAGTTAATCTGAACATATCCTTAATTTATGTTTGTTTTTTCTATTGTCATTTTGTCTAATGTTCAATTTTGAATTTTGATGACTTTGGGTAGTTAATTCAGTTATTTTTGCTTATGTTATAAAAAAAAAAAAAAAACCAGTATTTATCAGCTTATCAGGTTTTTCTTCGGTTGGCAGAGTGATACTTTGAGCCTCAATGTGTGGCTAGCTAGGAGTTATGTTAGTTCTTTAGAGTTTTTGTCGTTGGTCTTATTTTATTTGCCATCAGTATGAATTGAGTTTTCATGTATTAATATATGTTTTGTTTTGGGTTGGAAGTAGGCATAATATAGGTGTTCAGCTGGTTTTCTTATTTTTTTACCATTCACCGTCAATATGTTTGTTGAAACAGTACAATCAAATTTATTTATTTATTTATTTTCCCCCATGTTATTAATGTTTTGTTTGCATTGTTAATGCCAGTATTTTTTTTTGGATAACGAGAGCTCGTGCTAAGATTGTAGTTTCTGGACTATTTCCTGTGCAATCTATATTTTGTTATCTTCTACTTTACTTTTGTTTGCAAACTATTTTGCATCATCATTGCTAATTCATGCCATCATTCAAATATTCTCCTGTGTGTACTCCATTGGCTAATGCAGTATTGCATGGCTTATTTATCTTCACATTCATGTCCCAGGTCTTATCCTTTGCAGTATCAGTGTGAACATGATTTTATTATTCACATATATCGAAATTCAAGTATGTGTTGCATTTATTATCGTTTCTCAATAAATCACGTGCCATTTAAATTTTAGCCATAAACACCAACAGGATATGGAATTTCTCTTTCACTGATTTCATCGTGGAGAATGGAGATGGATATTTCCATTTTGGTGTGTACAAATGGGATTGGTTATTAGTTCTTCTAAAGTTTTTATATTGTTTTTTAACTGTAAAATGAATCCTACATTTTCTGTTAGGTATGGTTGATCATTGTAACTGTCGTTTTTTATGGTAATTAAACACAATATAAAGCATAAAGTCCAATTATAGTACAAAATCAGTATGTGTATGCTTTCTTTGTTATCAATGATTCAGCATGCTTGTTGGGCGACATCAACTTTTTCTGGTCCTTCGTGAAATTTAGACATTGATAGTTATTGAAGATTATGGCATTATAGGCCAAAATTTGGACGAGTGTTGCAAGAAATTTAATTAGTGGGTAAAGTTGGTTACTTAAATAATTGCTTATGATTAATTTGATTATGTTTAAGACCAATTTGATCCTGAATACCTTTGTATTTTTCCTGATCTGATATAAAAGTTGAACTTTTTACATCTCCTATTTAACAATATCATTTGATTTGGCAGGTATCGTGTACAGAGTGATAAAAAGGTTGCTGTTTGTAGTGTGCATCCATCCGAGCAGGCCACATTGCAGTGCCTAGGTTGTCTTAAGGCTAAAATACCTGTTTCCAAAAGTTACCATTGCAGTCCAAAGTGTTTCTCAGATGCATGGCAGCACCACCGAGTCTTACATGACCGTGCTGCAAGTGCAGTTAATGAAAATGGAAATGAGGAGGAGGAGGTATTTGGGAGATTTAATAATTCTGGGTCTGGGTCAATCAATACCAGCTTATCCTCGTCTGGTTCTAGTGCTAACCTGACAAATGGGTCTTCAACTGTGTATCCTACAACTGTTTCACAACGAAATGGCGGTGAAACTTGGTTTGAAGTTGGACGATCAAAGACATATACCCCATCAGCTGATGACATTGGTCATGTCCTTAAATTTGAGTGTGTTGTAGTTGATGCAGAGACAAAACTTACTGTGGGGCACACAAACACTATACTAACTTCCCGGGTCATTCCAGCTCCCTCACCTATCCCTCGCCAACGAATACCTGTTGACGCGATGGGTAGTTTGGATGTCGATGGGCGTATAACATCATCAGGAACTTTTACTGTTTTATCATACAACATATTGTCTGATTCATATGCCTCAAATGATCTATACAATTACTGCCCTTCATGGGCTCTATCCTGGCCGTATCGCAGACAAAACTTGTTACGAGAAATAGTTGGTTACCGTGCCGATATTATTTGTCTCCAGGAGGTATATAAATGTTATTTGTCTTTGGTTCTATTGTTGAGAAACTTAATTTAATAAGTGTGCTGATATTCAACTCATCTTATTCAAGATATTTCTGGGTTGATGTTAATAAAAAAATCTTCTGTTTTATTGTTCCATATGAGATTGATAGTCCCCATTAGTTAAAAGAGTGTATGTTAGACAAAATAAGGGACTTAAAGGGAAGTTAATAACTGTAACAGCTATCATTGAGGCAGCAACAGGAGTTATTTAGAAGAGTGGAAGTTAGTTACTTGAAAAGGATAAATAGGAGTCAGTTAGTAGTGAGAAAACAGTTTGCTGTATTTCATATTGTGCAGGAAAGAAAAGGCCTCTCAAATGTTTTAGAGAGTAGATTCTCATTTTGTACTCTGGTTTAGTTCTTTCCCCATTGGCAGAGCTCAACCATTTGTTGTGAACAGTACAAATAATTAAATTCAGTGAATTTCTAGTCTTAACATAGATGTTTTTGGATTGCAAAACCTTGACTGATGTTGCCTTTGGTATTTTGTAGCCTGTCCAATTTCCTTTTTCTTTTAAAATCATTTGTGAATGAACTTAAGTAGGTGGATTCTTTTAGGCCGTGGTATTGTGGTGGGATGATCCAGTTAACCTTAGTCATTTTGTGATAGAATACATTTCTTCCTCCGTTAATCTAACTCAACTCAATTCCTCGTATTTGTATGTTGCATCTTATATTCTATTAGGCTCTCTATCAGCTAACATGCATTCTTTTTGCTCTCAGGTTCAAAGTGATCATTATGATGAATTTTTCGCTCCTGAACTGGACAAACATGGCTATTACGGTCTTTATAAGAGAAAAACAAACGAGGTAGTGGCAGTATTCTGATTTCTTATAGTTTTAAACTCGTAAGTTTTTAAGACTTTCTTATATTAATGTATCTATGGTGGGTTCACAGGTATATAATGGCAACATAAATACAATTGATGGTTGTGCAACATTTTTCCGTAGAGACAGATTCTCACATGTGAAGAAATATGAGGTTGGAATTTGGTTTTATGTGTGCAGTAGTACTTTTTTAAGTTTGTACACTATAATTATTGTTTGCTTGCTTGCAGGTTGAGTTTAATAAGGCTGCACAGTCTTTAACAGATGCCATGATTCCAACCACTCAGAAGAAAATTGCCTTGAATCGGCTGGTTAAGGTAGCCTTTTTTACTAAATATTGCACTTATGTTTTCTGAAAGTCATTGCTTCTTGGAACCTGTACTTACAAAATTTTCTTTATATTTTTAGGATAATGTCGCACTAATAGTTGTTTTAGAAGCAAAAGTTAACAATCAGCCTGTTGATAATCCAGGGAAAAGGCAACTTCTGTGTGTGGTATAGTCTTTTAGCCTGCTTTTATTTGTTACTCTTAGGTGGTCTTGTCTACTCATGCCTTCAAGGGCCACAATGTGTGATACTGTATTTTTTATCTACATTGCATGAGTTCAATTTTTTTTCTTTCCATTTTCCTGTTTTTAGTTGTACCATGTTTTTTCTTCTGAATGATATGCCCTTTTCTACTGTCATGCTTCGTGAACGTTCTTTTCTTGTGTATTGTCAGTAAAGGTTGTCATTTACAATAGAAACGATGACTATTCTGGCAACTTCTGAGGTGTATGCTTGTTTTTCTTCAAAAAAATTCTAAAGAGATAACGCTATATGTGTGGTTCAAGTATTTAAAAAATCATAATTCATATATTCCTGATTTGAAGATGTTGTATTTCTCATCTCTCCGTGCTTTTTTCTTTTGTTGGTTTAGATTAAAACCTTTTTATCGGTGATATAAATATCTATTACTAACTCTCATGTTGCTTGTGGGCTTTAGGCAAATACACATGTAAATGTCCACCAAGATTTAAAGGATGTCAAGCTCTGGCAGGTAAGTCATTTCTTTTACTTGTTATTTCTGACCGGTGTGTTTATTTTGAATGCAACATGTATTAATTTACTACCCCTTTTAGGTGCACACTCTCTTAAAAGGATTGGAGAAAATTGCCGTCAGTGCAGACATTCCAATGCTGGTTTGTGGAGATTTCAATTCAGTTCCGGGAAGGTTTGATTGCTTCTCTTTTTCGATACTTTTGTTCTGCACGAGTTTCTTATTAGAAATCTGTTTTTAAAGGTTATGTTTTGACTTTGTTGTAGTGCTCCTCATGCACTTCTTGCAATGGGCAAGGTAGACCCATCCCACCCTGATTTAGCAGTTGACCCACTCAACATATTGCGTCCGCACAGCAAATTGATTCACCAGTTGCCACTGGTAATGTATAGCAACACTTGGAATAGTTTGTCTAATATATGTACTTTTTCCAGGTCTCCCACCGTAATTGTGCTCTTTCCTCAATTTTTGGTCCTGATTTTATATTTATTGGTTGTGGGCTGTTGGTTAATTACGTTTTCAGGTCAGTGCTTATTCTTCGTTTGCAAGAACGGTTGGTCTTGGATATGAGCAGCATAAGCGGAGAATGGATAGCTCAACAAACGAACCTTTATTTACAAATGTCACTAGAGATTTTATTGGCTCTCTTGATTATATATTTTACACAGGTGAGCTATCTTGCAACATCATCTCATTTTACTAGTTCAACATCCTATTTGCCTTTTATTTAGTGAATGTTTGGTGGTTTCAGCGGATTCATTGGTTGTGGAGTCATTATTAGAGTTATTGGACGAGGAGAGTTTGAGGAAAGACACAGCACTACCTTCTCCTGAATGGTCCTCAGATCATATAGCTCTCTTAGCTGAGTTTCGCTGCTGCAAAAATAAACCCAGGCGATGACTCTTAACTAATCAGGTACCACTATTCCTCCTCTTCCCATATAATCTCATTTTCGCATATACTTTTGTATTATATGCTTTATTTGCATTGGTTTTTCAAAGGTCAAATTCTCACTTACCAATCCTTTTACGGAGAGATCTGTTTTTGGCATTCATTTTTTTATGTTATCATTTGATGGACACCTTATTGGTTTAAAGCATTTTTGTACATGGTTGTTAGATCAAGATTTGAATTGTGAATTGGAAGGCCAATTTTTCCAATTGAGTCAAAATGCATCATGAATCATACTATGCGTGATTATTTACACCAGTATCATGTAACCTTTTGCTGCAAGACCACACTTTACTGAAGTGCTGGTGGTTTGTGTCTGTTTCTGTTTCTGTCTTTGGATTTGTTTTGCTTTAACATCCCATTGGACAGGGTTTGAGTCGGTTTTTTTTTGTATGCCTGGATGGCAAGATGCTTCAGTTCGTTATTGATGACAGGCTTTTGATTTTTGTAGGACAGATCCAGTGACACGTAAAGAAAAAATGTTGAAAGAAGCATCTCGTTGATAAGTTATTGTTGTAAAAGTAGTGGCAGATCATGCCTTTGTCTTTTTCTCAGGTATCTCCGTGTGGGGTTCCCTGCAATGATCTGCTTTGTATTATGCCACCTTTGTTTTATAGAAAAATATGATAATGCCTTACTGATATGCCTCCTTCACCCACCCCCTTCCCAATCTATTTATTTCCTTATTAACTGAAAATTTCTTCTTATACTTTCACTAGCTCAGTACATGTAGCGATTTGCTAGTGATCCCATCCTCAAGCCAGTCCGATTGTGCGGCTGATGAGCTTAGGGCATTAGTATCTCCAATAATTGCAGTGATAATCTTCAGTTAGGTTGTTTTGTACCTGCTATGTTCATCACTAAGATATCAAAGTTGAAATGCTATACTGATATTTTTTTTGGGGGTGAACTACTGATATTTAAAATGCACTGAAATACTTACCAATACAGGGTGAGTTTTTTTATCATGGCCTAAAATATCTTCACAGCATTCATTTTATTATCTCTTCGAATGCATTGTTACAAAGGACATTACAAGTCTAGTACCTGAATGAATTTTCCACCCTGCCTCTAAAATGCTGATATTGACGGCAAATGAAAGTTTGCTCCATGTTCTGTGAAAAATTCATTTACATGTTTTCTAGGTATGATGTGATTGGAAAGCACTTCTAATGTGTTTTGGCATATTGATTTGTTGGGATTACCTGTAAAATTTAAATAACTCATTATTGGCATAAAGTTTTTTTTTTTTATTGTCGTTGAGGGCAATGTTGTTAGATTGTCAAAGATGCTCCACAGTTACAGCTACTACCTAAAAAGTAGAATTACTTTAGTAATGTTCCAATTATCATCTTGAGGGACTTTTTTTTCTTCTTGAATGACAAATTTTAGTAGTTAGTTTGTTAGATTAATAATATTTACACCTTTGTAGGACCTCCAACTCCTTTTCCTTGACTTAAACCAATTGAGCTATCCAACCTCCTCAATTGTACGACATTCAATTGTAAATTGCATATTAATATTATCCAGTTTCTTTCAGAATTGGGACGTATTAGTTTATTATTAGTTTATAACATCACATGAAAATGAAAAATGTTATCTAGTACTAGTAGCAATATTGAGAAGTGACATCTGATTAACTTGAAACTGTAAGTTCTTTGGGCACAAGAATTTGGGTTTTGGATGGAACACAGCGTTGCACTATTTCGCAAGCAGTTTCTGATAAACTACAAAACACTATACTTTTAAGATGCATTATTTTTTAAGCAACTTCTACTGTGGGCAGATGCTAAAACATTGTTTGAAATTCTACGGTGATCCCCTTAAGTGGTATCTCATGGTCCTACGTGTCCTCAAGATGGAGAGTGTTTCACAACTTAACTCGTATTTTTTCGAACTAGCATTGATTACATCACCAGCTGAGACTGTGATGATAAGGAGGATCCTGCACCTTCTGCTGGACAATGCCACTATATATAAGTGTGTAATTATTAAAGTGGAATATAATGCTGATGATAACAAAGAATGACTTTGTTTAAGTGGTAAGAGACTTAGATTTCTTAAATAATGAGAGATTTGATTTATGACTCGTGTGTATGGAGAAAATTAAATTTGGAGGGAGAAAACCAAATTTATTCAATAAAGATTAGTCATTTTTAAACGATGATGGAAATTGTGTGCTAATAACATTGTAACCAAAAGAAGAATAAGAATGGTGATGGCAAAATAACCTCAAACTATACTTTCACAATGTTAGGGAATTAATGTTCGAATTCTGGTTGAGAAATTTTTCATATTTAGTGTCATACCCCTCTCGAAGATTTCCTTCAATGAAATGAAAAGAATTTGTGGTTAATAAAAAAGAAGTTAAAGATTTTTCATGCTTATTAACTTTTCTTTTAATGATTTTTATAGTACCGTGGTAAATGAATGCTTGTTTATTCTTCCTCATCTTCGTAAAATTTGTTTGGTTACAACACTTTCAAATATGACTATAAGCCATCTATAAATATCCACCCCTATAGCCTCATCTCTTTATGTATCTGAATATACTTAAATCTTTAAAGAGGTTGATAAGTATTTGATTTATACACATTATAACTACTACTAATAATAATTCTTTTCCCTCAAAAAAAAAAAAACTACTACTAATAATAATAGTAACAAGCATCACTCTTATTTATACACATTATAACTCCTACTGATAATAAGAGTAGTAATAAGCATTACTCTGATTTATGGGTGATTCTAGAATGTGCACTTCAAAAAGGAGGTCCAATGGTGAACATTGAATTTCACATGTTATAGTAGGTTAACATGCCTTTTCTTTTAAAATATTATCTTCAAAAAATTGACTTACTATAAAAATATGGATGATATTTGGGCTAGTATTTGGAATAATTTCATCATTTAAGCTATAGTGCAATGCTTTCAATGCTGTTGGAAATGACATATACCTTAAAAAGTGGGAAGTAGTGTTTTTTTAGTGGCAAGCAGTGTTGTTGTGCCTTCAAATTTTCAATTGAAAATAACTACTTCTACATGTTATAAATGTTGATTTCAAACAAAAAACTGAACTCTTTTTTAATGTTAAGAGTTAGAGAGAAGATGAGTGTATGAAAAGGAATGGAGGTTTGATTTGGAGGAAGATGGTGGATTTAGTGGAGTGATTTTATTTTTTTTTTAAATTTAAAACAAATGTTAACTTTTCACATTGACGAACACCCGAAATATCATATCATTAAAATTAGCCCGTAAGCGTTTTTTGGTCCAAATGTGTATGGGGACTAGTAATTCAGTGAATGGAAGATGATGTAAATTTGATGAGTCAAAATCACTCATTTTAAATTTGAGAGACCATACAATTTTAAAATTTGGGAGATCAATAATGCAATTAAGTCTAATACATATTGGTATGTTAAAAAAAAAGTCTAACGCATATTGGTAATCTTTTTTGACGGAATATATTTAGTAATTATGAGGTTTTTTTTAAGGATATAAAGTATATTTTATTTATTAATTAAGTTAGTCTGTATAAATATATCTGCATCAATGTTTAGTTTTCAATTTGGTGATTTTTGGAGATAAAACATTGATGAGTTCTTTTTAACCAAAACCACAAAACTAGAGACTAACACAATGATGGATTATTTTTTGGTAAGAATTAAATTTAATAATAGACTATTTTATATGAATTAAACATATATTTAAGTGTTTGTATTATAAAGATAATAGAATGAGTTTTTTTAGAGAAAAAAAATATAACAGAGGAAAAAACACAAAGCAGAATGAAAATATCATAATTTGGGTTTACTTGTTTGGATGGAAATATATCATTTATTCAAGGGTTCTCTTCCTTAAAAACATGAGCTGGAATATATATATATATATATATATATATATATATATATATATAAAATTTATTCAAGGCAAAGCCAAACAAGTAACCCATCTATTTTTTAAGCTGTTAGGGTACACATTTTTGTATTATTAAAGAATTGGATAACTAACTAAGAATCACACTCTTCTTCAAAAATAAAAGAAATTCCAATAGCATGCAGTGCTGGTGGGTTCTATTCTACATGAACATTATTAGAAATGCCAATGTTCAAAGAAAAGTAGCTCATGACAACTGCAATTTTCTCTATTCTAGGAGAACCTCAAAAAGAGCAATATATTATATAAACTGAATCATAGCAACATATATGTTAATGAATCCTACAACTTGAACAAAAACATGAACGAGGAAGGACCAAACTTTGCCTGGATTTACCCTGTATGCCACTAAGTGCTAAGATATTATTGGAGGGTCTTCACTTCATCTTCTCATTCTCATTTGTGACTACTATTATGCAGTTTATGCGCAGATGCGCATATATAGTACATGAGAGCATCTCTCCCTTGCCATGACATACTAGTTAGTCTGTGTATGTATATATAAAAAATGTTTGGTGGACACTCCGTTGGGTGTATACACGTTGATGGAGAATGATGTCAATATAATAGGTCGGAAGATATAGAGATAAAATGAGGTGTAAAATGACTAGACAAATTTGAATATTGATATAATTCTTCTAATGCAATTTAGCTATGTTTGTCCGGTATCTCAAAATAGTTTGGTAGGACATATACCAACTAATATACTGTTGTTGAAATACATGTATTAATTATTAGAAAGATTCTTAAGACAGAAGATCTTTACCATTATATATATACATATATGTAACTAGCACATGTCACTGCATCTATGCATAATCAAATTAAATCCATACGAAAAAACAAGGGGGGACAGGGACAGGGGTTTCTCCATCTACATTGTTGGGGGGCAATGGTGATATAAATTCGGACATTCAAGTTATTTATTTGTATGAATAATAATGTTCTGATGAATATGAATTACTTTTGGTTTACACTTTTGCACTGCATGTCAAATAAACAGTAGTGAGAAGACAATATATATAGGACAATATGCAAGACAACTGTTGTATGTCCTTTTAAACATGAGGATTTTAAATTACAATGATGATATAATTTATACATCTCATATTTTTTAAAATTTAGTAAACATTTCATTTTATCTATCTATCTATCTATCTATCTATCTATCTATCTATCTATCTATCTATCTATATATATATATATATATATATATATCCGCTCTTATCATATCATTAATATATTGCATCTATAACGTCATTATCTTTATCTTTTCAATCTTTCAAAGTGTATACACTCATATGGAGTGTCCATCAAACATTTTTTTCGTTAAATTGAGTTAAGCTTTGTTTGCAAGTTTGGAGGCGAAGGGAGGAGAGGGTTTTGGTAAAAATGAAGGAGCAAATGGAAGAAATAGTAGAGGACACTAGGAGGGAAGGATTTTGGGGTTAATTTTTCTTCATAATACAAAACCTCATCATTTGGGAAATTAAAAAGTTGTATTAGAGTAGAGTTTTGGATGTTTTATACAAATTCTTTAAATTTAATCTATGTTTTTATAAATTTCTTAATATTAAAAATATACGAATCATAACCGTTTGCGTGTTTGGAGAGGAAGAGTGGGGAAAGTTTGGGAAAAAAGGAATGAGCAAGAGTGGAAGAAATAGAGGAAAATGCCAGGAGAGGGTTTTGGGGGGTTAGCTTTTCTTCATAATATAAAACTCTCCTCATTTGAGAGAACTCAAAAATTGTATTAAAGGAGAGTTTTAGGGGGTTTTGGAGAGTTTATATGAATTCTTCAAATTTGATCTATGCAGTTATAATATTTCTAAAATTAAAAATATAGTAATCTTCCTTCAAAAAAAAAATAGTAATCTTATGCATTAATTTATCATTCTCTAAGAGACTTGAGAGTGTGTTCCTCCTCAAAATCTCAAGTCCGATTTTCTTCGGTGCCAATTTAGGTGGACTAATTTAATTTATTCAATTTTTTTTTTATCATTATCTATAAAACTACTCTTTTAATTATTTAAAAGATTTCATATTTTCCATCATATTGTCCACCCCTCAAAAGTTTTCCCTTCCCCTCTCCTCTAAACTCTCAAACAAAGCCTTTAAAATCCAATTTAATTACCAACTTACTTTATTATTTTAATTGTGCGATCATTTAATGATAATTTTCTAGTAGTTCGTGATTGTTAAATTTAAGATAGTTAGACCCTAAAAAAAAAAATTACACCTCTAATAACTTTATACAGAATACAAATTTATGAATTCAACCGTTGGGTCATTTTGTATCATCTTGAGAATCTTACATATAAACTTTTAAATAATATTTTTTTTACAAATAAACTTTTAAATAATTTAAAATTGTCTATTTTTTTAGCAAATTTGTCTAGTTATATCATTTACTAGGACACATTGATATATATATATATATATATATATATATATATATATATATATATATATATATATATATGAAATAGGATCAAATGACATTAAGGTGTCAAATTAAATTTGATAACAAATCCTAGTCATTAATACGGTTTTAATCTAACGGTTTCCATCATTTCATTAAGTGCTTACATGCTTGATTAAATGACCCATCTTTTAATTTTAAAAATAATCTATTCTTTCTTTTCTGAGTTAATTACTTTTCATGATTCTAATAGAAATATCCTCAAGATCACAAAAAAGTTTTTAAAAAAAAAGGTTCTAGTAAAATTTCACGATTCAATATGAATAAACAAAAAAGGTTCAAATTTCTTAATAAAAATATCCTCAAGATCACAAAAACAAAAACAAAAAATCCACAACTGCTGAAGTATTAATTTTCCTCTGTTCTTTTACTATTATCTAGTGTATAAAAATACATGCAACCAAAATTGCATCATTGCTTTTTAAATTATTAGTTTGTGTACCATATAGGTTTAAATCCATTTTGTCTCACATAATATTTGTAACTCTCATAATGTGCATCCATTGACTTTTTTTCCTAAAGAATTGCAGGTTCATATTCAAGTTGCATCATATCAAATGTTCATGTAGCCACCATATGAATTTGAACTACTATTGATTTTGATCTTCTAATATCAAATTAACCGTAAAGATAATTTTTTAAAAAGTGTAACGTGATTCAATCCATCTCAAATCAATTAGTAAAATGAATCATGTGTGTTTTAAAACATTATTCTTTTTAAATGTACGGAATCAGAGTTGATACCAGTAGTGAAAACAGTAGTGAAAAAAGATATGTTCAGAGTCTGGCCCTTGTACTTTTTGTTTGCACCATTTGAAGGAAAACCAAGTCATGACAGAAATAGCTTGAAGGTATAATTGGTGAACATATGCATATATGTCGCAAAGGATCAGTCAACTCATCTGCGTTCATCCCTTCTGCTTGTTCTCACCAACCCAATTGGGCCACATCAACTAACATGTGAGGTGTGTTCACGAGTTGAGTTGAGTGGGGTTGAAAGTGTTGAAAATTGCTCTTTAGGTATGTTCATGAGTCACAGACACATTAAACATTCGAAAATATCTTCAACGACAATTAACAACTGTTGAACGATAGATACAAACCGTTCGCTTGTGAATTTTTCAAGTTTTGACAACTCAACTACGGTCTTTGTGCTATCCATCTCTTAGAAACGGTTTACGAGCGAACGATTTGTAACTACAATTCAACATTGTTTGCTTGTAATTTCCAAAGAGCAATTTTGGAGTGGGTATTGACCTTTCATGTTAGCCAATTCAATTAAATTTTATAAGTTTGAGTTGGTCAAAAAATATGTATATTTTCTGTCAAGTTCGAATTAATCCAAGCTCGTAACGAGTGAGTTGATTCAGATTCATCTTTAGCCATAATTTCTTTTCTAAAAATTGACAAAAATATAATTATACAATGTTTTATTTCATAAACATTTTATCATTCATAACAAAATCTATAGTATATAATTTTAATACTTGAATTTGATGAAACTGTAAAAATAACATATCAAAAACTTAAATTATATTAATAAAATTAACTACTTTTTGAACGTGTTGGATTCATGGGTTTGAAATTATAAACTCGTTATCCAAATTAAACTCTAATAGGTGATGTAATCAATGTTATTTATTTTAGAGAAATGTTATTTAAACGTTAATTCGTGAACAACAGAATGACAACTTTATAAAAGATTAATGCAGTTCACTACATTCTTTTTAGGGGTTCACATACATTTTTTGTGATTTTTTTTGTTGCAAACCATGTATCTTCCGCGCGTAATTTCAGAGACTAATCTATCGAGTATTGTGAGACCCAAATTAGCATAAGCTCTCCCCAAGAGTTTTAATGTTAGCCTAAAGCCGGATTCGAACCCAGACTTTGTTTAAGATATAAGAGACTTGTTTCATCTCAGTTAAGCACTTTTGGTCTTTTGTGATTAATTCAGTTGAAATAAATGAATAAATAAATATATCAAGTGTCGTAATTTATTTAATATTATTGACAACAAAATTAAACATGATTATTCTTAGATTTTGAAGTGTAGTTGGAATAATTGTTCCTAAAATACGAGTCCTAGTAATTTGACTATGAAGATCATCAACAGCTGGCATAGTCAACGATGTTTTAGCTATCGTCTTTCTTCATTTTTGCTATATTTCTTATGATTATTTTGACTCTTTTATTCATCGGTCTTTCATTGTTATGTTAATTGGTACCCTTTAATGAATAATGACGGCACCCTTTCAAAGAATGAATAATAATGATACAATAAAAATCATAATTACATAATGATGACCATGGCACATCAGTCACTTTAGTGATATTTTAATCTTAGTCGTTTCTTTTTGTTTATTTTGACCATTCTCATTTATAAATACCATCACATATGACTCTCTCTCCCGCGCGCATACACGTTTATATAAAATGTGATCCAAGCTAAATGTTTTTGTGAAACCACTTGGGAGATTTTTTTCAGTTATGAACCAAACCGGATATATATATATATATATATATATATATATATATATATATATATATATTTTAAATAATGAGTTGTTGTATTACAATACTATTCGTTGGTTTTGGTTTTTCTTAATAATACCGATAGTTTAATTAATTTATTTTTTTCACTATTTCAAATCTAAGTGATTTAATAAATTGGTATATGACTTCCTTAAAAAAATAATATATATATATATATATATATATATATATATATATATATGTGTGTGTGTGTGTATGTATGCAGTATGTATGTACGTACGTATGTATATAAAGTGTTTTTTTTATTTGAGTTCTTTTATTTTGTCAAATACATAGATATTAATTTTTTGATATAACTTTTGTTCGTCTCTTTACGTAGAATTGATTCATTACATTGATTTATGATTGAAGTAGCGTTTGAAATAATGTCTAATTTCTTGAAGTTTTTATCTCGACGATTGTGTTCTAAAGTATGAGATTAATTTTTCTATTGTTTCACTTTTATCATAATTATGGCCATGGTTCATCTTGATATACATGGTTTATTTAAGGGATGACGTTTTTCTTTTGCAAAGCTATTTTCACACATATTTATTCTTTTAACAAAACAATATTCCTTACTTATCCTGCACTATACACGTCTTTCCATATTTCTCTTAGAGGACTTTTCCATCTATATTGATCATATGAGAAAGTCCCATCTTTAGAAGAACTTCACTCACCCTCTATCGTCTCATATTAAGGGTGAGTCTATTTTGGGTGTGTTTGTTTTAGTTTTAAAAATAACAGATTTTATATTAGAAAAATCTAGAGATTATTTTAAAAAAATCTAAAGCTATTTGTGTTTGTTTACTATTCAAAAGATTATTTATTTTTTTAAAATGATGATTTTTAGCTAGTTCATATGTTACCTCATTGTTTTTGAAAAAATAGATTTTGGGAAAAGTTAATCCTAATAGCTTTTCATTTTAAAGTGAAAATAATTTTTTTTGATAAAATAAATTATATAAAAATCCTAAACAATCACTTAAAAATGACAAAAATGATTTTTTTCTAAAATAATTTAAAACAAACACACCCTTTAACTTAAAACAAAAATAGATTTTGTGTTACAAAAATCTAAAAAAAAAATTTATAGACTTTTTAAAAGAAATATGAAGCTAACTTGTATTTGTTTATTGTCCAAAAAAATAATTTTAAAAAAAAAATTAACCAGTTACCTCATTGTTTTTGAAAAAAATAGATTGCGAGTAAAGTAATCCTAATAGATTTTTATTTTAGAGTTAAAATAGATTATTTTCATAGAATGACTTTTCTGAAAATCATAAACACAAAAGTGATTTTTTTTTTATATAAAAAATAGATTTTTTTCCTAAAACATATATTTATGTTTTCATGGCGTTGTGTGTCGTTCTTTCTGTATCCAGCTACACATTTATGTTTCTTGTAATGAATAATGTGGCACGAATAAAACTAGGATTAATCGAATGCGGGGACCCTCACATGATTATTTCTTTTATCTCATTGTTAGTTCCTGCCCCTATGTATTTTTCGTTTGTATTACCATTATAGTCTACATTTTTCATGATTGATTATCATGTCACAAATATGTAATAAATAAAATGAAATGAATAACAAAATAAAGTTTATGCGGTTCAGCACCACTATGTATATAATTTTTTGTTTATTTATTTTATTTTGATTTTGATAAAACCCCCCAAATCTCTTTATATATTTTTTTCTATTGTTGATGTTGATTGTGAAACCTAACCTAGACTTTACTCACAAGACTGTTACTCCTCTTGACCTAATCAAATTTATTATTCTTCTACTTTTTCAATCTGGCTTTTACCGCTCAATTTTGTGGTGTTTGTTTGCGTTTTAGAGTTAAAGTTAATTCTAATATATTTTCATTTTAGAATTAAAATATATATTTTTAGTTATATCTTCACATATTGTTCATATAGATTATTATTATTATTATTGTTGTTATTATTATTATTATCAATATTTGGATTAATATAATTTGTGTTCGCCTTTTATGTACAATTCATTATGGCATTGACCTCACGTATTTCAGCCAGTGACGCCATGATTGCTCTAAATGCATTGTTTGCTGGGGTTACTTATTTTGGGATGGGATGGACTCAGTTGAGTCCCTCCAACAACATTACCTCAAAGCCATAGTGCATTTCGTGCACAAACACGGCAAAAGAGCTTATTGTGTTTCATATCATATCGTTTGTTTCACTTGTCATGTCAAATGTCATGGCAATTGGAATTAAAATCGTCCTTGAGTCAAGCACGCCTACCTTAACCCGTAGCAAAATTTTCAGAGTTTTCATGGTGTCGTGTGCCGTTCTGTTTGTATCCGGCCACACCTTTATGTCTCTTGCAATGAATAATGTAATAGATAAAACTAGGATTAATTGAATGTGGGGACCCTCACGTGATTATTTATGTTGTCTCATTGTTAGTTGGTGCCCCTGTTGTATTTTTCATTTGTATTACCATTATAGTCTATATTTTTCTTGATTGATTATTATGTAATAAATAAAATGAATAAAATAAAGTTTATGAGTTGCAACATTCTTTGTATATCATTTTTGTGTTTTTATTTTTATTTTTTTATTTTGATAAATTAATTTTTTGCTTTTCTAAAGAGCACATGCACGCTCACTCACACATGCACGCACGCTCACACACACATATGTGTATTGGGTATTTAAAGTTATTTACGATTTTTCAAACACTCATACGAATTTACGAGTCTATTTTACAAATCGAGTGTACGTGCCATTTTTGAGTCCATGTAGAGTCTGATAACCTTGGTTACTATTCCTTTTTATGTTTTGCAAATAATTTACCGATAACACTTGTCATACAACTAACAGTAGGCATGTCGATTAAGTACAAAGGAGGTTCAAAGCTTGTTAATAAATGCATAATTTTCTTCTTGATTAATTATTTGTTTGCTTTGTTAGAAGCGAGAGATTAACGGTGTGTTTGATATGTAGGATAGGGAGACATGATATGATAAAATTATCCTATCTTGATTCAATCTACTGTTTGGTGCACCAATAAGATGAGATAAATTAATTCTATTTTCAATCCAATCTTATTCAACCTTTATTATTTTAATCTTAGTTTTTGGTAGGTTAGCAACCTGATAGAAAAAGAAAAATCTAAAACGCCTATCTTCTCTTCCAAAAACAAAACACACGATCATCATCACTTTTCTCCATATTCTCTAGAACTCCAACCACATTTTTTTTCATCTCTCCCATTGTGCCTTCCTTTTTCCTCTATCCCTGTTGTGCATGTTTCATTTGAACCCAATTTGCGTGTTCCTAATTTTTCGAGAACATAACTCTTTGTATGTGTTCTCAATTTCTTCCTTCCAATTCTTTTGTTCCTTCATCCGTGTAAGTGAGACTAGATTATTCCTTCTAGTTTCCAGAACAAAACCCTTTTCAAAAGGCAATTCATATTGTTTCAATTCGAAAACTTGCTTTACTCAATTGAGATGCAATTCAATTGTACCATCTTTTCTGATATCACAACTTCATTTCTTTTTCAAAATCCTTTTCGAAAACCCCTGTTTTCTCCTCTGAAACTTATAATTCACTGTTTTTTTTGGTAGAGATGTAATTCATTGTTTCATCCACACTATTGTTTTTTATGTATTTTTTTGCCAATTAAAAATATGAAAAGTTAATTTTTTTTAAGAAATTAATATTTGCTTTACAAAGATAACTTTGTTATTGATTATAATAATATATATCTTATCATATCGCTATCAAGTGTGCATCAAACACATGAAATGATAAAATGATGCTATCAAGTTTCTTATCATGTGTATACTAAACATATGATAAGATAAATGTATATTCCATCATTATCATATCATATTCTTATTTAGTTTCATAACATATCATATCACGTCTCTATCATATCATGCATGTTTAAATGTCTTATAGAATGTTTCAACAATTGAACCTTTTTCTTTGGATTGAAACGAGAAAATATACTTGATAGCTGATTTGCCATAATTATACCAAATTGGTTTTCATTATACACAACTTATTTAGGTTCAACATTTCCTATAAGCACTTGAACTGCTTCCTTGAAAATAAGTATAAATAAATTACTTTTTTCAAGATTTTTGGTTAGACAGAGAACTCCAATAAGTTTGAATTAGAACCATATTATATCTTACTTATATTTATGATGCTCCCATGATAAGTACCGTCTTTATCCCACATATTTTTTTTCGGCCTCTTCATTTATTGCATAGGCTTTATGAGCAACTTGATCTTTTTCTTTTGGCATTGTGGAGCTGCTTTAAACAAATCATTTTAAATCGATAAGAACAGCAACAATTGTAGTTTTAAGCTAGACCATATGCAATGGTTTTTTCCTTTCAATAATCTTCAACACCCATTTTTTTAATTCTCAACACTCCACATCATTTTCTCTCTCTTAATTCAACACCTATTCAATTTTACCCACTCCAATGGTTTTTTCATTCAACACCCTACCACCTTTTATTTCTTATTCTTATTTAATTTTATATTTTTGTTTTTATAATTACATAAAATTACAATTATCGATTATAATTAAATTAAAATAAAAAACACTTAACAATTTTTTTTTTTTGTAAAAACAAAGTTTATTTAAAAAATTTATTTTTATTTTCTTATTGGGATTGATTGTTATTGGGATCCATTTCACTAATCAAAGACTAAAACTTCAAAAGAAAGACTAATAATAAGATTAAGAGAGTGAAAAACTTGATTTTTTCTATGTCCAAATCAAATGATCCAAGTCTCTATTTGTAGAGAAAAAAAATCATGAATTTTGGTAAAAAAAAATAAAATTATTTGCAATGAAATAATTGAGTCCAAATTATTTAGAAGATAAAAATCCAACCAACCAATCACAAAACGCCACGTGTCCCACCTTTTTCCAAAAACAATTCTCTCTGCGTAAGCCTGCTACAGACGCGCCTTGTCTGCGCGTGTGATGCACGCGCCTGGCTTTGGCAAATGGCAACGCGCCACGTTTCCCCTCCGATCAGAGTTTCAACTTGTTTAAACCTTTCATCACCTCTCTCCTCTTCTCTCATTTTCAACAATCAACTCCAATACTTTTAACTTATTTAAAGTGGCTTTCAATAAGCCATTGCATATGATCTTACAATGCATTTGAACACCTCACCTTAGCTGACAGCCATTGACCATTCAGTTTCGTATGGCGCCAAACAGATCGATTTTTGGAGTCCTCTGGCCATTGTCTTTTCATGTATATCAAATATCCTTCTAACAGGTATTTGATAGCAACCTTTTAGCATTCAACTTTTCAGAATGAAATTATAAATCAATAAAAACAAGCACTGCAGCATGACGAATTATATTGGACTTGGACATAACAGTATTTTTATTTCTTTAATTATGAAAATGGCCCAATCCTTCTAACAGTATCTGATAGTAACCTTTAGTATTCAACTCCTCAAAATGAAATTATAAATCAATAAAAACAAGCTTTGTTGGGACACCAAAATTTAAACTTTTTTTTTTTTTAAATAGTTAACAAAGTGCGCATATGATAACTCTACGTTAAATCATTTTAGAAATAAGTAAAGTATGATCAATAATGGCTTCTGTTAAAATTTTAATATGAGTTTTTTCGAATAATTTGTCTTGACTAGAGATCATTGATCACTTGAGTTTAACCACTTATTCAATAAAATATTATGCAATTTATTAATCATCATTGAACTTCATAATTTGAGTTTTACTAACCGGTGTCCTTGAGCACTGATTAAGGATATAAAAAAGAAAATTATATAATAGTTAATGCATTGAAATTGTGTAATTAATTGATAATAATGTCAAAAGTAGTTTCCTTTTATAATAATAATTCTCTTTTATGTTATGCTTAACGTGCCCAAAACACATATTAGGAGGACCCTTATCATAATTAACCAAGATTGACAAGTGTTTAAATCTACATGAATTTGGAACAATTATCATGCGCATATGACATATATAGTATAAAACGACTATTAATTCCCCTAAAAAAACGACTAGTATCAATTTTGTTTTTCCATAGGTGTAAGATGGTACCATAAATTTTATTGACTCCATTAACTATTACTTGCTCCGTTATTTTTTAATTGTTACATTTTGACTTTTTACATAAACCAAGACAACAAATACTTTTACTACTTTTGATACAACAATTTATCTTTTTCCTATAATAACCTTAATCATTTAATACCTCATTTTATATATTTTTCTCTCTATAATAAATATCTAAGGGTAATATAGGTAAAACCACATTTAATGATACATTGGATTTTGAAAACGACAGTTAATTAGAAACAAAAAATTTATGCAAAAATGACAATTATAAAGAAACGGAATGAGTATTTTTTTTTTGAAATAACAAGACTCCATTAACTATATAAAATCATGACAATGGAGGAAGTAGTTAATAGTATTAAATTTATCAGTATTTTATAAATTTGCATTTTAAGAGAAATAAATAATTTGTTCAATCATACTACTATTTAGTATGATGTATTCACCGTAAGTTTGGGAAAAGTAAATATTTATTGTGAGAAAAACGTATGAATAATATTAAATACTACTATATATATTTTAATAAGTCTAATTCTCAGCCTAAATAATGTACAGTTAAAACTCTATTAATTATATAAATTAATAATGTCAGGAACGAAGAAATTTATTAATTTAAAGAGTTATTAATTTATTGATAAATTAATAATTATTAATTTAAAGAGTTTTTAAGTAGTTATACTGTGCATACCAAACAAAAAGACAAATTAGTCTATGACGTCGAACACTTTTCACAACTTTATGATACAATAGAAAAATACAACACTTGAGCTATTGGATGCAATAAAAAAAGTTAGAGACGAGCTCCAAACAGACTTGAACTTTAAAGGAAAACAGACAACTATTGAATCATATTTCAATAGAGTGTAATATGTTTTTTTTTTTTTTTTCAGTTTCTATGAATTATTAATTTATGATTTTTTGGGACCGAAAATTATAAAGGGATCTTCCAAAAAATTATTATCTTATTATTTTATCGAGTTATTTAATTTTTTACATTGATCCAAGTCGGAGTCAGACAAATTTATTATTTTAAAGAGATTATTAATTATCGAGTATTAATTTAAAGATTTTCTACTGTATTTGACTGAACACGAACTTGACAATTCTTGTTCCCAAGTCCTAAAGGTTTCCACGAAAGAGTAAGAAAGAAAGCCTCTTTTCTACCCACTACACTACGCGTTGAATCTTCTTACACTCTTGCATTGCATCATTGCATGCATATATTGGTGTGCACAGCACCAAAAGCATTGTTTGGAAGCAAGTGGGTCAACACGTAGGAGCTCTTGTTTTGTATGACTTTGACAAAGTAGGGAACCTGTCTCAACAAGTGGTACGTGTTTAAGTCTCTTAACATTTTCGCTCAATTCAATTTTGATCCGTACTAGGTTAAACTTATGGAAGATAAATATTTATGGTTGCTAGAGAAGTTGTTTGGAGTTTGTTAGAGGTCTAACATTAACATTATTTAAGATTTTTAAATGTATGAATATGTACTTGTATATCATCGTCTTTAAATTAGTTTTTGTGATGAAATTTAAACTCATATTATAGAGATATATCAATTATTATTTATATAAAGTTAATTTGAGAAAAGTAGTCTTTATGATTAGCCACAAAAATACATTATTTTTTACTTTTAGAAGACAAATGGAAAACATTGGAGGCAACGAAAAACTGCTGCTGGGTTCAACGCACGTTTTGACCCCTCCTTGCGTGGAAACGGCATTAATGTGTGTGGTGGCTTAAGTTCAGTCGTAATAAATATACGGGTTAATAGTGTTTTACTTTCTGTAATATAGCTCATTTTCGGTTTTACTTTCTGTAAAATATATTTTTTAGATTTCGTCCTTGTAATTTGAAGATTTTTGGTTTTGGACCTTCATGAATTTTGACTGCATAAAATCGAAGATATGGCAAGGGTAAACCTAAATTTGTTCAAATTAACATAGGGTAAACCAAAATTTTCTCAAATTACAAGATGGTAAACCTAAATTTTTTCAAATTACAGGAGGTGAAATTTTTCATGAAGGTCTAAAACTAAAAAATCTTCAAATTATAAGGATGAAATTCAATTTTTTTTTTTTTACAAAGGTGAAAACCAAAAATAAACTATATTACATGGCTAAAGCACTATTAACCCATAAATATAGAAGGAGATAAAATGATTTTTGAAATGTTTAGTATATAATTGTTTCCTTCTATGGTAAATGCGTCACATCGCGTTTCGATGTATTGTTTATTTTGCATCTTTGTGTGAACTATCGCGGTTTTGTCCATTATAAAAATGCCTCGTTAGATACCACCGTAATTGTCATACTGTACAAAACATTCAGCACACTTGTTTTAGTCAAGATACCATAACACACCGTATGGTTGCCATCAAATTCAACTAATTCTAGGACCACATACACTACCATATTCCAACCGAATCCATTTATTATGGCTCAAAACAAAACCACTTTTCTCTTTATCAAGAAATAGAAATGTTAATCAGTGTTTTCAGACTACTAGTTAAGGAGATTAAAAAAACATTATCAAAAAATGATAAAAAGTAGAATATTTCGCTTTATAAAAGTAGAAAGTTGTTGTTTTTAATAAAAAAAAATTAACTTTCCATAATACTCGTTAACATGAATTAATTTTTAGAATAAGAAAGATGAATTAATGCAAATAGCATAATAAATTCATACTAATAATCTACTCCCTCCGTCCCTTAATATAACCTCCCTTTTATTTTTTTATTTGTCCCTAAATATAACCCCCTTTTCAAATTACAACACACATTAATTATTTTTTTCTATATATACCCTTATTTAATACTACTACTAATTCTAAAATTACAATAAATTGACTTTTCACATTATCTCTTTAATGAGGGTAATTTTGTAAAATTGTACTATAAAACAGACACATTAACTACACCAACAACATTTCTTAAGAAATGTGAAAAAAGCAATAGGTGGCTATATTAAGGGACGGAGGGAGTAATTTAGAAGAGTCACGCCAGCCAGCTTACTATTTCTGTTCAAAGCAACGTTCCTCATTTCTTCTTTTATTTCTTTCTTTCTTTCTTAGTTTTCTTTTTTTGATTTTGTTTCTCTCTTCTCTTGTGTATCACAGAGAGAAGAGAGATAATAACAACAAGAACAAAAATGGAAAATTCATCACTGTGGCAAGGTGCGATCCTTGGTGGAATTCTCTTCTGGCTTCTCTCTTCTTCATACCTCAATCTCACTCTCAAGCTTCGATCTTTCCTTCAACCTTTCGTCACTCACTATGTTCAATCCGGAACCCCAATTCTCCTCCAGATCCAGGTAACAGAAAACAGAGCACCCAATAATTTCATTCTCTCCAAAATTTCATATTTTCGATGTTTTTCTTGTAAATGCTGACTTTTTTTTTGTTTTTGAATTTTTGGGTTATGCAGAGTTACAGGGCTGGATATCTTGATGCTCTTTTTTCTGGGCTGTCTTGTGTTGTTTCTGTTCCATTTTACACTGCTTTTATACCTATGTTATTCTGGGTATGTATAATTTGATGATATTGTACAAAATTTTGATTAAAAAACTGTAAACTTATTGGAATTTGGCTTCCGTGTAGAGTGGTCATGGTCAATTGGCTAGGCAGATGACGTTGTTAATGGCGTTTTGTGATTATATAGGGAACTGTATAAAGGTGTGTATGTTTGTTTTGAATCAGAATTTGATTCAACACTTTGTTTAGTTGTTACAAGTTGTTGTATTTGATGTTTGTGGACTCAAGGTGTTTGTTGTTTTGTCGCACTAAAGGATGTGGTTTCGGCACCAAGACCTGCGTCTCCACCAGTGAGGAGAGTAACTGCTACAAAAGATGAGGAAGAGAATGCTTTGGAATATGGACTGCCTTCTTCTCACACACTTAATACAGTTTGCTTATCTGGGTAATTCATTTTTATGCTTGTGAAATTGGCTTCTGCATCGTAATTTTTTTGAGAAATTATCTTATTTAACTCTTAAGACATCTATAGGTTCATAAATAGTTTTCCGTAAGTGAATAAGGACAAATTTATTTTAATTGAAAAGTTTCCATGGACCTAAGCCTAGGCATTTCAGATATTTGTTTTTTCTAATAATTTTGTTAGAGTTGAGAGTGAGTGAGTTTTGTGTTGTGTTCTTAAAGCTGCTTGCTTGTAGTGGGGTTGCTGTTGGGTTGTTAGTTATGTACTCTGACCAAATAATTGATTAGGTGTGCATGCCTTTCAATTCAAGTTACATGATTTAGCTTCATCTTTCTTATCTATTTTCTGGGTCAACTAAGAAGGATTGGAAAAATTAAATAAGTAAAAACATGGTAATGTATTTGCTATCATATATTTCATGTTTCTCCGATCATCAGCTTAAATTCATTAGAAATGAGAAAGATGAAACATTTGCTTTCAATTCTCCGTGTTTATCATTAATATATGTTTTTCCTTGGAATGAATGTTTATCAGCTACCTTTTGCACTATGTCCTGACTCATACTCAAATTCAAGGTGCCTATATTACTTACTTTGGAGTTTCCCTTGCTTGCTTGTTCGTGACCCTTGTTGGTTTAGGTAGGCTTTCTTATTACTTCTAGTCTATTGGTGGATTCCTACTTTTGGCCTACTGCAAAACAGAACAATGAAAATTGTTTGTTATTTTTTGTAGGAAGAATTTATCTTGGTATGCACAGTTTGATTGATGTTGTTGCTGGCCTATTTATTGGACTCGGAATCCTTGGACTTTGGCTTACAGTTGATGAATACATAGACAGTTTCGTGGTCTCGGGGCAAAACGGTATTCCTCTAATTGAATACTTCAGCACATGCTGCTTGCTTGTGCTCATATTGTAGAAATTGAATTAGATTATAGTATTTGTTACTAATTTTCTCAAGGTTTTCAGGATTTTTGTTACTAATCTCAACAGATTGTTTTTCCTTGTATTCTAACTTATCTTAATGTGTTTTTGTTGCAGTTACAACTTTTTGGGCTGCTTTGAGCTTCCTACTGCTTTTTGCTTATCCAACTCCTGAACTTCCAACTCCGAGTTTTGAGTTTCACACTGCTTTCAATGGTGTTGCATTGGGAATTGTAAGTAATTTCTCATCTTCTAATGGCATTGAAGTGTATTTCATCTTACTTTTATCATGAATGAATACACTCTAGTTTATATATTCTCGTAATTGTATAGGGTTATACATAATGAGTGAGAACAGAATTTTGTAATGTAGCACTTGAGTAGTGTCATAGGCAAAAAGAGGACATCTGGGACTGTGTTAATGTAGTGTTGCTAAATAGCACTTAACGGCTTTATAGCGTGGAGGAATCTGAGCAAATTGCTATTGTTTTACAAAACGCTATTTAGTAGTACAAAATGTCGTCAAATAACGGCTATAGTAGCGCTATAGCTCTGTAGTTAGCGAATTTTGAACAAACTGCTATTTTCAATTTGAACATACTGCTATTTCCGCGATTGACAATACTGCTTTAATGAACTATAACGGACAAGCTGTAGATTACTTAAGTATTGGCTGCTCCAGATCAGACTTTAAATTCTGAACGTTTCTAGGGCTTGAGCTGCATCTGACTAGTTTTGAACAGTGACGTTTGAGGTGAATGTGCTGCATGTAAATTCATGCAGCGCAGCTATAGAGCATTAAAGATCCATATTAATCTTGAGCATGTTAGTTACAATTTGATATGCTTGAGGATAAACGTTAAGCAAGTGCTGTCAAATAGTGGTGCTATAGTGCTATAGCATACCGGATTTTGATGAATCCTCTACAAAAACCACTATGATATCCTAGTTTTGCTATTAGGGCAATAACAGCCGCTGTTCAAGTTGCTGCACTAGCTGAATTAGTCTCAGGTTATTTGTCGATTCATAACAATAAGCCCATCAAGTAGTCATTCCACTGAATATTTGTTGATTCGCAAATACTTCCTGAGCATTCTTGTAAATTGTACCGTATATGATTAATTGAATTGCTAATGTTCTTCAGGTTTCTGGGGTACAGCAAACATACCATCAGTTTCACCACAACGCTGTTCCTCGTTTATTCTCTTCAGAACTGACAATGCCTGCATTCATGGGAAGAGTGCTCTTGGGAATACCTACGATTCTAATTGTGAAATTCTGCAGTAAGACTCTTGCAAAATGGATAATTCCTGTGGTAGCAAACACATTGGGCATCCCAATAAAATCAACCACTTATATCCCCACATTGAATGGAACTAAGACTGGAGAAAAGTCAAAGGCTTTCGATGTTGACACCGGAATTAGATTTCTCCAATATGCAGGTCTTGCATGGTCTGTGGTCGACCTAGTGCCATCTATTTTTTCATACGTGAACCTGTGATGTTCAGATTTAGCTCTATTTTATTAAATTTTTGTACAGAGGGGTCATTATAATGTATCATACAAGAACAATAGATCATTTCCACTCAGTGAAATTTCATTTCGACGAGAATTCACCGAAGGCTGGTTTTGCTTTTACAAGTAGGTTTAACATGATCCATCGAAGATGTTGCACCAGACGAAATACGTTACTTTCACAAAAGGTAATTCAATTTCAATCATGGTGGAAAAATAAATGTGACAACTCTTCTAACATTGTCCAGTTTTCCAAAGTTGTCTCGACACATGGATAGATGTTGCGCCAATTAGAGTTTATCATGTGTTTATAGAAACATGACTGATTGCAGTTTAAAAGAGTCAAAATCCATATTTGCCGCATAAGAATGCAAGTTAACAACTGAACGTGAGTCAGCAACGAAAAATAGAGGATTGCATGCAGTGACAAACAATGACTAACTTTGGATTAAACACGAATAACTTTAGATGATAATTCTAAAATTAAACACGATATTATTATGTAACTTTTACTAAAAATTGAGATAATGTATCAAAAGTATATGCGAGTTAAAAAACCAGACATAGTACCTAAAGCCTCGAAAGGGTTATAAAACATGATTTGAATAGAAAAAAACATACAAAAAATATCCACATTTTGCTGGAATAGTATACTTCCTTGTGGAGTCGTAATCTTATGTAACATATCTGTGGAATATTGCTTGCCTATTATACATCATAGCAACCTTTGGACGATAACCACATTATCAATGGATATAGTGACCACCTTTTGTTCCTGTTTCAACAAAACAATGTTGTGCATGCAGCCTGGTTTGTTCTCGGATATCTCGAAATTACTCTTTTACTCTCAACGGCAATTAATCGTATTTGTTATTTACTAGTTAACTGTCGTTCATGTTCTCCTTTACGGCATTTAATTGTCGTTCGTGGCTTGTCCAAGAAAACCAATTCACAAACTTTGCCTTGTTGTGATTGTTGTGTTTGCAATTGCATTCATCATTGAGTGTGTCATTGTGCATATGAGTGGTTCATGTCACTTGGAATATGGAAGGCCAATTGTCATCATACATGTGTAAGGTGTACTCAATGCATTCTGAGCAGATATCATATGTTTGTAAGTGATACATCCATATTCACGTGATGTTCTTTCTTATGACTTTATCATAAATCACACGCCCTTCCTTAATTTCTCTATGCTCTTGAAATGTCTGAAAAAGAAAAATACAATATTAATAAGCAATCACATGCATGATGACACACTAAACACAATGATAAATACAAACAGCACATAAAGTTTGTGAATTGGTTTTCCTCACAAGCCACAAACGACAATCAAGTGTCGTAGGAGAGAACGATAGTTAACTACTATTCACATCGGCGAACTATAGTTAACTGTCGTTAGAAGTAAAAAGATAATTCGAAAGAACAAATGAAAGAGGTATTTGAAGGCCATACCTGGTTATAGTTAGCTTGTTTCTTTTTCCATCTTAATAGTTTCTCACGCGTCCAACAAATTTTGAATTTTATAATCTGAATCGGGTGCAATAGTAGATATTTCAAAGATAAGTCAGTCCACATGTTAGGTATAGCTTATCTTTGAAATACATACTCGTTCTTCATCATATAATGTCACTAACTATTTTTTAATTTATGTAAAATTGTCAAAATGACATATAATTTGAAAAAGAAGGTTAATTCTAAAGCATTTTTTCTATTCTTGAATCCTTAATAACCCATAGGAAAAGTTAACAATGGTGCACTCGTTAACGTAACCCATGGTAATATAGTATACTGTCTCCTTCCCAAATTATATTTCATTTCGGTGAGAAAAAAAATGTCCTAAATTATGTAAACTGATATATAATGAGACGGATGGTGTAATTTACTACTACTATCACAGTTCTCATATTCTCGCGATTTTGCTCTTGCTTCATCAATCGAACCCTAACTCTACTCTAACTCCAATCGAAGAAGATGATGATGAACAAATTCAAAAATGTAATGCTTCTATGTCAGAATCTCCAATTTCAATCTCGCGGCATAGCAAAAGTACGTTTAAAATGGGTGAAAAACCGAAGCATTGATCACATAATCGACAAAGAAACCGATCTAAAAGCCGCTTCACTTCTCAAAGACGCTATCAAACGTTCTTCCACCTCTTTCCTCACCGCCAAAACCTTCTCCGACTGGCAAAAACTTCTCGGCTTAACCGTCCCCGTTCTCCGTTTCATCCGCAGGTATCCTACTCTCTTCCATGAATTCCCTCACCCTCGTTGGAATTCTCTTCCTTGTTTCCGTTTAACCGATACCGCGCAATTGTTAGATTCTCAAGAACAATCGATTTACGCGGTTCACGAAAATGATACTGTTGAAAGATTATCGAAGGTACTTATGATGATGAAATCCAGGACTGTTCCGATTCAGTCTCTTTATCCTCTTAAATTTGATTTAGGTTTGCCTGATTCGTTTGAGAAAACGCTAATTCCGAAATATCCTGAGAAATTTCAGTTTGTTAAGGCGAGTAATGGTGTTTCCGCGATTCGTCTTGTGGATTGGTGCGATGAATTTGCGGTTTCTGCTTTGCAGAAGAGTAATGAGTGTGAGAGTGAGAATGCGAGTGATCAATATAGAGATTTTAAGAGAGGGAAAACCGCTTTGGTTTTTCCGATGAGGTTTCCGAGAGGTTATGGTGGGCAGAAGAAGGTTAGGTTTTGGATGGATGAGTTTCAGAAATTGCCTTATATTTCGCCTTATGCTGATAGTTCTAAGATTGATCCTAAAAGTGATTTGATGGAGAAACGTGTTGTTGGGGTTTTGCATGAGTTTTTGAGTTTGTGTTTGCATAAGAAAACCAAGAGGAATTACTTGAGAAGTTTGAGGGAGGAGTTGAATCTTCCTCATAAGTTTACTAGGATTTTTACTAGATATCCTGGGATATTTTATCTTTCATTGAAGTGTAAAACAACTACGGTTACTCTTAGAGAAGGGTATGCAAGAGGGAAATTGGTGGATCCGCATCCTCTTGCTCGCCATAGAGATAAGTTTTACCATGTGATGAGGACGGGGCTTCTTTATCGTGGTGATGGATCCTTGAAACTTGGGGAAGATGCTTCTTTGATGCTTGATTCTGTGGACAACGATGAAATGGGAGATGAAGATTCGGAGGAAGAGGTTGAAACAAGCGATGAATTCTGTGAGGGTGAAGTTTCGGATTCGGATGATAGTGAATGAGGTTTTGTTTTCAATGATACCGAATTGTACTTTTTATTCATATTGAGACAAGCAACATGGTGATTACTTTGACGAAATTATTTGCTCTCCACTTACCTGGTTAGTTGCTAGCTCTATTCCAACCTTGCAAGTAATTTTGAATTTGATGGCTCTGTTACTAAGGATCAAATTGTAACAATTATGTATTGGATATGTTATTTGATCTGTCTTGCTAGGAACTGTGAAACATTCTTATAGTTTTCATTTTATGCTTTCTTTTTTACTATTATACTGCTATAGGGTATGTTGCATTTGGGTGTGCTTCTTCTACTTATTATTATTATTATGAACATAAAAAAATTGAGGTCTGAAATCATTGATCAATTTACTAGAAGTACAGTTTGTGGAGTGAAAATCTCATTCTCTTCTCTAAAATTCTAAATAGGCAGGAAAATTTTAGTACACAAAGATTAGGGAAAGCTTGATAATGATTTGCGAGTGTTTGTGAGCTTTATGTTGTTGATAAATAATTTCTGATTTGCGAGTGTTTTTGAGCTTTATGTTGTTGATAAATAATTGAATGTGAGTTTTGACAAAATTTTGTACTCTGATGTCTGTTATGCAATGTTATACTGAATACTGATTCACATATGCTGAGTGATTGGCTACACTCTTTCTGTGAAATAATTAGTTTGTTTTCAGCAAATATTCACGGTAGTCCCACCAACTAGGGATATCAATCTTCTTTGAAGTTAGAGTAATTATTCATGTCACTGTTGATCCTGTTTTTCTTGATGTTATCGACCAGGAAAATACCGCACAGCTTGAACTCTTTGCCTCAGGTTGGTGAATAGCATGACATTTAATTAATAAACTAATTGAACATTGGAAAAGCGGTGTTATATGTTCGGTTTGGAAAATTGGAATAGCCCCTAACGTGATGTTTTGATTTTCTTTTATTTCCATTTAAGAATTGATTTTCTGTGCAGTTTTTTCTACTGGTTTTGCGGTTCCGTGTTGGGTGTGTGTGGCAGTTTTGGTTTTTGGTACTCTCTTGCTGGCAGGGTCTGTTGTTTGGGTGGTTAGGTATTGAGGCAGGGATATGCTTGCGGTTTTTTCCGTTAGTATATACCGGCCTCAAGTCCGGAACCCGCTTTGGTGTTGTTTTTTTCAAGGGGTTAGGTGTTCCGTATATTTGCGGTATCTTGTATTCTATTTCCTTTTACCGCGAGTTTTTAATGCTCCTTGCATTTTACTCGTCGAGAATAAATTTTGCTATTAAAAAAAAAATAAAAAAATTGAGAATTAAAGAAAAAGTAAATTGAAAGTTGTCCTGTTTTTAATGTTTTGTGCTTCTTAAATTTGAATAGTAATTTGAGTCAACAAAGTTTGAATAGTAGCTAAGAATGGGAAGCTGGGAATACATGAATTATGATCATACAAGTAATTAATGGTTAATTGATAGTAACGAGCTACCCCTCAGTTCCATAATATATGACTTGTTTGACTATTTCAAACCAATTAAAAAAATGAATTATGTTATGTTGATGTAATTACATTGTTGACTATTTCTTACTGCAATGTATGTTAGATAGTCAGTTATGATAATGAATATCTTACTGCATGTATATTTATAAGTATGATATATATTGGAGGTTGTACCGTGATAGAATCGAAGAAGATCATTGAGAGATCTGTAATCGTTCATGACTGGACGTTATGAAGTTGTTTGATCCATATGGCCGAGATCAAGTCAGTGTATGAAGATTTCCGTTGTTGTTGTATGTTATGGTTTCAAAGGGTTTTTTGTTGGTTGCTAACTGACCCGCTTTCATTTGTATAAGTTCTTGGGACCAACTTTTTTTGTGATACAAAGTGGGCACCAGTGCGTCCAACATATTCTTGAGCTACTTACGACATGTAAGCAAGCATCTGGCTGTGGGAGGGGAATAGGTGAGCTGGTGGAGTATCAAACCTAACAGCATCATTGTCCCCGCAGATGCGGATCAAGTACTGTCGTCTGTTTATTTCTGGGTGCTGGTGTTATTTTGCAATTGTATTCTCTTTATACTCTTGGGTACTTGCACATTGTCCAATAATAGGGATAGTTCATTATACTTTCAATTTTTTTATTACTGTTTTGAGGGTTATAGGCTAATTTTTGTCAATATTCAATGTTGAGGGTCAGCATAGTGTCAGGAATAAGAAGGAAACTGTGTTTAATAAAGCAAACCTCAATGGATTTTAGTTTTCATTTAGTTAGATGAGAATTTTATGCTTTCTGTTATAAAGACATAGTCTGTCTAAGGTTAGGATGTTTTGGATTTGTTATTTTTATTTTCTCTCAGATGATGATTTACTTCTACAATCCTTATGATCACCTTATTTTTATGCTTTCTGTATTTCTTGGTCTCTCTGATTATGACTTCTTTTTAGTGAATACATTACAAGTCTCTTGGGTAGAAAAACAAATTGTGCACATATACTGACGAAGAAAAGAAAGATGAAATGATGAACCTATAATCAGTGTACAATGGAGTTGTTAGTTTGTTACTCCCTTAAAATGTGTGTATCATACGTGCACATCTTCAATCACTTGTAAGCTTAGTTTCAATTAATTTCTACCACATAGAAGATTTGCAGCTGTGATAGACATTAGCTCCTAACTTATGAAGAAAGGTTGTATGCGACTCTTGAATCAAATATAAACCAGTTTAAATTAGCGTTTAACACATGATTTTTGCATCCGAGATAAGTTTTAGTCTATAATAATTTATGATAAAAAAGCTGTCAATTTCTTGGTTGACGAGTTCTGGAATAGTCTCATCAATTTCTTACTTCTTATTTCCTTTTTATTGGGTACTTGCTGTGATTTTTTGTTTGGTGTACAACATATTGTCTCTACATCATTGAAGATCTTGACTTAATTTTTTCTTCCTTTTTTTCGCGATCATGTACTTGTCTGGTAAAATGGAAATGACATGCTTGTTTGATTTGTCTGTTAGGCGCTGAGCTATTGCCTGTTTGAGAAGAGATCATGTTGTGTGGCGTGAACACTAGAAGTTGGACTTTGCAGAAAAGACATGGTGGAGGATACTTAAGCTAGAGGAATCTGTGGTGTAGAAGTTTTGCCATGAGTTAAAAAAGAAATTGACATGGAAAACACACAAAATATCCACATTTTACTAGGTGTAATGTTATGAGGTGGTTAATAAAACTCTACGTCACCAATTAATTTTATGTGATGGCCATGGAATTTGGATTCTTTCCATTGAAAATTCTCTCAAGTTTTCTCCAATTATCATTCTAGGACATTCCTGTTCCGGGTTAGTTTTTCAAAAGTTTTGTTTACGAAGATCGTTTATTGGATAGAGGCTTCAGTAATCTGGATTCATTTATTTCCAATTATCTTAATTCCTTTCACAAAAAAAAAAAAAAAACCAATGATCTTAATTTTGTGCAATACATGTGCGCATCACCGATTCCAGAACCTGTAATCTTGTATACATAAAATAAAAAAATAAAAAATAAAAATAAAATAAAAAACCAATGATCTTAATTTTGTGCATTACATGTGCACATCACCGATTCCAAAACCTTTTTTTTTTTTTGACAAATCCGATTCCAAAACCTGTAATCTTGTATATACATACATAAAATGAAATAATCCAGCAACTATTTCTGAATACACTTACTGCTCATTTCAAGATGAAAAATGCTGCATCACAAATTGATTAAGAACTCCCTCATTCGATATCTTTTCAACTTCACTTTGGACTCACCAAGCATTTCAGTTCCACTGTGAGTTATGACTCTTTCTTTACTCCGATCATTATCTGAATTAAGTATGAGCTCATTTGCCTTCAACAAGATGCCCCTGTTATTACTTGACTTGGTGTAGACTAACCCGTCAGTTTATGAAGAGCACATGTTAGTGCTGGCCTTGCCTCCTTTTCTGCTGACAATTTCCTAGATTCAGACACATTTGCGGAAAATCCAGTTTATTCAGTTGTCTCCATTGAAGTTGCGATGTTACTAAAATATCTTGAAGCAACAATGTTCCCCTTAAACGTTGAGCTAGGACTGACGTTTGAGTTTACATACTCACAGCCAATCAAGGGATGAAATGGTTGGGTAAGAAAAATAGGATCCACTTCTAAGGAGAAGCTTTGAAAGAGAGAAAACCCATAATCATCATAATAATAAGACGGGTTTTGCAGGTGACTAATCGTAATAGTTGACATAAGGTGGTAGATTGCTGCCACTGATAACCTCGCTTTGATGGTGAAGCTCACCAGATGGAAGACCTATAGTATTCAATGAAAATGGAACTAAATGACTTCCATCCTTCAGTGATGTAGAGTTCCACCTTTTATTAGAAATCTGCAGGTTGTTGATGCACTGGTTTTAAGCATTTATGACAAGCGACAAAAGGAGCTCCAGCTGCTGCTGGCTTGTGATGTCGCATAGCCAAGTTCGGTTTCTCCTTTAAGTATTTCCTCACTGTAGTAGCCCTATGCGTCTGAATATCAGAATTTGTTTCACAGAAGCATTCTGGACTTGAAGAGCAACAATCTTGCGCTTGATAGGACCTGTATAAATCTTCATGTTGGAAACGGACATGTAGTGACGAATATGCTGAGATATTCGAACAACAATGGTAACAAGAATGATCAACATTCTACACGGTTTGCACAACTTATTGCCTCAGCTTAATAGGTATCCGCGAGTATTTATGCCTTTGGCACAACATGTTTCCATGGTTACATCTTCCATTATCCCTAGAGAGATCAAGAGCATGAGAAAACCTTCCCTCGTGAAGGTCTTGGCTATGGTATTGGTATGCAGAACTATGGTTTCCCTTGTAAGATACACCAGTAGTTCGTCTTCCATTTATTTGCTCACTCATATAGTGAGTCTTGTTAGTTGATCCTGCAACTTCTAATCATTCTCAAAAGTTTCATCTTCTCCTGGCCTGTGTCCTCACTGGAGTCGCGTGAAAGAAAGCTTGAGCTCTCATCATGCATTCCATTTTTTGGCCTGCTCTCGTTGGAAACTCGTGATCCTCCATGATCTGTATTGTCCAACATTTTGTTTTGATTCTTTCTGCTCTCTTTAATGATATGATTCTTTTCATGTGTCATATGCGATTGATGTTGTTTTCCAAGATCACCATACAAGTAGCTATCAGCAAGGCCTTTTAACCTTTTTTATCCTTCCCTCAGCAACTGTGTCAGCGTCTTCAGAGAATCTAAATAAATTGAGAGGAACTGTCAAGATTGTATGTTTTAGACAGGTTAAACTTTCCCACTTTTAGTGTTTATTTTTTTACCTTCCTTTTTACAAGTCAATTAAGTCATTACAGTGGGATTTTCCCCCTCATTATAGTCTGATTCAAGTGTAAAATTTGTATACTCATTAGATTTGTTTTGACAAAAGCATAATTTATTCCCTAAATCAGTTGAAGACAAACTATTTGGTTGATCCCAACTCCTACATATACATTTTTTTTATTAATGTGATACAGAAGCATTTTTCTAAGCATGATAGAGTAACTTTACGTATTTACTTTTCAAGTGACTTGTTGTGCCCCATCCTAGTGCTTCATCGCCCCAAAAATTCAATCATACGCAAATCAGATTAATGTTTAAGACAGCAATACACTCATGTTATATATTTCTTCGGTGCTTTTGTAACTTGCGAATTAGATTAATGATTAAGACGATGAAACATTCAATTTTATATATTTCCTGAGCATTTTTGTAACGTGTACTGTATATATAACATTAATGATTAAGACGACATGTAATTGCTCATGTTCTTCAGGTGGCTGTGACAACATATGGCTGCGGCAACATACCATCAATTTCACCAATGCATGTGTTCCTCGTTTGTTCTCTTTTGAACTGACAATGCATGTGTTCGTGGGAAGAATGCTCTTGGGGATACCTACGATTCTAATTGCGAAATTCTGCAGTGAGACTATTGCAAAATCGACAATTCCCGTGCAATAAAATCAACCATCCTATAGCCCACATTGCTTTTCCAGTAGGTTTAATATAATCCACCAAAGACGCTCTTCAATCTTCACACACCAGACCAAATAAGCAACACACAAGTAGCCTTCAATCGGACTAATCTTTCTGCCTTCCTATGTTTACATATCTAAATTGCATATTTTTATTCTTCACCCGGGATATTTCAGATTCAACTAGGGTAAAAACGAAACATTATCATGACCAAAAATATAAACAAACACTAATAGAGAGAGCAATCAGAATTATATTGTCAAGTTTGGATGTGTGTATCATACCCAATTAAGTTAATGTACAAACATATAATTTATTTACCTTTTGTTTTTCATAAGCTCTTTTCACAAAAGGTAATTCGATTCCGATCATGGTCGAAAACTTAATGTGGCAGCTCTTCGGGTTGTGGTTTAACATCATCTCAACGAGACATGGAATCTCATTTTAATTGTTTTACATGATAGATGTCACACCAAATTAGATTTTAACGCATTTATGAAACATGGGTGATTGCAGTTTAAAAGACTCAAATTCCATACCGCCGCATAAGAATGTAAGTTAGTGGGTTCAAAGAATCGAAAAGTCCAGAACTCAAGTATCATACATTTAGTAACTGAACGTGAGTCAACAACAAAAAAATAAAGGATAGAATACAGCGAAAAATTATGAATAACTTTAGCTAAGCGCTAATATTAAATTAAACACACTTGTCATGCAACTTTTACTAAAAAATTGAGATAACATATCAATATCCAGAGTTAAAAAAAATCCAGTCATAGTACCTAAAGCCTTGAAAGGGAGATATAAAACATGATTTGAAAGAAGAAAAAAACATACAAAAAATATCCACATTTTGCTGGAATAGTACTTCCTTGTAGTCATATTCTTGACAACTTCTCCAGAAAGGGTGTCCAGCAATTTCTTGAGTGCAACAGTTCGGTGGAATATTGTCTGCCTATTATACATCAATGCGGCCTTTGGACAACCACAATATCAATTGATATAAATGCCTACAGCAATCTCACCAACGAGGATCCACAACTACCTGAAATTAGACTGGAAGTAGAGTAACCACGATATACCAGTATGACATCCAGCAGCAGCTGCTTTACAGGAAGTAATCAGGCGTTCTTCGGGTGACATCAGGTTCTCCTCTCCTTGGAGCAGGTTCAAACTGCAAGCAATTCAAATTTGTGTACAGACAATCCAAGGGATGGAACCAAAACATATTTTTACCAAACAATGTGGGCAAATTATGTTGAATAACAGAGAAACAGACCTGGATAAATGTGTGGCCCTTACAATCATCAACCTCCAATATGGAAGCCATGTTCCCACATCGGTAACAGTAGTTAGGAGCACTAAAAATAGTAACCACCTTTTGTTCCTGTTTCAACAAAACAATGCACATGGTTAAAACTTTACCCCTGTAATTCTAAAAAGCAAATGAAAGAGATTATCATTCCACGAGAAGGACAATTACATGAGCCCAGTTAAATCCATCCATAACAAGCTGGTGAGCTCTAGCAATCAATTTAAGGCTGTTTGTGTGATTGAATTGTTCAGATATATCCTGAAAAAATGCAAATTGGAATTGAAATTAAAATTAAAACAATAATAGATTTCTAGTGCTTCAACAAAAAACTCAGTCATGTACAGAGTTGAGATTAAAGCAATGATTTTACCTGACCAAAGGTATATCCAGCACCACGAGGAGAAATCCCCCAACCACATCTGTCATCTGGGTCAGACCACAGTAGATCACACATAGGCCCTTCATGAGGAACCTCTTGAACACGATCAAAGTTCCTTATGTTGTCAAGGGTCTCAATTGAAGGTGACAGTCCACCATGCAAACAAAATATTTCTGATTCAACCTGGAAGGGGCATGCATTATAAGGCTTGGTTGTTGTTGTTGATCAAAATTTTGTAACAAAACTTAACAATTTCTGATTTATTTGTCATGTCAAACTGAGGAAAGTTGTTCAACCAATCTAACATCATAAAGCATGATCAAGACAATTATTTTCAATAGAACTAGTCACAACAGATACTCTCATTTTGGAAACTACAAAGACTCTGATGATAGATTTGTCAGAAAATCTTCATATCTTGAAATATAAAATAATCCATGGTTAAGCAAACTACATGTGTTTGTTGAAAAATCTACTACTTGCAAGTTGATTTTTTTTTAATTAATATTGAACAGAAAGAAATTGAGGTTAGTTTAGCATTCGTAAAATATGTACAGATAAGATAAGTCATAAGACATGATGTAAGGAGCAATATTAGCATTCTTCAGGTATTAACTTCTTGAGGAAAAGAACAAGTGAGTGAAAAAGATGGAAGCCACATGCAAGAGAAATGTACACACAGTTCTTTGAACAGAAAAAACAAACGGTAAATGTTTATAATTTCAATTAATATTGGGAACAGAACCACAATTATTCCAAAAAATCCCTCAAATTTCCAAATTTTTAATTTTCATTATAACTTACATGAACTAACAAAACATTTCAAAATCTCAAACAAAAATACATAAATAGAGAGGGCATAAAGAACTAACCAATGCAGTCAATGGAAAAAAATCAAAGAGGTCTGTAAAGATCTTCCAGACATTAGCACTCCCATATCTGCAAATAAAGATTAAAAAACACAAACAAGATCATGAATGTGAAAAAATAATAGAGCAAGAAACTAGACGGTTTAAGCGCAAGAAACTAAACCTATAAGGTAACATCTATATGATCATCTGAATTCTGAACTCATAAAGCTGAGCCTAGCAAAGGATGTAATCCTTCCCTCAAAAGCAAAACTTTCTTATATTGGCTATTTTGAACATTACTTTTGAAAAGATAATTTATTTTAATTTCATATTGCATCATGAAGTGAGCATTTTGTCTAGGTGTTTGTTCACAGTAAATGCCAGGTCAAATCAAATATCTTTATTTGGTTCTCTCATTTTCAAAATAAATAGTATTCCGTATTCTTTATTCTTAGGGGCAATAATAGGACAGGTTTTTATAGTTATTACCGATGTTAACAAAAACAAAGGGTGTTGCAATAAATAGTATGATATTTTATACCATACGACTTCATTGACATCATCACTAATACGGCATATCTTTCACTATATAATAAAACTGAAGAACTCAAACCAACAAACAAATCAAAAGGCTACATAACCACCAAATCATCAGCACAATTCAGATGCTCATCCCAGAACTCCAGTTTGGTACCATAAAATAATAAGAAACGAGGGAACAAATATCACAAGTTAAAATTCAATGCGAGCATATTGCAATGGAAAATAAAAAGGATTACCCTATAATTCACATTTAAAAAGAAGTTTATGACACCAATAACACTACCAACAAATATGTACATTTCTATTCAGCAAAACGGACTTCATTTGGAAAAATTATGACATTATATGACTACGAATAGTTCTCTAGACAGAAGTATCTCATGTTTTGTTCTGTTGGACCTCCAAAGGAAGGTGCGAAACTCACTTTCGTAGGCATTCGTCGTAAAATCCATATACTTGAGTAATCTGCATAAAAGAAAAATGATAAAAAAACAACTCAGCAAATAATAAAAACCAATACAAGTCTTCAAATTAAAGCTGGCAAAATTTAGCAATAACAATATAAAACAGAACTAAAAAGCATCCATGAATGGCTAAATTTTAAATCATTCAAGACTAAACAGTTACTATATAAGTTTAGAAATAAATGCCATAAAGGAACTCAGGAGACATGAGCAACATAAACATTTGAGTGAAGAGTGAAAACAAGAACCTGACGACTTTCATGGTTTCCTCTAAGAATAGTAATTCGCTGAGGATATCGTACTTTCAGTGCCACGAGGAGCTGGATAGAATAACTAGTTAGTACATCTGATAATCATCTGATAATATAAGACATGTAATCAAAGGAAAATTTAGAAACAATGTATTACAAGTCAAAAAGTTACACATTAAAAAGTTTATGCCGACAACCTTGAAAATATGATTGTAAGATAATGTAAATATCTAAACGATCTCAATGCACATGTTATCCATATTTCATCTTAACACATTAAAAAGACAACTGGACATTCTAAAACTATTCCCTCACTTATGTGCCTGTGTAATAACTTGAAGACAGTATCTGCCATTTGGTAAGGTTCCATTTTCAGTTTAATCCCCCGAGCAAAAGACGAATTAAATGAAGCTCAAAGTCACAGTTGACCCGAACTTCATCAACTACCACTTGAAAACAATTTCCCACCTAATATTTGGTCTCCCTATCACATGAATACCATAAAAAATGCACCTCCAAAGAGGTCTTATGCAGAGAGAGTAAAGAACATCTTTTCTGAAAAAATTGTTGGAAAGTGAAAGAAAGAAAACAAGTTTCTCATGGTTGAACTTACTGTTACAGTCTCAACTGAATAATAACCCCGGTCCACATAATCACCCATAAACAAGTAGTTTGTATCTGGACACTGCAAACAAAACACACATTCAATATCGCAAATATATCATCCAGAAACTTGCAAAAAATTGCCTTTTTATGTTATGTTACATTTTGCAAAATCGAAGACAGAATCTTGGGGTCATAGTGAAGTCAGTTACGTAATTTGTGCATTACTCCTCTATACCTCCAATGCACTTTAAGCCTCGAGCTTTTTCTTTGACGGGTCTCAGTTGGTTAGTTAGTTAGTTAATACATTCCCCAACTGAAACAGAAGATTGATTACAAATATAATTTCAAAGTCAGAAATTATACCTTCCCTCCAATTCGAAATAATTCAGCAAGATCATGAAACTGCCCATGAATATCGCCACAGATTGTCACAGGACTTTTCACAGGCTGTAGTACAGAAGATACCAAAAGAAAAAAGAATTAATGTTTTCTTCATCTAAGATGAGAAAATGGCAAATAAAAGGGGCATTTGAAATGCTGTAATGAAATTGGTAAAACTGCTATATTGCACTAGACCGCAAGCAAATTAAGCATTTCAAGAAAGAAAGATCGAAGGAATTAGTTATTTCTTCCACAAAATAGGCCTTGAAAGAAAAGATAAAGTTTAAAACTGACTAATCACTGATTTAATAGAGGAATATTTTTCATGCAATGTAAGCAGGCAGTGATGCAAGTGAGATGAAGGTATCCGGAAACAGAAAAAGGCGTAATTGAAAAATAAGGCAGGAAGAATATGGGCTCTACCTGGACATTACTTTCATCCATTAAAATCTCCTTAGCCTTCTCACATAATTCTTTAACCTACAGTTAGAAAACAAGATCATTAGTTAATTTTTATGTACTATTTGTTTTCCCCAGTATGATAATACCACAAGGAGTAAATGAAATATAGCCCCCTGGTAAGAAACAACAATTAAAAACAAATACAAAAGTAATCAACATAAAATGATATTTCTAAGGTCAGATAGCAATGACACCCAGATATTGTTCCCATCTCAATAAGTTGAAAATAAACGAATTTCATGAAAAAATAATATTAAGAACCACTAAACAAACAAAGCAAAACTAGATGAAACCACTAAAACATCATAAAGAATATATTAAGAACCAACACACTTCCATTTTAATCTGATCAATCTTCAATGACATCCAATTAACCAGTGTTAATCTTCAACTCACAAGCCATTCTGTACCCACCATCTGAACCCACCAAGATACCAACAAATTCGTGACATTCTGTAGGTAACCCAATCACCATATTTACTTTTTTGGTGGAAACCCAATCACCAAATTGCTACATTTGACAAGGAATTACCGAAATTGTTACAGCAATATCAACAATCGAAGATAAATCGAAATTAATAAAAACTACATCTTTAGATTCCAAACGTCAAAATGCGTTGCAACCCATCATAGCATAACAACGAGAAAATCCCCTTGTAGAAAAAAACCCAATAAATAAACAACATACGAGATAGCAAAAAATGAAATTTCATCAATTTTTGAGCGAAATTGAATGTAAAAAACAAAAAAGCATGGCATCTGAGTCTCTACATCGCGAAATCAAGCAAAGATTGTAATTGAATGCGACCTAAACTGAAAATGGGGAAAAAAACTAAAAGGTAAAAGAAATGAAGAGAAATTGGGCGTAATAGATTGGGAATGATGTAGATCGAAAGAATTGAATGGAAATGGAAGAAACCTGTTGTTCGGAGAGTGGTTTGCACTGCATGAGCTGAGAGATCTGCTCGTTGAGATCGTGAGTGACATCGGCTATCATTGAATTTGCACCCATTGTATGAATCTGAAGAAAACGATTCAAATCAAAGGAACCCTAGCTACCTAGGAGAAGAAGAAGATGATTTTCTCGCTCTGAGTGAAGAGGAGAAAAGAAAGAAAGAGGAAGTGCAAAATGGAGATGGCGCGTGATTTAACAAGCAAAGCACGGTCCCCGATAATCGCTTTTTTCTTTTCTCACTTTCTTTATTTCTTTCTTTTTAATCAAATCCTTTACTTACTCAAAACAATAAATAAACTATCATCATTCAAAATTCAATTAAAAGACAAATGTGATGATGATATTTTTATTTTTATTTTGCTAGAATGGAATATTTTTATGGATTACTACTTTTTTATAAAAAAATAAAATAAATGTGTTCTGGACCGAAGAAACACCTATAGACCTAATATCAAAAGGTTCAAATTTAGCGACTGAGTCATCTTACTTGCAGCACACACTTGGTTAGATGGGGTGTTTGGAGCAAACGAAGACTCGTTCAAACTGAATGATAACGTCTCCTCCATAACTCACGTGAATCTCACTCTACGGTTGTGATTCCCACGAATATGTAACTGTCAAGCTTCATATGTGTCTTACAACAATTTTTACGTCTCCACACTATATAAATGAGACTCTCAACCGTTTTGAATGTTCAATTATTCAAATGGTAGCACTTGAATTTTAGTCACCGGAATTTCAAATCCTTTTTATTTGATGCCGTAATTTCTAATCACTTTTATTTTGGTCTCAGTCCATTTTTTTGCTAGTGTCACATTTTTACCAACGTGTCAATGTTGGTTGGATTTTAGTGTTGACGACTCATGTAATTTTGCACTTGATGGATCAAAATAAAACATGTAAATGAGTGAAATGGCCTTTTTTTCCAATTGAAGGCTTATAACCATGAGCAACACCTTCTTTCAAAAAAAAAAAAAAAACATGAGCAACAACACCTTGCTCAATGAACAAGGTTGAGTTTTGGGTTTCTTAAAGCTGCTTGCTCAAAATTGTGTTCCTCCTTCTCTTTTTGATCGCATGCCTTGTCCTCTTATTCCCTTTCATTTCATGTTTTTATTTTATTAACCAAATTCAATTGTCAACAAGCATGGAAGATCATTTGTAACACTCAAGGAATGTTTCCTCTGTGTTTTGTTTAAACTCAAGGTTAGTTATATTTCAATTGAGTTTGTCATATTTGTGGTTAACTTTATGCTAAAGAGAATAACATCTGCTATGTTTATTTGGAACGATGAACTTGTTGTTGGTACAAGACATGTGATCAATGCTTCTACTATTTCAATTGAGCAGAAAAAGGACAAACTGGAAATGTAGTGGAGTATAATTCAATCACCAAGTACAACTGTACTGGTATTATGCAAGAAGATTTAGGTTAAAAAGAAAGATAAATGGTGGATGCGAAAAAGAAAGTGATTATTTTTTTTGAGCAAAAAAGGAAAGTGATTAGCTAAAGAGGATGTGTTTAGTTAGTTGGTCTTTTTTTTTTCCTTTGTGCAAAAAAGTAATTGACATAATGCAATTTTTTTCATGTTCATATTTATCTCACAGGACCATTTATTTGTACTATAAGGGACTTTTCCAAACATTCACGACACTCCTTCTAGTCTTACGCAAATCAAACTTCCTAACAACAGTTTTTGGCTTATGAGGTGCAGCAGGTTTAATAACATAACCAGATGCAGTTGTACAAATGGCTTGACAACAGTGACCACATATATGCAGCTGGTTTGACAACAATGTAAACATGTGCAGTGTGCTTCTGCATATGGTTTGACAACAATGTTACCAAGTGCACATGACTTTATTATAACAGTGTTCAGGTGTGAAGATGGTTAGACAATGGCGTACACATGTAATGACACGTGTCTAAGATGTCTCTTAAAAGTGTTTCAAACATGTTTGACACTCCATAAAAATGGAGTAATGATATTGTGCAATTGTGACAATTTTTATGATATTTTTCTTTTTTTATCTTTTTATTGATAAAAAACAACCTAGGGAGAGAAGAGGAGAGAATAAGAATACAATATAAAAAAATTATTTTAAAATTGTTATAAAATGGTTGTACATTACTCTAAAAAAGTTTTTTTTTTTTTTTCTCTCACACATGAGATAAAACAATGTGCTCCTCTATATCTTTCCCTTCCTATGATTTTTATTTTCTCTATTATACTCCCTTCATTTTAAATTAAATGTAATAATATATTTGTTTTAAATTATATGTCATTTTCTTATTTTACTATTATGCCGTCTACTGTTTATTATTTTATCATTTTTAATTTCTTTTAATTTATGTTTTTCATATCACTAATAAATGACATTTTTGTAAAATAACTCACAATTTCTCTTTTTCTATAGAACAATAATTACACATATATTTTTAGACGGATGGAGTACGTTGTTTCTTGGGTTTTGTTAGAAAGGGAGTAGTGTTCATTCAAATAAAAATGATTCATCCAAATTTTGTAGTTTTAAAGAGTTTAGCAGCATAATTCACACATAGTGAGTGCAAAAAAGTGAGATGTTGCAAGTTCAAATTCAAATCCGTATCCTGACATATTGATTTTCATACAATGTTCTACCATGCGAATTAAATAAAGCTTTGTTTAGCATGCACAGGCAAAATGATACTCTCTTCATTCCACAATGAGTGACCAATTTGTAACAAAATTTGTCATAAAATGAACAACTCACTTCACTTTTTACATGCAATATTAATTACTTTTTTTCTTTTAATTGTAAACTCTAATTAATATTAATTTCATCGCTCCAATTCAGTATCTTTTATTTTACATTTATGATAATGGTGAATTCACCAATATTTGACAAGAGTACTTAATTTTTTTTCTCTTTCTTTCGATTGTACATTTTTCTTAATATATGTGAAACGATCGAATGACTCATTTACTTTAGATGAGAGAAAGTATTGCACCATGCCACATATCTATTTCACCATTGTATCAAAAAGTCAAATCCTGCTTCATTTTATTTAATGAATAGATTTAATGATTCAATGGTAAAAATAAGTTTATTCATGATACAAGACTTATTTTACTTGTGTACATTATTTACCGGTCAACACAAATTTTGTGAATTTACTTATTAGAAGACGGGAATCATTTTTTAGTCTTCAATTTGTTGGAAAAAAAGTCCTCATCTTTTTACTATCCTTTATTAAAAAAATAGTTATTTTTTGGTGTATATTAAAAAAATAGTTGTACTTGAATGAAATTAACTGTTTTTTTAATAATAAATTAATTGGTTAAAAACTTTAAATATAATATATAAAAAAATGATTAAAAAAAAAACAAAAAAACAAAGGAAGGGAAAGAGATATATAACCAATTCACTTCACAGCTCCATTCGCGACAAGACAACGATAGATAACTTGAAACATCATATTCTTGAATAACCCTTAACACGTATATTTCTTTGCTCGATTATGCACTTGTTTATGTGTATTTTGAATTCATATTATTGAAGTTACATGATTACCCAAAAGTTTCTACCTTTCCATTCTCTTGAAATGAAACTAACCTTTACCAATCACAACTTCTCAACACTCTTGAATTCTTCTTTTATCAATCTAAGAAGACCCTTTTGTTCTTCATCACTATCACTCTCATCATCAACATCATCCACTTCTATAAAACCCCAAATTCCAATCTTTTTGAGACCACCCATTTACTCAACAAAATTGAGTGACCTCAAAAAATGGCATAATTGGGCAAAACATGTTGCTTTTTCAATTGGGTCGTCTTTTGTTCAATCAGATAATGGACCAGACTCAACCATTTTGTGCAGAGAGCTAAAATGGTTCATTGAGGATGTTGTTGAAAATCACCACTCACTTTTTTCCCATACGGGTGATGATGATAATGAGAGTGTGAAAATGAGGGCAGATATAGATGAACTATACTGTTTGTGGAAGCAAAGGATTGAAGAAAGGAAACCTTTTCAGTATATAGTTGGATGTGAGCATTGGAAGGATTTGGTTTTGAGTGTTCAAGAAGGGGTTTTGATTCCTAGACCTGAGACTGAACTTATTGTTGATTTGGTTTCTGATGTTGTTTCAAAGAATGAGGATTTGAAAAGAGGGGTTTGGGCTGATTTAGGGACTGGAAGTGGTGCTCTTGCTATTGGCATTGGTAGGGTTTTAGGAGAAGGTGGAAAGGTTATTGCGTCAGATTTAAGTCTTGTGGCTGTTGCTGTTGCAGGTTACAATGTGCAAAGGTATTCTTTGCAGGTTAGAAATTCAAGCTTTCAGCTTCCATGTTTTATATTCTGTTTTGTTGTTAAGCCAGAATTATGCAAGTCAATTTTATTTCTGCAGACATGGCAGTGATGTGGAGTTAACGTAGATTGTCACGTCTTTGTTTAACGCGGCACTAAATGTTGTCTAACATCTGAACTTAACAAAGGGACCATTTTGATTGATGTGTTACAATTTCAGGAACGAAGCTAATTCGTAAAAATCAAGGACAAATTTGATCAATGGTTACAATTTCAGGGATAAAATCGCCTGAAGTTTACTCTATTTGCTTAATTTTTATAAAACCTTTGCTTATAAACATACTGATACTGGTAAAGACAAATTTCCACCTGCCATATGATTTAAATTGCTTTTATATCCAATTTCACTGTCCATGTTTTTGTTAATTTTGCTTATGCCTTTCATCTCATGTTTGGTGTTAGTTTTGTTTTGTCTTCAAGTCGAAATCAGGAAAACAGAAGAGTATCAGGAAAATAAAATAATTTAAAATTGTTGATTTTCATATAATTGCCTTTCATCACTTCTCACCATGTTCCCTTTAAAATGTAATTTCTTTAAATATGTTATTGCTTACCACTTATGTTAATCATTATTTACAGGACAAAATTGAACTAAGGGAAGGATCGTGGTTGGAACCATTGAAGGATATGGAAGGAAAGCTTGCAGGTCTTGTAAGCAACCCACCTTATATACCTAGTAAAGAAATCCCTGGTTTACAAGCTGAAGTTGGTAAACATGAACCTAGAGTTGCATTAGATGGAGGCATTGATGGCATGGATGCTCTTCTCCATCTGTGTGATGGGGCAGATTTAATGTTGAAACCTGGTGGATTCTTTGCCTTTGAGGTATTTCCCTTGCTCTGAGAAAGTTCTCTCAAATTTCTTGTGTTTGTGTCAGGCTTCTGCTTACTCTCAAAAAGGATCCAAATGGTACCCCCAAGCATAATTGGTCAAATTGCAAATATTTTTTATAAACAGTCCTTTTAATAAAAAGGTTTTAGTCATTTGTAATTCTCTAAAATAATAAGTCAATGCTCGTTAAACTGTTTTTGCCTGAATAGTATCACCTAGCTAGAAATCAAGTTAACTTCTTAAAATAAGCATATCTCTTGTCATAAAGTTAATTATAGGGATTTTCTTTCTGTTGGTATCTTTTATTATATCGTGTATGTTGTTATTCGATGTCAATGTATATCTTGGGTAGTTTATATATGTTGTTTTAAATCTGTTTGGTCTGTTGGTTTAGAGACTTGGTTGGTTGGTTAGTTTTTTATTTTATTTTTTCTGACAAAATCAAAATTAACTCATATCATTATAAGGAAAGGTTCAATACAAAAAGGAGAAAACCCAAAAATATGGTGACTAGCCCATGAACCAGCCGCCCTAGCTAAAGAGTGAGCTACCATATCCGCTTGTCGTCGCCGAATAAACTTCACTTCGAAGTTGGAATGTAGAGATAGCTGGTTATTAATAACCGAAAGTAGCATATAAAATTCAGAAACTCTGCTACGCTGAGACAATAGAGAATTCACAAGAGTGCACGGATCCGACTCAAAAATGACATCGTGCCACCCTTTGGTTGGTTGGTTTGTTAAGCTGAGATAGTTTGGGCATGTTGCCTATAAAAACAAAAGGGTAATTGAGAAGTAGAGCAGTCATTTGGTGAAAATTAGAATTGAGATTAGAGAGAGTCATGAGTTTCTCGAATATCTTCTTGGGATTTTCATACTTACTGTTTATTTGATAAGAATACATTCCTTATATTCTTCATCTTAGCCAGTTCCTGTCAAAATCATAGATTTCATGTTAGTTTAGAATACAAATATTAGCATTAATTTATATTCTCATTGAAGTATGAAACACAAAATACCTGACATGTTTAATGGTTTGGAAGCTACATAGCTATGTTAGTGATTCCGTTTCTCAATTTAGTTTTAAAGTGGTGAACCGTGAAATATTTCTTGTGGAAAATGCTGCATTATAGAGTTGTCACACCCAAGGTTTCGTTTTAGCTTAGAATACAAATATTAGCATTAACTTATGTTCTCATTGAAGTAGGGGAACATAAAATTTGTCAATTTAGTTATGGTTTAATGGTTTTGAAGCTACACAACTATGTTAGTGATTCGATGTTTCTCAATGTATAATTGATGCGATTTTAAATGATGTGTGGTTACAAAGAATATGGGTGTTGCAACTACTGGGATATGGGCTGTAGTTGATATATTTGCGAAAAAATCCCATGTTAGCAACTTTAAAAAATTTCGATTTTGCACGAAGGCCGTGATATTGCAGCTTCTGTGCTTGCTTTGCGGCTTCTGGGTTTCTTATTTTTCCTACGAACAGAAATCAACTGCAAATAAATTTTTGCAGTTTGATTTTTAGGCTTAAATTAAATTGATTGAGCTTAAACAGAAAGCTCAAGTTTAATTGAGTTTAGTAGTTGCAACTATTCCTCCTTATCATCAACTAATCAAAAACAAAAACCAAAAAATTAGGGTATGGAACAGGACAAATCCATGGAGCTTCTATAATAGTATAAGACAGTGGAAAGGTTGGACGATTTCAAATCTAAGGTTAGCTTCGGTAGATTTTAAAAAACTAGATCTCCTTGTTAGAATCAAAGACTGAAATCTGTCTCTTTATTAACGAATCATATCAATTAGCATTTATTCTATTTCTTCTACATGCTATTAAATAGAGGTGTGTGTAGTCAGATTCAGACACAGAATCTCAACTAGTTTTAGAATCCTAATCCTTTGGCAAATAATTATGATATAATGTGGAATATACAACCAACCATATAATCTTCACAAGTAGCCCAGAAAGTGGAATGCAGTTATATTAAACTTGAGCTTTCTTCATGCTATTGTATATTTATTATATGCCGCTTCTGACAGTTTCTTTCCTAACTTGTCATTACAGACAAATGGTGAGAAGCAGTGCAGGGAACTTGTTGATTACATGAAAAGTAATAGAAGTGCAAGCTTATGCAATTTGGAAATACTTGCTGATTTTGCTGGTTTTCAAAGATTTGTAATTGGATTTCATCGATAAGCAGTTTAAATTACAAAATACAATTTTGGTAAACTAAGGTATATCTTCGCACGCAACTGCAGAGACTAATCTCTCGAGGTAGTTGAGATCCATCTTTCCAAAGATATGTTTTTTCATACGCACCAATATGAGATCGAACCCCTGAACAAATGATTAAAGGACTCAAATATCCACTATTGTGTGACACTGTGTTGGTAGTTACAAAATACATATATTTTTTTGGATAAATAATTCTTCCTAATTCAAATTGTTTATTTAGTGAGACAAGCTATTTGCTACCAGGTTGAGGATGACAATAGCATGCTCAATACATAGAACTACCAAATTAAGTTCAGCTTGCTGAAAGCATCATTGGCGTGTTTCCGTGTTTTTCACAATGACAGTTTTAACCAAGTTTTTAAAATTAAGAACCATTCTTATTTGGGTTTACTATTGAAACAGGATGGCATAAATAACATGGTTCTTAGCATTAAAGATCAATGCTAAGTAAATTTGGGTTTACTATTGAAACAGGATGACAAAACTAATGGCGTTATTTCTGTAGAAATAGTTATCTTATAATAACATGGTTTAGCATTAAAGATTAATTTTTCTAAGTAAAATTAACATCTTTGAATGTGTGATAATCTGTAGGAATTATGGAGTTCTTCCAATAACTGAGAGTTTTTTTTTTTTTTTAAAAAAAATTGGAGAAAGGGAAAAAATTTGTTAATTAATAATATGGGACTGATTATCATTTTACAAAGAGGATAATTAAATGATGTAACTTGAGATCATAAGTTTAACTTCTTTTTTTTTGAAATGATCATAAGGTTTAACTTTTCCACTAAGCTAGCACCTAAATTTTTTCTAATAAGTTAAGATTTAAAGTATGCATTCCACGAGACTTTTAAACGTAGACACTAACAACGTACAAAGTACTAAGCAACTATATGAATTATTCCTTGTAAATTATGCCAGAGTTGAGAAGAAAAAATGAATGCCACAAGCAAACAGCTAAAAACTTATTTTTTACCTTGATATTTATGTCATATTTGAATCCATCTCAACAACCATTGAGAATGCTACCTTTGCATAAATCTTACGATTTAATTTTGTTCACGATTGGCTCGTTAATTTAATGAATTGGTTGCAGGGGAAAGAAAGATTGAATTAAATCATTGTTGTCACAAGCTCAATTTCTTGGAATTTATGTTCACGATTTGCACCCCTTGATTTAACAAATAGGTTGTTGGGAAAAATTCTGCAGGAAAGTAATGTGAAATAAATAATTTTTTTTTCTCGTTTGGTTTGTGTTTTGAAAGAACATGGAAGACTCACCAGACTATCTACTTTGGGTGCAAAAAGAAAAAGATAAAATTAAGAGACGAAATGAAGAGGTATTCTTTCATGGTCACAAGACCAAATCAATAAAAAAGAAGGACTATTTGTTACACTTGTCCGCCGAAGCACTCGCCGTATATTAACTAACATATATAGACACTCAGACAGTATAACATCCACTTTAAATAGCACAATAGTCAAAAGTAAGATTTCAGAGGCTAATAATAACTCAAATATTTTCTTATTGAATATACACCATTATTATCGTTCAAAACCTTCTATAAAAATGCCTATAAAAGAGAATGCTGCTCTCACTGATTTCACTAATGTACAAACTATTGTACTAAACACCTTTTCTTTTCCTAAAAATATAATTTATGAACACTACAACAGAGACATACAGAAGACTGTTTCAGAAAAGGCGTGTCCCCCACATGTTATGTCACTCAATGCCGACTTCCCAGCTGCTGTCCAAGACATAACATTATATGGTCAATGCACAGCCACAACCATAAGTTTTTGTTTATTGACAGCACACTGTGAGGCAGGAAGCCATTCACAGCAGGTAATACTGATTTGAACTGCACTGCATATAGTATATATATATATTCTGCCTCCCACATACAGATGTTTGAAAAAAGATGAACCGGAAATGTGTTTAGTTCAGTGCATAATGAACCCGTTCAAGAAGCTGAACAACTTGGTTGACAGAAAATTGTGGTAGGAGTGGCTTCAAACTTGGTTTTACCGCATCAAGTGATTCCAAAGACAGAATGTTATTTTGCTGCATATTTGTCAGCTCCAGAAACTGTGTCAACATGTCCCCGTCAAGTATCTTTGGTGCTCCAACCTTATATAAAATACATGTAAGCAAAATAAATGACATGATGCAATATCGTTTAATCAATCAATCTGCATTTCTGAACAATGAATTCAATTAAAAAAGGAAAAAGATGAAAATAAATTATGATAAGATAAAAAAGCCATGGCCTTCCCCTCCTGAAATGCTTTCAGTATTTTTTAGAAAAGCTCAAAAAAATATTAAATTTGTAATCATATTCCATTCACCATATAAACAACATGCAAAGAAGTAAGATATTGGAGTTGCGTAAAAACGTGAATAGCAAAAAAAATAGGAACAGCTTCCATAAAATGAACTAAAAAGTGAAACTAGGATTTCAAAATTATTACAAATTTTACACAGCTGATAAAAATTAGAGGTAGAAAGATGTCACGCTGTAGGGGAAACGTACCAACATTGAATAATAAACTTGTAATCAAGTAATTAAAGTAGTGAAACTTTTAACAATACTTTTTATAAATATCATCAGTATTGAAAAACATTGAATGTCAAATTTGGACTAAATTCACATCATAGTTCTTACTGGATTTTCACGGCTGCGAAACTCATTATGATCATTTCCAAGAACAGGTGCAGTCAAATGATGGACAGCAAGTCTTGCTTGCACAGCTTCTAAGAGCTCATATTCCTCTCTACAAAAGAAAAATTGGTTCTATCAAACATGTCAAAATGCAAACCCTATCCAAAAGGACTGGGGCATTATCCTAGCACTGAACACGTTATATGTCAAGCACACACGTCTAAATATTGAAACAGAACAATATGGTTCTGTGATGTAGGAGGGTTTTATTAGTAATTTAGTAGTATTTATTATTTAGTCAAATCTTAGTAATTTTCTAGAACTCTATTATTATTACGCTTTATTTTATTTTGGCTCACGGGTTTGTTATTTCTTTCACTATATAAGCAGAACTTATGTAGCCTAAGAGGCACACTTTTATTCATTAATAATATTCGAGACTTTTCTCTCAATTCTGGTGGATTCCGGAAACCCTTATTTTGATAGGTTTGTCGCTTGCAACCCTATTTTCACAAGTTTGTCGCTTGCAAACTTGTTCTTTTCTATCTAGGTTTAGCGCTTGCTAACCCTAGGCTTTCGTACTGCGTCAGTTGGTATCAGAGCGGGTTTCTCCTGTTCTTTTCCTAACGTGATCAGCCATGGGAGATCAACCGGTTACGAAGGCAAAATTTGACGGTTTATATACGGCCGCCAAAGCTATGTTAGATCAGATGGTGACGTTGACAGCTAAGATCGACAACATTAACAACAACAACCGCAACTACAACAACAGAAACAATCGGAACAGGAGATGTGGACCAATTAGGGTTCATGATGGAAACAATCGAATTTTTACACAAATACCACCGTCCGTCTCTACAAGGAGGGAGCCATCTATTTCAAAGCCGTCGAAGGTGCCAACAAAGCATAGTGAAATTTCCACAATTTCATCCAAGAGTGCATCACTTAGTGTTCCACACATCATAATCGAAAGGGACAAGGCAGAACGCATAAAAGGTGCAAAGTTGGAACTGAAGAATTCTATTGATTCAGATGTCCGGATGGATGACGTAGGAAAATTATTTACAGCCTCTTGTGAAGCATCAAATTTGCAAAAGCCACAGTCGACAGCTATATTGATGGAATACTTCCTGTTTCTAAAAAGGCAAATCAGCCAACACCTGAACTTAACAACTTAAAAAAAGCTCCAATATTGCTTCAATCAAAACCAGAAGAGGAGGAGGTTGATGCATCAGAGATGATGAGTCAGTCTCTCCCTAATACAAACGAAATCCACCCCTCTGTGAAAGTGAAAGCAATCAAGGAACAATATGTCACCAACAATGTGTTTCCGATTTCGGATGAAACTCTTCCATTCATGGAACCAATAGTTAAACAATCGGTTGGTATGAGAACATCGATGGTGGAATCAATGATGACAGTTGTTCCTTCGCCTCTTCTCAGCAAAGACGCAAGCTCGGATGCATTCTTTAACATCATCACTCGTTCTGACGACACACCATATTTAGCACTTCCAGTGGTCGATTTGACGAGTTGCAAAGGATCTTTGATTCATCTTTCTGGTATGTTAATCACATCATCGTCTTTGAATTGTAATCCACTACTACCAAAACCTCCATATCCATTTGTTTTCACTCCGGCTCTTCCGCCGCTACCCAAACCTCCGGATCGAAGCTATCAGAAGATTCTCGTGGATTTTCATGTGACACGGAATTTCACCTTGCCTCCACCACTTCCTGTGTCACCATCAAACTCTTTTCCTGCTGATTTTTATCCCGAAAGAATTGTTGATTTCAAGTTACCTCACAACTTTCTGATGTTGGAAAAGCCATTTAAGAAATTTGTGGATTTGACATTCATTAATCTCTCTAAGTGTCAATCCATAACTCAAATACCTGATGTGTCTACAGCTATAAATTTAAGAGTATTGACACTTGAGAGATGCCATAATGTGACTTGAACACTTCCCTGAAGTAATGCAAAAGGTGGATACACCCTTAAAGATTTGGATGATAGGTACTGCTGTTAAGAGGTTTACAAATTCCAATGGTAACCTTACAGGGCTTGAATACATAGACGTGTCCTTTTGCAGAAGACGTAGTGATCTACCCAGTAGCTTCTTCTTATTGCCAAAACTTGCCTCATTAAGAATTGATGGGTGTTCACCACCAGAACCTCCGGACGCGGGCTCACGATGTCTGATGACTTCACCGTCACCGTCGGCAAACCATCAGCCGGCAGAAATCAAATTTGTCAAAACCAATTATGCGTGTTTCGTCGCGAAAGAGAGTGAGAAGGATCTGGTGGAATGGAATGAAAGTGAAGGAGCTATGAAGCATACGTATCATGGTCTTGGGAAGAGATCTACAAGTGTTGTTCAACTTGATACCACCAAGACACATTTACTTGCTGTTCATGAAGCTCAAATAGCCATATACGATCCCCCAAAATTGGAATGCCTGAAGCAGTGGGTGCCTCGGGAAGCTAGTAGTCCAATCACACATGTTACATATTCATGTGATAGTCAATCAATATATATAAGCTTTGAAGATGTTAGTTTGGATAAAGAAAGTTTTGATGATAGAGTGTATCATGAAAATTATTTCAAATATGCAATTATGTCTGAATCTCAAAAACATTATGTTGTGGCTTTTCTTCACCGAAAAATGATTGATAAGGGAAGTATTTGTGTTCCCACAATTCTACTCAAATGGAAGACTTTACCTCCTAAGTACGACACTTGGAATTTTGGTGCTAATGCCGATGTGTTTGTGGTCATATGTGATCAACGGGACAAGATAAAAGATTATGAAGCTCAAGACATAAAATGCAAGGAATTGACATACACTATACTGGAAAAGTCTCTAGAAGATGAAGGCATGGAGTTTCAAGTTGATTCATGGTGCTTGGATAATGCTAGTTGGAACCAATCCGGGGAGCTTCCGTCGTGTCACTCTTAATATTTACCTGAGATTTGTAAAATGGAGGATCTAGAAATTATTCGGCATGCTACTACATTTCTTCAATGGGATCCAGGAGGGTGGTCTCTTGTTCACCGGAGGAGTTAGCATGCATGGGAAGCTCTTTATCAAAATGAGAACTCGGGGTCGAGTTCTTCAGAGGTGGAGGAGACTGATGTAGGAGGGTTTTATTGGTAATTTAGAAGTATTTATTATTTAGTCAAATCTTAGTAATTTTCTAGAACTCTCTATTATTATTACGTTTTATTTTATTTTGGCCCACGGGTTTGTTATTTCTTTCACTATATAACCAGAACTTATGTAGCCTAAGAGGCACACTTTTATTCGTTAATAATATTCGAGACTTTTCTCTCAATTCTGGTGGATTCCGGAAACCCTTATTTTGATAGGTTTGTCGCTTGCAACCCTATTTTCACAAGTTTGTCGCTTGCAAACTTGTTCTTTTCTATCTAGGTTTAGCACTTGCTAACCCTACGCTTCCGTAGTGCGTCATTCTGTGGGGAAAAAACCCATTGACATTTACCTTCCTGAAACAAAGCAATGCACAGTTCATGAAATGGCACACTACTAACAAGAGAAATTCTAGTAAAACTTTGAAGCATGGATACTCGGCAAAACGGTGATGTAGCCATACCGGGTACAAACATAGTATCGGTACGCGTACGGTACTCGTTGGTACTCTCATTATTCCGTTGCGAATGAAATTTGTGGTTGTCTCGTATATTAATATAATAATATATAATTGTATAATATTATTTGAGTTTCTTTGTTGTAACAACAAATTTTTTGACTTTCTTATCTTTTATTGTGATGTTTTGTTGTGAATTGAACAATTTAACTATCTCATGTTATATCATATAATAAAAAAACTATAATGTTTTTATTGGCGTACCCGTACCTTACTTTGTCTTAGAACGACGAAACCTGTACTTATACTCCTAACACTGATATTGACATAAATTTACCTGGGTTTTATTTCATAAGCGGTGGGATCTATTTTAAAGGTGGCAGGACTCGCATGAATTTTAAAAGATGCAAAGAGCATTCATAATCACTCATCAGCGTGAAAGTATAATATATATTTTATTTTTTTAATTTCTTTTAGCGTGAAAGTATAATATTGATTGCTACTATATCATCATTTACCAATGTGTCCAGTTGAATTAAATCATCCATTGCAATGTGTCCGGTTAACACACAACCCCACTTATCCTTACAAAACTGGCTTGTAAGGTGAGGACTACCCCCACTTATAAACATATGTTCAGGCCATATCAAATTCAATGTGGAACTTTTAACACACACCTCTTATGCCTAGAACTGGACATCTGGAGTGTGACTCGAGTGGCCAAACGGATCTTGGATAGACTCTAATACTATATTAAGTTTTTATATTAGGTCTATTGAGAGACTTAGAGAGAAGACTAAGGGATTTGTGAAATATTTGAGTAATATGCACTCAGCTGATCCTTCATTTATATATGCTCTTGGAAATAAATAACAACAATAACCAAGCCTTATCCCACTAAGTGGGGTCGGCTACATGAATCAAACAACGACATAGTGTTCTATTAAAAACCATGCCTTTCTCCAACTCAACTATCTATAGATCCTTCCTAGTAATTTCTCTTAGAGTGTGTTTGGGTGGAGGAAAGTTTCGAGGTAATGTAATGTATCGAGGGAATTCAAATACTTTGAGGTGAATTCCATTGTCTGGATAATAATTTGAAGAATTTACAAAATGATGGAAATTTATGAAGTATTTTGTTCAAGTTAAATTTAAAGAATTTCAAATGACACCTAAAAGCTAAGAATTTAAAATTTCTTCATGGTTATAATTTTTCAGATTTTGTATTTTGGTCCTAAAATTTTCCAAATCCAAAATTTTCCAATTACCTCATCTAAACACACTCTTATCATTTTTCTAGGTTTACCCCTACCCCTAGTGATCTAACCCCCCCCCTCCATCGGATCTACTCTCTTAACTACAGAATCCACAGGTCTTCTCTCCACATGCTCAAACCTCCTATGTATTGTGTGGTGCCCTATGCTTTTGACATTAGCAATGTTGGCGAGTCTGTGCTTCATATTGGGGTCAATGGCTAAACTGCACCTGACAACTATTTACCTTGATATTTTTTAAGTTGCGGTCAAAATTAATTGGTACCTTGATAAAGGGATGAAGATCATTATGCTTCCTAACAGAGTACTAACAAGAATAGTATTTTGTAGCGAGTCAACATTTGTCTTGGGGCCAATGCCACCTGACAACAAATCATCAGCTGGAAGTCTGTAAGAATATGAGCCCTGCAATACAAAGCAAAAATTACATTACCAAAAACCCAAAATTACACAGAAGCAAATTAGGGGGAGGGGGGACATGACATTACTAAATTCACAAGCACTAATGAACAGTACAAAAACGCATTAATGCCCCCAAGAAGTAAGAAACTAATCCAAAGTACATATTACAGAACACCCAATATATTGTGCCAGAACACACTTGAAAAGAGTGTTTGTAAAACAGGGAAATCACTTCAGTTTTTGGAGAAACAGTGTAACTCCCCACAGCAATAATAAAAGATGTGTCATTTAAAAGGAGTGAAATGCTGCACCAAGACAGGTATTGGTCTGTCTTTGCAAGTGATGAAGGATATGGCAACATTTTTTAAAGAGTTTGGCTCATTTATAATATATTTTGAATAAAAAGTGTCCTTAAAGCCTTTTTCTTGGCAACAATTTCAGGATTACATACGAAGTGACTGTCTCTGGCATGATTCCCAGTATTGCATTATTAGAAAGCCAAGGAACAATCCCCTTCGATGTATAAATCACATAAAAACAAAATTAAGCTGAAAGAATTGAAAAACAAAACATTTTCTTCATTACTGTCGAATTTGTGATACTCACCTCTATTTATAATAGCATGTAGAATAAATACAATAAATGTTAATTGACATGATTTGCTGCTAATTCAAATCCTAATCTATGATTTCCAACAGAGACTTTTACGAAAGTCATGTACCAGAAACATGCTCCAGCGCAACTCACAATCACACAGCGCATAATAAATTTAACATTTAATAAATAATTAGTTGTATCTGCCTCTGTGGCAAAGCTGTCACTTGCAGATTAATTTACATTCCTGTGCCGATTGGGTAGAGTACACAGCATTTGCATTCGGCAACTGCTGTTTTCAAATCAAATTTCTAAAAAGAAATGATAACATTAAATGCAAATTAATAACTAATATTCCAGGAAACTTAAGAATATACCTTTCGGATGCTCACAGCTATCTCAGCCATGAAATAAGCACAGCTTAGTCTCAAATTGCATTCCGTACTTGCATTGTTTGGTGCTGGTGCCCAATAACATAACATGGTTAGTATTTTGTTTTCATGAATAATAATAATAATAATAATAATAATAATAATAATAATAATAATAATAATAATAATAATAATAATAATAAACTAATTGATTTAAGCATGCCAATAGCAACATAGACTTTAAAAAATTGAAGAGCAGCCAATATAGATATTGCTCCCTATAAAGCATAACCACTTTCAACTAAGGTACAAACTGCACAATTGCCTCCAAATATAAAAAGTCGGCGGCACTCAAGCTGTTTAAAAAACTAGCAACTTTAACCACCTAGCTTGGATTTGATGGTTTACATCTCCTATTTCTCCGTCATTTTGTACTATAGACCCAAGATATTTAAAATGTGTAACTTGTGGTATGATATGATCTCCAACTTTCACCTCTACACTCGAAACGCTTCGCCTGTTGCTAAATTTACATTCCATATAATCTGTCTTGCTTCTACTCATATGTCAACCATATTTAAACCATATGTTTCTAAGGCTTGTCTCCAAGTCTCCAACCTCCCATTTAATTCTTCCTTCGACTCTCCAAGTAGGACTATATCATCTGCAAAATAAAGCATACATCTTGGTGCTCTTGGATGTGTTCTGTAAGTACATCCAACACTAAGGTGAAAAGATAAGGGCTTAGTGTTCAACCTTGGTGCAATCTTATTGTTATGGTCTTCGGTGTCTCCTCCTTGTGTCCTCACAAGTTGAGACCCCTTCATACATATCCTTGATAGCTCGAATATGGGCCACCCTAACACCTTTCTTCTCTAGGGCTTTCTACAGAATCACTCTAGGCACTCTATCATATGCCTTCTCCAAAATATGTCACATTAGCAAATTGCACATGGATTAAGAAAGGTGGTTAAAGTTGTACGGGAAAGAGAAATTATGAGTTAGTTTACAAAATTACCCTTTATTAATGGTATAGAAATGGGAAATTAGAAAAATTCAAAAGAGAGAGAATAATAAATGGTAAGAGGTATATTAGTGAAATCAACATTAATATGTCATTGATACTGTAAAACGACATTTAAAATGAATTTTTTCGGCTAGAATGATATATATTTATGGCAGTTACTAGTGCCTCTATAAAAGGCAGAGATGGAGTCATTTGTAACATATTAACATTTCTCAGTCAGGTGATGAAATTCACTCTTTTCTCTCTATCTCTGAAATTCAAAAAGGCTTACCTTCCAAATGATCTGAACATAAAACAGCTATGCTTCCTTTACGATCTGAAACAATAGCCGTGTTATCATCCATGAGAATGCAATCAGCAACCAGCCTCTGTGATGGGTCACCGTAGAGTTGCTCCAACTTTCTTGCCTCCTAACATAGAAGATACAAATTAAACAACTTCAGCATTGGAATTTCATATTAACAATAACGAAGTATCAATACAGAGGACCATGATCATGATGTATCAAGCATAAACATCATAAAATGATTTCCATGCCGAAGGAAATAAACATGTAGCCAACCCCATGAGAGAAAAAGCATAGTGTTGTTGCACAAAAGGAGATGAAGAGAGGGGCATGGGGCACGAAATATATGGAACTTTATTTCAAGGAAATGAATGCAAAGTACAGTTTCTTAAGTTAGCCTCAATAATTAATAACAGGAAATAAGCAAATCAGAATACACTACAGAATTGCTCTCCAATCTTTATGCATGCCTTTTTTTAATTATTAGTTAAAATTTGAATAATACAATAGAGGCAGTCGTCACCACTCACCTCATGATAAGAAAAGAAAAGGATACCATCACGATTATCTCCAACTGCAATTCTACTAAAATATGCCGTCAAAGATCTTATCGAGTAGCGCGTCCTTCCCACAGCATACTTTCTCACTCTTTGTGGAGTGTCGTTTGGGAAACCACAGACATAGAACTGAATAAGAAAATAATTGAATGAGATGACTATAGCCAAATGAAGATATGAAACTTTCTTATGCGGAGAGAGAAAATTGAGAAAGGAAGGGATGGTGAGGAAGTAAAATGAATGAGAAACATGTAAGAGCTTTGCAACATACAGCATTGGCAGCAGATGCCAAAAAATAGCGATCAAGATAAGGACAGATCGCTTGTACAATTCCCTGCCATGTAGTTGCAGAAGCCAATCGGAACTGCCAAATTTCATTTTCATCAAATTTGATGCCATCAGAGCTATTATCATCAGGGCTGCTGGCAAGGCTACTGCTTGATAGCTGTTCAGGAACAAGGCCAACAATTTCGTTGAACGGTGAAGTTCTTTGAGATGATGACCCTGCCTTCGAACAGAAGGTCATTGAACCACTGTCTGAATTTTGCACATGATCAATGCAGAGAACAAGAAGACGACCCTTGGCACTGCCAAAGAAGCATCCTATTAGAATATGGTAATCAGTGTGAAAGGTATAATTTCCAAAATCTTAACTATGGAAAACTATAAGAACATATTGATTTGATTTGCCATCATATATGCAGTAAAGGATTGTCGAAGTAAATGAAAAAATGTATATATTTGCTACTATGAAGATTTTATATAATTTTGGAAACTTCACTTCAGGCACTTTATGCTAATTATTATGGGAAAATATATATATATATATATATATATATATATATATATATATATTCAATATTTCTCTTTAAGTGGCCAAGTCAAGTTTTGTGACCTACATTCCAAATTATCATGCCTAAATTGGTGATGTTAAGAAAGTTTTTATAAGAGGCCAAACAACTTCATACATGCATTTAATAATAAATCAATGTGGGTCCTACACTTTGGAAATGGATCCCACATAAAGTGGTGGGACCCATATGGATTTCACCAATAATAGTCTGTTAGAGAGAGTGTTCTTAGCACTCCTCATTAATAAATTAATTGTTGACAAAAAGTAGCTCGGAATTAAAAATTTCTCAAACAATGACAGTTGTAATGTAATGTAACAAACAAGCCCAACATGTGATATACTATACCACATTATATTAATTCTCAGTACCCTTTTGTTTGAATCTGTCAACGAGACTTTCATGAGAAAAGGAAAAAAAAAAAAACAGTTTTGAATTTGAGACCCTGTGTTGGCAGGTGAAAGCCATGTGCCGATGCTGGTGGTTACTGATTTCTATAGGAAACTTACCTTGGGAATTGAGTGTCTTTATTCTTTACCATACAAATAATGCATTATTGTATGCTTGTGGGTATCAAAGCAGTCTATAATGCATGAGTCAAACTCTTCTTTCGGTGAGTATATGCATATACGGTGATGGATTCTCTCCATCGGAGTTCTCTCAATTTTTTTTCATTTGCAACATCTCAACCATCAAACTCGATCTCCTTTTTTCTTTACAAGTTTATCTCTCTTTTTCTCTCTCATGTTTGATGGTTTAAATGCTACAATTGAGAAAAGTTGAGAGAATTTCAATGGAGAGAATCCATTCCCATGCATATACACTCCTTTAAAAGGAACTTGCAAGAAGCTCACTAGCAGTTTAGCTCATTTTAAGGCATAAAAGTCATATGCAACTCATAAAAGAGGAGTAACCAGCAATGTGATAATAAAAGGGAAAGCAACTCCCATCATTTAGCATTTGATATACAAGGAAAGTTAAAAGACCACAAAAGCTCGATGCCATACCTCTCAGCTTCACCACTGGGGATTGCGGGTGGACCAGAATACAGACTAGTTCCAACCACAAGCACCTGCTCACTTCCAACCCTAATTAATTCCATGGATGTTGCTGTTTCTCCAAGTTCTAGTCTAAAAGACGATAGTACTGACCCGCTTAGGGGATCCACACAACATATGTCAGACAAACATGTACCAATACTCAGTTCGGTCCTCATCACAAGTAACATCCGACTTTCGTTGTGATACAGGACCTTCCGTGGAGTGCCCCCTAAATGAAACTTTCTCATATTAAGTCTCTTGCTGTAGACCATCTCCACCTAAAGCATCAAAGTGACAAATATAGGTAAGTCAAGAAAGCAACACATACAAGAATCACATACAACATAAAATCAGGAATGAAAACAGTGGTTGTTTCTTGGTTGTGAAGAAAGTTTGAGTGGATATAAATCAGTGTTATTACCAAAAATTTATATGTTTCTTGAGTAATGACTGCAACAAGACCCTCCAACAAAATTATATAATGCCCAGCATCTCGTGGTTAAACAATTGACAGTAATCACAATGGGACTTTTAATATGCATTTAAATCGGCAGTATAAAAGCATCTTCAACGCACTATAAGTTAAAAGAAAAAGAACAACCAAAGAAATAGTGGAATAAATCAATGTAACAGCAATGGTACTTAATATGATTTTCTTACCAGATGCAAACTGTTTTCAGCAACAAATAATATTCCCTTTGGACAGTCAATAGAGCAAACAGGAGTTACATGTGAAGATGGTTGAAATGAGATAGAAGTATAGGAAATGCTGTGTCTTGCACTGTGCAACAACCAAGGCCTGTCACTTAGTGCAATTATATCAGCATCAAGTTTGTCATCCAGGGGCACCAAGAAAACTGGAGTGATGCCAATGCGACGAATGGCAATCAATTGAAGCATGCAAGGAGGGTTCACGTTGATAGCCATGGTCGTAGAATTTACCAAATTTATAGAAGATAAAGCAGTGTCCACCACATTTATTGATGATGAATGAGACGGTTCGGTTGGCCACTCAAAGCGAAGGAGCATTCCATTCCGCAATCCAGCAAGAACATAATATTTATCAACAAACACGAGTCGTACATCTTGAGGTATGCAAAAACTTTTAGCAGTCCCCGCTGCACTTTTTAATGAAATTGTTCCACAAGCAACTACCGTGACTCCACCGTTCGGATCAAAAGACCAAATCTCCACAGAAGGCCTATGGGTGCCAATAACAAATGTTTTATTGATGTCCACTCCACTTACAGTAGAAGCCATGGAGCTATTACTTTCTGAAATGGATGAATTTAATTGTTTTTTTCCATACTTTGTTCTAGGGATGGAAATGCACGATACTTCGTTCTGCAGTTCCAAATGTTGCATTTCATAAATTTCATATTGATAAGCCGATAGCATTCTAACCCCAAGGATAAACAAAAAACATGGGTTGGAGGTTGACACAACGATGAAATTATGCCCAACTGCCCCCAGACTAATATTCAGATTGTCTGGGTACCAAGATGTGCAAATAGGAGAGGACAAAGGGATACCTTCAGAATGACCATCCTTAGTAGGCAAACAAAGCTTAACAGCAGATTGATAGATCTGAACAAGCAAACCATCACTCACAAGGCCACATGCCAAAGTACATACATTAGGTTGGAAACCAACAGAATCAGTCACGTCAGTAAAACTTAAGCCAACTGACAATATTCTGGTCTCCCCAAGAAATGATAGAACTAGGAAAGAATGATATTGATCTGAAATTTTCATTCGCACAGTCCAAGTTCCAGCTACCCCTTCATAAGTAGAAGGGGTTCTAAGTAGCTTTTCTACATTGATACCACTTTGAATAACCCTTAATGACCCCTCAGGTGTCACACCACAGCAGGCAAACATTTGGTCATGCTTCTCATCATGATAATCCCCAGATGTCACATCAAAGATTGGTGCAATGTTTTGAATAAGATTTGTAAAGCATAGCCTTCCATCTTTCAATTTCAGGACCACACTGTCCCCCATTTCTACAATTGATGCTAGATATCCCTCCTTAACCCACAAAAGTTCTTTACAAGGTAGACCTTTATAGAGACACTCCGAGAGACTGAATTTAGGGCCATCACAGTCAAAAAGAACTTCAATCATAAAAAACTCTCCAGTGTCTACACAAAAGATCATCCTAGGAACTTCATAATTTTCAGGTTCCCAACTCCAAGAGCATATGTACTTCGGACCAGAATTAGTACCACCACTGTCACTGTCTATGCACATAGGATCATAATCACTAAGCTGCAACAAAGCACAGGCGGCAACACTAAAGTTTTCATCATCAAGATCGTGTAATTTACAAGAGTCGTCCACATAAATCTGCTCTTCTATTGCATTAGGTAAAATGTTCAAGCAAGTCTTGTACACACATAATGGATTGTGAGGATCTCTAAAATCCATTAACAGAACATCACCAGCCCTGAATAGAAAAGCAAGTCCCGGAGAGTTAGGAACTTCAACAATGTTATGTGCCAGAGGTCCAGCTTCAACATACTGAGAAATGACAGAGATTATATGTGCTTTAACATTCCATTCCAATAAGAGCAATTCATTTAGAAGAGCTCCCCTCCTGTAGGACAAAGAAAATGCATTCTTTTCAGCAAGCATGGTTTATGACAAATACAACAGAAAGATAAACTAGTTTCATTTATAGAGCAATTTTCAAGACGGGGAATAAACTCTTGACAATGGCCAAACAAGTCAATCATCACACCTATTTAGAATAATAGCTAATACAGGATTCTGCCCCTTGATTGGTTGTCGGGAATCTAGTGAAATAAAGCACATACTCCAAATAGTACCACTAATACTCGTTTTCTGCATGGTTCTGGAAGTGCTTGCAGTCTCTTCACTTTCAGAGGGATATATTATTCTCTGGAATTTACCAGAAACCATCACATAAGTATATTTCGTCAGGCAAAAGAATGAATTTATCGAAAGAGAAAAAAATTAGAAAATACAAAAAATAGAATTGTAAATAGTTACACTTCTACGAGTATAGGGCATCGTAAAAAGAAAATTAAAGGCTGATAAAGGAAAAAAAAAACATTAGATCTTTCCAATCTTTTAGAAGTTCACAAAAAATCATTAGCTTAACCATAAAGATAACCAGACAAATTTGCCCTATATTTATGCCCAGTTGCCTATCAGATCACCTATGCTACCAGAAAACTGTGCTATATATAAATTTTTTCCAACACAAACACCAACATGCGGCTTTTCTAAAATACAGGATGGTACAGTAGTTTTGAACCTCATCAATGATATCACTCCCAGTCATTGACGTTGACATAGAAAACAGAGCCAGCCGATCTTCAAATGCACTTGCAGCTATAAAACAACCACTGCAGAAAGAGAACCAAAGGAGTTAGTATTTAGTAATATTCACAGAGCTTAAGCATGCTGTTTTAACTCTTTGTCCAATTTAACATTATTTGATTTGATGTAAAACCATCGTGACTCTTCAACTAACAGCTCCGGCTTTTAGAAAAGCTGGGTATTGACATGGCATATGGGCCACTTTATAAACCTAGTAGTCTATCCAAGATCCGTTGGATCACCCGTTATTTGGTCACTCGGGTCGTGCTTCAACATGTCTAGTCTTTAGCGTGATGGGGGTGTTCACATTAGATGTGATATGACATGAAAACGTGTCTGCAAGCGTGAGAGATCACTCACCTTACAAGCAAGTTTTGTGGGGTTGATTTATGCCCAATCCATAACTTAAGAAAATCAAAGCACTGGAGCTTTGAAGATTAAGTTCTTTGGGGACAGTAGCACAGCTAGAGAAGAAAATATCTAACTCGTACACAGTTGACTGTAGCAGTGGATCGCACAAGTTAACTCTAGTGTACAAGTTAACTCTAGTTTCCCAAGCATGGTTTTGGGGATAATATATCATCGCCAGATAAAATATTGGAGAAAAAAGGGAACAGATTCAGGGGATGACCATAGACAAATTTCTGGGGCTACACTGTTTTTTGCAATATATAAAGCAACTAATACAAGTTTGCAAAGTGGCAGAAAGACACACAACTAAGGACAAAAAGAAAGATAATATATATGCCTTCCAATAAAATTTCCGACTAGAAAAGAGATCACCTGGAATCAACTGTCAGCATTCGTCCCGGAAGATCCTTTATGTTTCCAGGATTAGATAGTTGTACATGTGTTATAGGAAAAAACCTACGACAATGCATAAAAAAAATGAGAAAGCTTAATAGGGATATAGAGCTTAATTGTTTTCCAAAAAAAATGTAGTTCATGATTTTTGTAATAATAGTTTTTCATACTATAATGATACACTAATGAAAAATACACCCACAATAATATGCAGTACCAATCCAATGAAAAAGAGAACACAGTGAAAGAAGTGGACCTGTTCATTTCATTGCAAAATGTGAGCAATGACAGCTTTCCGGAATCCGATAAAGCAACCAACAGATCTTTACCTTGAGTCTACCAAACAGAGGGGCGAGAAAGGGAACTCAATAAATTCAATCTTCTCAAATATCAAAAACAACTAGTTTCATTCAAAACAACTAATATTTTATAAGGAAATGTTTACTCTGTTGACCAAGGACTGTCTGATTGATGAACATATTTTGTTTGAATTAAACGAAGCATAAGATCAACGCACAAGAGTTGACTAATCTCTGCAATCGAATTTCATTTACATTATACAATTATTGTGCTGCAAATGTCTTATTTTTCTTTTTTTGCTTTTTTCATGTGTCCATTACTCCGTTCATTATAGGATCGATGTCTTTCCATTAACTCCTCCACATCTAACAAAATATAACTCATATTGAGCTATCTATATTCTTATTCTAACAAAAGTCTTTTGCTAATTAATCATCAATCATAAATGCTAGAATTTCACATGTTTTGAATAAAGATTTGAGATTGCAATTTGGGCTGCAATATCACAATTTCATATTGATGAAACGCAATGTTGTTAAAAGGCATATATACAACACTGTATCATAGCGGTATTTCGACAAACCGTTGTTGTTCAGCAATACGCTATTTAATACAAAATGTTGTCAAATAGCTGATATGGTGGCGCCATAGCACTATTGCATAGCAGACTTCAAAGAATCCACTATTTTCCGCTACCCGCAATTGACAACATTGGCGAAAAACCTCACCCTACTAACCCAAAATATATAAATCAATCAAATTTACTAATTGCCATCACACAAACCTGTGGACGACGGGCACGGAATTTTTCATTCCATGGCAATACAGCAAGATCTTTAATGATACCAAAAACAGGCTGATCACAGACAGTTTGTACATTCCCATCCTCGTCAATCACCACTAACTCTATAGATGTCTCCTAAAATCATGAAAAACCAATAACAGTAAAAATTACATAACCAATTCAATTAAATTACACTGACCATGTATTAATAGGGTTTAGGTTCCAAAATTGCAAAGCTAACTGAATAAGAGTGCGAAAGGGGGGATAGAGAAAAACCTTGCCGAAAACGACGTCGTTTGAGGAAGGAGAACGAAGGTGAGCGTAGAGGACCTGAAGAATGGCGCTTGCTCTGACAACACACTTGGAGAGATAATAACGCGAAGTAGAGGATGATGAAGAAGAAGGACTTGACTTGGCGGAAGAGCATTCTTGTTCGGAAACCGCCATTAATTCACGATTCGAAGGTTTCTGAGTTCGCGATTGATACGATTGGTTATTTGTTGAGAAAATTGAGAACGAAAAAGAGGTTTGGAATAACGAGGGTTCATTGAGAGTGTAGAATGTTGTGATGATGATGATGCATAGTGTGTTGAACTTGGAAGCAGAGCGGTAGAAGGAAAAAAATGTAGAAAACACAAGACACAGGTTTATATGTATTGATTGATTGAATTGATGCCTAACTTTCACGGTTTATTTTCTCTTCTTTTTCATGGGGTAAATAAAACAAGAGTATCTTCCGCCCCAGGAAAAAAAGAAAGAAAAAAAAAAATAACTCAATTGGCAAGACATGCATTATTACATATAGGGCTTCGGTCAACCTATTTATTCATCTTGAAAAAGGTAAATTATAGCCGCTATGTTACTTGATCAAAAAAACCAAGATTCAACTCTCGATATTTTCACTTGTGTGTGATTTTATCTTTTCGTCTATCTATAAAAAAAAATGTTATTTCGTTTATTTTTCCAAAAAAATAGATGAATTGTTGAACCCAAAATTTTAATATCGCTTTTATCCGAAGAGCTCGAGTTTTTGTTTGGCCAAAATGTAAACTACACTACTAAAAAAGATACAATTTAGTGATCCTTCATCGAAAAAGTATTGTCGGTAACAAAAATTAAATCGATAACTTTATGATTGAGATAACTATTGATCAATTAAATCGACCATTGTTGTCTTTTCATTTAAAATTTATTGGATTAAATTGTGTTTATAGACTAATTTTTTATATTTCTTTTTTAAATATACTGATTCTTTACAATGAAAATATTATTTTATCTTTACAATGAAAATAATATATAGGAAAATAAATATTAAGGTATATGGTTTGAGGATTTGGAAGAGAAAGGAAGGTGAAGACTTACTCTTCTTTTTCAATAATTGTAATAATATCATAATAAATAATTATATAATGTTTCAATCACATTTAATTTATTCTTAAAAATATTTTTATTATATTGTTTGTAATTTTTTTTTCCAGATTCAAACACACCCTTGATGTTTCATGGATTGTAAAGTGACTTATAGTTTGCTTTGTTTTTTTTTCACATAATGACCTATAGTAAAATATTGAGAGGTGTATAAACGTAATAAGGTTAAAATTTACACTTGTTTAAATTAACTTGATAGAACTGAAAAGAGGTAAGACATTCGAAATTTAAATTAACTTTTTTTGGTACCGTTATATTAGTATAGAGTCTTCCATGCTGTAACGCCCTCTTTAATTATTTAATTATTTTATTAGATGATATGGTATATGTTTATATATTATATGACTTGTGATGATTATGTGACGTATCTGTGACGTATCTGTGACGTATTTGTGACGTGTGAGGTATTATTATTTTATTGTTTAATAAAATAATATAAGTGATGTTTATGTGAATATTTAGTTGGTAAATTAATAGATGTGGTGGAAAAAGATAGAATTTTAAGAGATAGGGTTATAATTATAATTAAGAAGAGTTGTGTGGGTTAAGAAGGAATTAATTAAGTTGTGAGGGAGTATATAAGAGAAGTAGGTTAAGAAAGGAATTATTTTGAGAACGCGTACAGACATTTTAGAGAAGAAGAAGAACGGTCAAGAGAGAGGAGAAAGCTAGGCTGCAAATTCTGCAATTTTTCCAGGTAAGGGTGAGCCTAACTTCAATAGTCTTAATGTTAAATCGTCTGTTCTTGATTAGCTTAGGATTTGGGGAAGAATTGAGGTGAGTTTTGAGAACTAGGGTTATGGTGATTTTGATGAATTTGATGTGAGAATGTGTTGCATTGCTGTATAAATGTGTTACAGAACCTAGATTATCCCCTAGGATGTTATTGCTGATGAATCAGAAGCTTAATTGGAGAGAATTGGCAGGTTTTGGTGTGAATTGGACTGAACCCGTAGTGGTTCTGAGATCGCTCGCCTGTGGCGAGCAGATCACTCGCCGTGGCGAGTAACCCTTGGTTGCTCGCGAGGCGAGCAGTATAGCTCGCCGTGGCGAGCTTGACCCTTAAATTTAGGATTTTTGCCAAACTTTATATGGTTTTGAGTGCCCTCATATTTATAGAGATGACCTGTGAAGTTGGTTTGGTCAAATTTAATTTAGAGAGCTTAAAAATGAAGATTTTGTTGAAAAATGTCAAAAAGGCCGAAGCACCCAGTATCCCTCGCCTCCAGCTCGCCCCCAACTCGCCTTTGGCGAGTGAGCTGCTGGGAGTACTCGCCTGTGGCGAGCAGATGTACTCGTCGTGGCGAGTTAGATGGTTCTGGACTGTTGTTGTTTTTGCGATCTGTTTCGCATGGGACTTTGAGAGGAGCCCTTTGGGTAGTGTTAGTGAGGTTCTATACCCTTTAATGTATGCTGTAAAGATGAATGATGATGGTTCTATTAGACCTTTGTTAAATGATGTGTTGTTGAATATAAGTGATGTATGAGTATGATGCTAATTGAATAAAATGATGCTATGTGTTGCAATGTGCATGTATGATGAGATGATGTTCTGCCATGTAATTATTATTAACTGCATGTGTCAGTCTTGAAAATGGAATGATGTTGAGACGGTGTATTAAGTTGTTAACGACGAGTCCATGCATTTGCATAATTATGAGACGGTGGAGCTTTATGCTCAAAGCGACGGTGGAGCATTTGCTCAAAGCGACGGTGAAGCATATTAATGCTATAATTATATGGTACCACATGCATGATGTTGAGACGTTAGGTGTTGCATTTAGTCGAGTCAATTGTGACATATATGAGATGATGTTTGAGACGTTGATGTGTGATGTAATGTTGTTTATGATGATGTTTATGATGTTGCTATGATGATGCTTATGATGATGCCATGAAATGCTATAATGTATATGTGATGAGTTGGATGTATGATTTGTTAATCTTGACTTATGATTATATATTAATATTATTGTTGTGAATCTCACCCCTTCTGCTGGAATTGCCGCCTTGTGGGCAAGTGCAGGTACCCAGTCTTAGTTGCGATGATGCGAGGATGTGTGAAGTTAGGGTTGCTCTGATATGTAACGGGATGAGGTCTTTTGTGGAGTCTATTCCTTTATGTATCGTGTTGAATAAATGATGTTGACTTTTGTGATGTTGAACCTTAAATATTTTGAGACGTTTTTGCTGGCTTTTAAGCCAAGACATTTATGAGAAGAGACTATTTGAATTCCGCTGCTTAACTGAATGTTTTGTAATTTGATAATTTATTATCTAAGCTATTTTTAAAGATGAAATGTGACACTCCTTTATGATGAATACTCTGATGTATGATTTATTTAATGAAATTTTTAAGACGGGAAATTGGGGTGTTACACATGCCGCTTGACGGTGACTAAATTTGGTCGAAGAACGTATGGGGCATACAAGGTGACTTTTGCCCTTCCAACTAAATGTTTCCATACGCAAAAGTAACCTTATAAATATCATGTCTTGATTGTTCGAATTCTTGACCGCGTGCTCAAAGGGCTCAAATCCTTTACCGCTTAAACCAATATATCGTTGATAGTTTAAATTAAGTTAATTATAATATTTGTAGACTTTTTTTATAAGCAAACTTATTCAATTCAATGTAAATACAAGGGATGATTAAAATCGATACAAATATAGTCCCCCATCTCGAGACATTTAAGTATATTGTAAGAGTTTGGATGAAAAAAAAAATGATGGTTTTTATGTGAAAATGACAAACAATATTATGGTAGGGAGGGAGAGAGAGAGATATGAGTAATTTTTTATAAAAAATATTGGTTTTTAGATTTATAGATTCTTATTCTTTTTTTAATGTTGAATAAATTAAAAGAGCTTGTTCGATGAAAAAATATGGATTTATAAGTTCAAGTTGATGAAAATAAAGTTGAAAGGATTAATGTGATGTCGAAGTTAAAAAAAGGGAGAAAAGAAAAAAGCAAATGAAACTCTCGGTTGCTTGAGAGTATTCACAATCCAGATTTTTTTTAAGATAGGGCTATTATGGCACCGACTCTTGAATTGGTCGAGAAGGTCAATGATTATGTGATGTCCTTGATTCCTGGCGAATGTAAAGAATATTTAAGTTGTGACACTGTATTGAAATGTGATGAAGATATTGGAATTGATTGTCGGTGGATTACTCTTGAGTTTCTGAATGATATTAAATGTTCTGGTATGCCGAATCAAAAATTGCACTTCAAGGTGGGTGTTCCTGTTATGCTTCTTATGAATATCGATGTATCGACTGGGTTGTGTAATGGAGTGTTCGCGTGGTTAGTGGACCTCATAGTGGAGACAGAGCTTGGATACCGCGAATGAATTTGGTTCCGTCAGATGCAAATGTTTCAATTAGTTTCCAAAGACGTCAATTCCCGTTGTGTGTATGTTTTGCCATGAGTATCAACAAAAGCCAGGGACAAACATTATCTTCTGTGGGTTTGTTTTTACCAAGGCCGGTTTTTACTGATGGACAACTGTATGTTGTGCTTCGCGTGTTAAAACAAGGGGTGGATTGAAGAATTTAATTACTGATGATTGTGGTCAATTATATTCTTCCACTACAAATGTTGTGTATCAAGAAGTTTTTCGAAAGATTGGTTTAATTTATTTGTAGGTTTCATTTTTATTTGTAAGTTATTTTGCTCACTTGTGTGTAATTTCGTGCATGTTAATGGTTGTCGTTGGAAATGATTTTTTGTTTTCACAGTATATTCTTTTGGTCTATCTTGGCCCTTCTTTTTGTAGTGAACCTACATGTTGCGGTGAAAAAACAAAAACAACAATCAAGTAAAATATTATAATTTTTTGTAAAATATGCAAAATATTATACTTTTATTTTGAGGAAAAAATACTATACCATACTTACATGAAATTTTGTGTAAGTCATGTAAAAAGAAAAACAATTGGGCAAGAAACATAAAAACAGAGAAGAAGTGGGTGGTATTTAGTTTTATTTTATCTCAATATAAATACAAATCTAGGGTTAACCCTGTCACTCCTGCTTTGCCTTCAGAACCAAAAACCAGTGAGAAGCTGACGGCCGCGCCTCACCATCAACAAGGTAGCTTTCTTATGCTTCTGCATTTTTTTCTTCCTTCTTCATTTATCTCGTTAACTAACCCTAACCCTAATCATTGAATTGTTCACACAGCCATGGCTGATGAAACCGTCGCTATCCCAGTTGAAGTTGATCCCAATCTAAACGAAGTCAAGCTCTTCAATCAATGGAGCTTCGACGACGTTCAGGTATTCTTTTCTTTCTATCACTTTTCATTCCAAATTTATATACTTTTGTTTCTATCTCGTATCGTAGAATCTGAATCTCAGAACGCATTTCAATGTACACTATTTTTTTTCTTTCTTTCAGTTATAAGCTAAACTCTATAGCAGAAGATATAATAAAGTATGAATATTTGGTTTAAGTTATAAGCTATTTTCATAATTTATATTGGAGAGCTTATGAAAATCAGATACGTCATAATTTGTTTTATTTTCAAGTACTCATGTTGGTAGATAAATTCAAATAAGCCAATCTAAATAGTTCCTTAATGAGTTTTTTTATTTTATTGTGTTAGGAAGTGTGTATTGTGTTTTAGTAATTAAAATATGTTGTGATTAATTTTGCAATTTTTGTTATACCAGATTACTGATCTGTCTCTTGGGGATTACATTGGAGCAAGAGGATCCAAACATGCAACATATGTTCCTCACACTGCTGGCAGGTACTCAAAGAAGCGTTTCAGGAAAGCTCAGTGTCCCATTGTTGAGAGGCTCACTAACTCTCTCATGATGCACGGTAGAAACAACGGAAAGAAACTCATGGCTGTTAGGATCATTAAGCATGCCATGGAGATAATTCATTTGCTAACTGACCAGAACCCAATTCAAGTTATTGTTGATGCCGTCGTCAACAGGTATGCTGATGGCTTTGCTTTTTGTTATTTTCCATATGGTTGCTGTTTGTGGGTGTATATATATTGATTTTGATTGATGTGTCTTTTGGGATGCTTAGTTTAATATTGACTATTGAAATTGAATAATTTGAAATTGCAATGACAAGTTAAGCAAGCTTTAATAAGATACTGTACTGTGAAAAGTACCGCTGATTTGTTTCATTATTATTCGAAATTGATTTTTGGTCGTGGTAACTGCTTAATATGTCTTGATTTGGAGAATGGAATGATGATTATTTGTTTTCCTATTGGTTTGATTGCCTGAATGATGGCATTTTTTGTATTAGCTCTATCTGACCATTCTCCTTATCATTTGTCACTTTAATTTGGTTACTTGTGAATTGTAATTACTAATTACATGACTGAACTAGTATTTTCAGTTATATTTTTATGAACAATGATAATCACCTAGAATATTTTGATGGTTTATGTGTTTGTTCTTTAAGAAACTTGACAATGCATGTTTAAAAGGTAATATCAAACAAGCATGACACTGTTATATAAACTCCGTAGCAATCTTGACCTACTTACTCATCCGAATCGGGAGGGTGAAATGATGATTTACTGTTTCCCTATTGGTTTGATTGCCTGCATGATGGCATTTTTGTATTAGCTCTATCTGATCATTCTCCTGGACTGTTTTATGAAAATGTTTCCCTCAGTAGCAATAATGCATGTAACAATTTGTGGTTTTTTCAATATACTATTGCATGAAGTTTGTTTATCTCGCTGTGTTTGGTTATTCACATGAAATAGTATGATAGTTGAATTATTATTAATTGGTATATTGCAACTGTTTTTCAATTGTTAAAACTGGGAGCTGTTGATTGGTTAAACTGGAGAATGAAATGATGATTTATTGTTTCCTATTGGTTTGATTGCCTGGATGATGGCGTTTTTGTATTAGCTCTATCTGATCATTCTCCTTATGTGTCATGTCTAAGTGATCAAATATATAGGCTATGTTAAGAAAATATTTTCCATGTAGTTACAATGTTATGAATATTTTTTGATGGTTAGTTTTATTTTTGTTGTGTTTGATTACTTGATAGAGAGTGATAGGCAGGTGGGTTATTTATTGGTATGTTTAAACTATTTTTAACGGTTAAGATTGGGGGCTGTAGAATGAAATGATGATTTATTGTTTCCTATTGGTTTGATTCCCTAGATGATGGCATTTTTGTATTAGCTCTATCTGATCATTCTCCTTATTTTGTCACATTGTAATCAAATTTATGGATTTCATTTCAATAAATATTCTCCATATTTTATTGCGTAAAGTTTGTAATTTTTACTTATACGAAAGGAAAGCAATCTGGATGCATGTTGCAAGTAGTTTTTATACAACTAGCTTTTGATTGCCGGAGAATGAAATGATGATTTATTATTTCCCTATTGGTTTGATAGCCAGGATGATGGCATTTTGTATTAGCTCTATCTGATCAGTCTCCTTATCTTGTCATACTGTAATCAAATATCTTGAGTTCGTTTAAAAATATTTTCCCCTTGTAGAAATGATGCAATAGATTTTTAATTGTTTTTTTTTTCTTGTCACGTTTATTGCTTGAAGTTTGTAATCTTTTCTTGTGGTAAACGAAATCAATCTGTTATCAATATCATAAGAGTTTTTGATTGTTTTTGAGAATGAAATGGTGATTTATTATTTCCCTATTGGTTTGATTGCCTGGATAATGGCATTTTGTATTAGCTCTATCTGATCATTCTCTTAATTAATAATACTTTTTTGAATATTTAAGGAATTTGAAAAACAGTCCTTCACCTCAGATTACGCGTGTGTAATTCTGGTGGGATTCAGTTAAAAGTTATGTGTTTTTTCCTAACATATGTTTGGGCCTGTTTAGTATTGCTGTTTCTATGTTTTTACTTTTAATGTCAAATGTGTCATTTCATTTCCTCCCTTCAATGTCATGTGCTGAGATACAAAACGCCTATTAACAACCAACTGTGTATGGTCTTCTGTGAAACCTTTTGAACGAGAAACAAATTGTAAATAAGGCTGGATCATATCTCCCTGCCTGTTTTAGATTTAGGATATTCAATCTGATTTGTTAAAGTATATTCTTTCATGTAGTGGTCCTAGAGAAGATGCAACCAGAATTGGATCTGCTGGAGTTGTTAGGAGGCAGGCTGTGGATATCTCTCCCCTTCGTCGTGTTAATCAGGCCATATATCTTCTAACAACTGGTGCCCGGGAAGCTGCATTTAGGAACATTAAGACAATTGCTGAATGCTTAGCTGATGAACTTATTAATGCTGCCAAGGGTTCATCCAACAGGTATACCACCATTATTCAATCCTAGGAGTTTCCAATGTACTGAATTTGTTTTCACTTGGACCTTTCCTTGTCTGGTTCTTTGCTAACAAAATGTTTCATTTCAGCTATGCGATCAAGAAAAAGGATGAGATTGAGAGAGTTGCCAAGGCCAATCGTTAAGCATCATTTGGAAGTAGTCTTAGTGATGAGAAATATTTTATTTTGGTCCTTGTATTGCATTTTATTTAACTTTGTTGTTTTTAAACATGGTGTAAACCTTTTACTGGTTTATTTTTGAATTGACTTGTTATGCTCAATTTTGCTGCTTAGTCGTTTCAAGGATCATTTAAGAGATTTTCTTGCACCACCTTTGATTTTTTACATTTCATGCTATTTAGGCAATTAGAGTAATACCAATACCACTATTTCGAAGTTGACGTGTTGAAGTATTTGCTTGTTGATTTTTGTAGTCACTGGTTGAAATGAGTCTGGTTGGGGTTTTTTGGTTCTATCTGCGTAGTAAATTTTTAGTGCTGTAGAACAGAATGATGAGTAATTTCTTCAGATTATTTTTTGGGCTTAGATAATAGAGGAAACCATGTCAACAATGATAGATTACAGATAGTGATAAAAGAGGGAACGTTGAGAATTTAGAGAGGACCTTCGTGACAGCTTTGATCCTTTGTTGTAGTTTTGTCTAGAAAAAAAAACATTCATGTGAGTTGAGGATAATGTATGTGCCCCTTAAGCTTAAAAATTAGGGTAGACAGGGAAAAGGTGTAAACGTCATTTTTGTCCTGCAACAATGCGACTCCATTATACTAGTTGAATTTAGTAAAAACATCAATTTGTTTCTCGTTAATCAACACGGTCCTTTTGTTAGCTACTCTTATCATTCATCGATCAGTTTGTTTGTTCATAAAAAAGAATACAAGAATTTTAGTGACACTGTCTTCTTTATGATCGAAATTTGATGAAAATTTGGAATAAAACAAAGAAATGAGATAGAGAGAGAGTGAGAAATAGACTAATTGTGAGGCGGTAGATTTATTGAAATCATGTAGCACCGTGATTTGGTTGAAGTTCACGGTACAACTTAGTTTGGAATTTAAAGACATGCCTAACTTACAAGTGAGAAGAGATATATTGACTTTAAGAGTAACTCTCAAAGAGTTACTCTAAATCACATCCCTCCAATCTATTTAATTAATCATGAATTTATGTGGCGTGTGCCATGTATGTTGCACCCTCCCACATTCATTTCGAGACGCACACGAAATATGGTTTAAAGCAACATAACCATATTTCGTGGGAGGGTGTGAAATTTCGAGACATTGATGAGAGAAAAATATGGTTCTGTTCCTTAAACTATATCACACACGAAATTTCACTTTTTTAATTTCATCTTGTTATTAATTACAACATGATTTCAATTTTTACGTCGTTAGATTAAATATAGAATGAACGAACATGATTTAGAGTAATTTTTAGTCAATATATCTCTTCTCGTAATCAATATTATGCATGTAATGTCATTTGTTGGCAAATGAAGAAAACAACATATAAAAATGGTTGCAAGTCCCAATAACATAACCATCGTCATTTTGACTTTGAGTTGACGATGGTTTTCACGAAACATTTTGACGATGGTTTTTTACATCAAAGTTGTCAGTCATCCAATCCAACCAAAAAAAAAAATAGAATTCTCTTACAATAATTCACAGAATTTTTTAGTTCTTTCCATCAATTTGTTTTTTCTAATTCTTTTATTCATTTCAACTATATTTGTTTAGTCCTGGCAATAAATATTTCAGCTCATAGCTTATCAGTTCATATGACAAAAAAAAATATGTTTGCTAAAGTTAATTACTCACGAACTTATAACTTATTTTTATTAACTTATAATCTTTTTTGGTAAACCAATTTAAGTAACTTATAACTTAAAACTTACAGCTTATTATGTCTTCTCTCAATTTTATGGGTGTAACCATGATATATATATATATATATATATATTATTTCAAATTATAAGATCGTCTAATTGTAATTTTACTAAACACTACAATCAACTAATTTATCCGTTATAAGCCATAACCTTATAAGTCAACAACTATAAATTTATTGTTAATTTATCAGTTGTTGGTTATTTTTTATCAAACACAACTTTTATAATCCCGTTTAAGTTACCATTTATACCAACAACGAATTGATTCATAAGTTCCAACCATCCCAACTTTATAGAAAATTTAGTTGAAAGGGAAAATAAAAATCTAATAATTTTTGTCAATAACATCAGTTATCCGTGTACACCACAGTGCATTAAGATTTTGGAACAAAATCCCCTCAAAAAAAAAAAAAAGAAAAAAAAATTTTAGGTACAAATAATAATTCGTGTAAATATTTGTGTCTAATGGAAAATAATTAATAAAATAGACAAAATTTAAAAATGATGTAAAAATTGATAATTTGCACTTTGGGATTTCAACCCGAACTGAGGAAGAGTGATAGAAGAAGAAGAACGTTCTACGATTTTCTTGAGTCAAGTGTGTTTCCATTCCCAAAACTGAAATTGTTGCATGCGAAGACCAAGAACTATGAGACCAAATATCGTCACTGAGGTAAATTCATTCCCGATCCTCGCTAAATCGCTTATTGCTTCATTCGTTGCTATCATTCATTTCTAAATTTACAATCTCTCAAATGCAATTCGCTGTTTTTTCGTTTAACACTGGTTAATTAGGGATTTTAAATCGTTCTTATGCTGTTCTGATTATGATTTTGGCGTAATTGAACAGGCAGGGTTGCCAACTAGGTTGAATCAATGGTGGGAGAGCATTCCATTTTTCACTTCTGCTGTTGTTATTGTCTGTGGAGCTATTTACTTTGTTTGTCTTTTGGTTGGTTATGATTCCTTTGCCGAGATTTGCTTCTTGCCTTCCGCTGTTGTATCGCGATTTCAAGGTATATTTTGTTCTTCAATATCTTGCATTATTGTTCGGTTAATATAGTTTAGACTTGTTAGACCAGAAATCAGCAACAGAAGATTAAAGTAGATGAAAGTAAAAGACAATGGACACGATCAATCTTTGTTAATTTAGTTCGGCCAATTGTGCCTACTTCTGTGACTATAGAGAAGTTATAGTTTCGTTTGTATTTCTGCGATGATAATTAGGGGTTTCAGTGTTACAAGCAATATATATACATAGTACTACTACTACGATTTAGATTACAACAATACCCCTGTACCGTTTGCCTTTCTGTAGTGTCTTATATATATGAGGCATACTCAACAAGATTAGCGGACTAACGACCATTTTACAACTTGGGGGGGTTTGAATACTGTATCTTGAGGTTATAAGGCTAAACTCTGACCACTGAGCTAGCACCTGAAAAGCATCTTTTGTAAATATTTTTGAATCTTGTGCTATTGGTTTGTAGAATTTGCTTCAATTTAGTGATTGAGTGCTTGTGTTTTATGCAGTTTACAGGATTTATACTGCCATTCTTTTCCATGGTTCACTGCTTCATGTTCTCTTCAACATGATGGCTTTAGTTCCTTTGGGCTCTGAGCTGGAAAGGATCATGGGATCAGTTCGCTTGCTATATGTCACTATTTTGTTGGCTACAAGCAATGCTATAATCCATGTTTTCATAGCACTGCTGGTGGCATACAATCCTATTCTTACGAATGGTTATCTCATGAATGAGTGTGCTATTGGGTTCTCAGGAGTTTTGTTTTCGATGATTGTTATAGAGACAAGCCTGAGTGGAGTTCAATCGAGGAGGTTGGTTATATAAATATAGCTGCTGTTGGGGAATTCACCACTATTGGCAATATGCAATTTAATACATTAATAATTAATTAATAATAACCATGTTTTTCTTTAAGATAATTTGTTAGAAACCACGATTTGCAAGCTGTTCAAGATGCTGAATTAATAATATCATGAATGAATGTTATCATAAAAGATTATTTTAAGAAGGCTAAAATATGCTTCTCATTGTTAAAATGTGGTAAGTTTTGATTTTGTTCCCTATTTTAAGTCCAGACAAAAGTGGTGTCTCAAGGCCCTTACAACGGACTAAAAAATCACAGTTTCTGGAAGTAAAAATGGATTAAAGTTTTATAGGATCATTACCAAAATCTGCAAATTTTACAGAGACCCAACACATATTTAAGCGAGAGAGTTTATCTCCAAAATGAGAATTGATCGATGATAGACATTTTATCACATTTATTTACATAATTTTGCCTTGCAGTTTACTCCGCAATGATTTTCTTTACTTGTTTTGCTGAAAAAGACAACATTTTAAGATATGCTACGTTACAAATCGTGAATCTGCAAGGGTTGACTGACTTTTTTTCTATTCATTTTGCAGTGTGTTTGGGTTGTTTAATGTGCCTGCCAAGTGGTGAGTACAATTTTTCATTAAATATGTTATTAGTGTATGAAAATATAACTTTTTTGCCGTTAAATCCCTGTTTAAAATTTATTCGTTTATAGTCCCTGTATTTAACGAAAGCAATGCGTTTTTAACCCCTCATCACACCAGGGAGGCTGAGATTAAAAGAATATAATTTGTTTTTTTAATTTAAGGACTATAAGTAAGTACAATTTTACAAGGTACACAATATAATTTTGTTATATTTATAGGGACAAAAATATATATTTAATTTGTATAGGTTTTAATAACATGATTTAATCTAGCTAAATTCCTTTTATAATAACTGGTTTTTGGGCATATTATGTTTTAGGTATGCATTTTTTTTGTTGGTAGTGTTCCAGCTCCTCATGCAAAATGTCTCACTACTTGGTCACCTTTCTGGCATTGTATCTGGGTTTGCATGTAAGGTTTCTCTCTTTTGCTTCCTCCTTGTTACTTTTCTATCTTTTCCAATAACTTGAACTACTCACCTATGATATTAAAATGTGATGCTTGTTGTTTCAGATACATTTGGCTTGTTTAATTTCCTCATACCTGGGACATCATTTTATTCTTCAATTGAAGCCTCCTCCTGGCTTGTAAGTCTCTTTCTTGAATTTGCTTTTATAGCGCACCAAGATGGGAAAGTTTGTGGTCATTAGTTGCACTTTGCATGATATTAAGGCGCCAATTTCACTCCCAGATGACTAGCCATATCTTCCTCTCAAGTCTCAACCCATGTTCTTATTTAGAGAAATGATAAATAAACACACAATATCAAACACAAATACGACACCATAGGCAAAATTGTAATTTTTGTGTGAAATAAAGGGGTTATTTGGTAATTTCATTCCCTTCTTCCCCTTTTCTATGTCTTCATCCTTTTCTCTTCCCGACAACATCTTCTTCTCTCCCTGCAAATGCAATCACCCTACATTTCCACCATCACACCCTTCATTCTAAGTTCTAACCACCACCACCACCGTTGATCCGTCCTTGCCAACGTGCCCTCCGTCATCGTCACTGCCATCATCCTCGCTACAGCGCCATTACACTGTCCTGACCATTGTCGTCGTCGACATCCAACCACTTCAGATCTGAAAACACCTTTCTCACCTTCGTCTCTGTTCCATCACTACCACCATCCTTCATCGTCTCTCTCGCTGGCCGCTGTCTATCTCTCTCTTCCGCCGGTCGATGTGTTGTTGTGCTTCTGTGGTTTCAGATGCGTGTTTTTGGATTGTTTTTGCAGAGAAAATAGATTGGAGAGGAGATCGACGGTGGTAGACGGTGGTCTCGAGTGGTCGGATATTTGCAAAGGGGGGCGAGAGAGGGTAACACTGGTGGAGATGAGAGAAACAAACAGTGCAGAGAGGGAGAGAAGACGGAGTATAGACTGAATGAAAAAATAAAAACAAAAATACTGTATAAGCATACGGTGTCTATATTGTGTTGGTTTTTTTTGTGTCCAGATATCATTGCTCTCTTATTTATTGGCAATGTATTATTTCTTTAATCATCTCAACCCCCAACTAACTAATTGATTAACTAGCCGAGGGGGTTACCTATCAAGTCCTAATTGGTTGTTCCTAGTCAGTTGTTTCTTTCTGATTGCTGTCAATATTTTCCCCGACATTGTGCAGGGTACAATAGTTTTGTGTGTGTGTCTGATAAGAACATGCTTTGCCTGATTAGCTGATGCTGAAAACCACTACAAATTAAATTATTTAAAAGGTTTCAGGAACATGAACCACTCAAGCAATTAGTAATTTTCAAAGAATGATTAATTATTTAACCACATATTGATTCAAATTCAATTAACCATTGTAGTTAATGTAATCTCCCATTTTCTGGAGGCTAATTGAATTCACAAGATGAATTGACGTACTGAACAAGTTATAATTGACTGGAGTATAGAAAATTCTTTATATTATCATATCATATTAAGCACTTTTATTTTAGAATGAAAAAGAAAAATGGGAAAAAGCATCCAATAGACATCCATTTTTTGAAAATAAATGCATATTTATCAATATCATCATATATGTGGACCTTCTGTAAATGTACATGTTTTTCCTTGACTTTCAGTCATCATGTGTGAGGCGTCCGAAATTTATTGTTTGCACGGGCGGAAATCCTTCAGGCTATATCCCTACAAATACAAGCCCAAATTCAACCACTAGGTAAGTCTGTGATTTCCGCACTAAACCTTACTAATGGCACTAGATATCTATCAATCCTCATTTTAAACATGCATTTTCATGGGGCAGTGGAATATTTTCTGGGAATATTTGGAGGAACCTATCATCATTGATGCCTCAAAGAGAAGTGTCTACACAACCTCAGGTATGTGACTCATCTTGTCTCATGCTTTTTGTGGTCTCTCAAGTAATTTTGCACCTGTTTGCATTGCTCATTATGTGAACAAATGCTATGAAATTGTTATGCAGTACGTTCATGAGAAGCCTAAGTACATAGAGCTCTTACATATGATATTTGGATCAAGTCAGTTTCTGTAGAGTTAATTTTGTAAAAGCATGTTAGTTTGACCTCGATTGTCATGTGCAATTTGCGAATACAAATGCACTGAATAGTTATTCTTGTGTATGTTACCTGTTTGCTATTCGTCTAACTTGTGCAAGTATAACGAGAATTCTTTTACATGATATTTTTTTTTCTGTCTGCCTTTATGTTTACCTCCTGCCATTCCTTTGCAAAGCTAGTTGTGTTTCCCTCTTTTAATGCATTAATTGTTCTTCAGAAGGAGATTTTCTGAAAACCCAAGTAGTTGGTTAGTCTTAAGATTTTCTGACCTGTTTATTTTTTAATCAATCTTTCATCTTTAAATTTTTTTCATTCTGATTAATCAATTTATCCATGGCCAATATAATGCTCTAACAGCAGCAATTGCTTTTTGGAATATAACAATAACTTTAAGTCCTCTTCTTATCATAAAAATTTCACTTCATTATTGGGAATATTAAATGTGACATAGCATGATTTTTCCTTTTCACTTGAATCATACGTCGTCTGTCCATTTCAAGCTGTTTATTAACTGGCTTTGCATCTTGTTGTGCTTGTTTGTTGGCAATAGCAGTTTTGCAAGCTCAACCTATATCCCTACCTTTTATGCAAGACATTGTTAATTGCAAGTCTCCATTGTGTTTTCGTGTCTTTATTCTTCTGTCAGCTGGAGTCATTCATTTGTAGATTTGACTGTATTATGCGAAACCTTGCAGTCAGTTGAGGACAGTAGGTTCCCTGGGAGGGGAAGGACCCTTGCTGCTGCTCAAGGTCAAACTGCTTCTGGTTTTCACCCAGATTCAAATCTTCAAGCCAGACTCTTAGAGGATAATAGTCCCAATCATCTCTCAGATCCAGCCATTCTAAGTACTAGGTATGAGGGACAGTTTTGTGCATGATTGGTAACTTATGGTGGTGGCTTTATTGTCGGTAAAATTTTAGGATGCAAACCACAGTCATCTTTTTCTTTGTAGTTTGATCATGTTTTCGCTTCTTAGAGTATTAGATATAGTCTGATATAGTTTTTTTTTCCTAGGAGTGTTAATTTCAACTTGAATCCTAGTTAGATGAGCTTGGGTTACAAATTGGTTTCCTGTTTGCCATGGACAATAATAACTTGTTTTCAAGTTCATTTTTTATTTTTATTTTTATTTTTTATAATGATTAATTCTTGGAACATATATATTGGTGAAATTACAAATTGAGTATATTTCAGAAGTACAGCATATATCTATTTAGCTTTTAATTTAAAAAATACTAATTAACATGACTTTTCTATAAGCTAATAACTTAATCCACAGATAGTTCAAGTTGTATGTCCATAACCATTGTAAATTAAGATTTATGCATAATGTTGTTAAAAAAAAGGTTTATACATAATATATGGCTAACTTATAAGCACATCTGCAGAATAAGAAATAAGAAATATACATGATACTGGTTTATTTATAATCAGATATCCGTTAATGGGTTGCTCATAATGTACAATGCTTGATTTCCAAATATATCAATGAAAGGGTTCACTGACTTGTAAATTGGTTGATGGTCAACCATTGCTTGCTTGCTCAAGTTAAACTTATTCATCTGGATTTTACTGGGTTCGGGCCTGTTTGTTAACAAACATGTCATTTAGTCTCCTTGTCATTATCATTGGAAATGGGAAGTTGGGTACTAAACATAGCATGTTCACTGACATTATACTATAGTATCTCTTGCTTGGATTGATAAGTTTAACTTAAACTGCTAGACTTTAGTAGGATAGTTTAGTAATACTATAATATTATTCAAAAGTTGGTGTTCCTGTCTGAAATGTTCACTTAATTGTCTAATTTTATTCAGGCATCCAGTCGATAATGTAGCTACAGCAGGAGCAGCTGTTCCACATCATCAGGTATTTTACTTACCGTGTTTGAAAATTTCTTGTTTTCTTTATATAATCTGGATATTTAATATTCATTATTGTTTCCCCTATGAATGCAGGGAGCAGTTGTTTCAGAAGAAGAGATTAAGAAACTTGTATCAATGGGCTTTGATAGGGTAAAAATCACTTTCCATCTCTTTTAAGTGATCAAGAAAAATGGCTTCGACTTCCTAGAATGTTTTTCTCATCTAAACAATTAAGTGTGTAAATTTATCGTTGTTTGATCTCCTTCTGGGTCCATCTCGCCATAATAATTTGATGGTTAGATATTCTATTATGTATATCACTTATTGAACTTTTTACTCGGATGTGGTGACTGGTGTGGTATCATTCCTGTGCATGTGCATCAAATGTAGATTAAAACCTATAGCTCGATTTTGCTTTTTATGCGTATTTCTTGGTATGCTTTCAGACGCAAGTGGAAGTAGCGCTGGCGGCTGCTGATGGTGATCTTAATGTGGCAGTGGAAATACTTATGAGCCAACAGGTCCTAGTTGAATTTCTTTTTTCAATTATTTGTAAATTTTCTCATTTACTTACCAATTTGTTTCTTGATTCTTTTTACTGATAATGTTTTGTTTGTTGGTCTATCGCATTTGCAGGGTTAATACATGAAAGCTTCTCTTGGATTCCCAGAGACTTCCCTGGCACCGTTGTTGTGTTTGTTAAATCTTAGACTCCATCGCTAACAATTTGATGACACCTCAAAACACCAATGAATATAATTGAACATGTGTAAACCACATAAGCTTAGTGTATTGATGTATAATAACAAGGTTGAATTTGATTAACTGAAGAGTTTTGCAAATAGAAGTTTGAGGTCAAATTGTAAATATTTTGTTGCTCGCTCACCGATTCTCTACCCTCGTCTTCAATATGGTTGTTTTATATAAACTATATAGAACGCCGCTAATGTCCATGACAATTCAGTAAGCTGGAATAATATATTTAAATTCTGAAATTTAATTTATAGGCTGTCCAATGAAATGGAGTGTAATATAGAAATGAAAAAGGCCTGATAACACCTGATGATATGGAACACAAATGAGTAAAATTAAACAGAGGAACAGATATGCTTAAAAAAAATAGTCACAAATAATAAAAAGCGGTTTTAAAATAGGTTTTGTATAAATAATTCTTGCACCATTCATAAATTTGTTTTTCACCATTGGATCGATAAATTTTATTATGGTTTATTTAATTTAATGATACCTTATTGATTCAATGGTCGAAACAACCTTGTGTATGTCACAAGACTTATATTGTACACGATAGACTTAGCTTTCAAAATAATCTAACAAATACAACTTTTATTTTGCAATTCTGAAAAATTAATAATTGTATCTTTCTAATCGTTTTTCTACAATTTTAGTATATAAAGGGTTCAAATATTTTGTTTTTTTAAAAAATAAAATCAAAATAAGCTATTTTTATAATGTTTGATGTTTTTGGGGTTTAACTATTTTTTATTTAATAGTTCAAATTTATGTAAAGAAAAATGGTTTAAATCAAGGATATAAATGAAACATAAAAGTCATCTCAACACTATGTATTTCTTCAATATAGGTGTAAAATACATTATTATAGCGAAAAAACATACACTAATGTACCTATCCATCATTCTTTCAAAAAGAAAAAAACGTGCCTGTCTATCTACTTTTCTACCGAAATTAATTGTATAGGCACTAACGTACCTGTGTAATGTGTTTTGAAAAAAATAAAGTTTAAATTGTTTCTATTATTGGTGTTGTTGTTTCTCTTTTAATGGAATTTAATTAAATTTTTTAATCAATAATTTAAACAATATTATAAAAAATGACAAAATGGTTTAAATGAAAGTTAAAAATGATAAAAAAATATTACCCCAAAATTATGCATGAAGTTTTAGATTATATACTAAATGAGTTTCTTTTGTACAAATGTCTTTCAATATCATGATGCTGTTGTCTCATTTTCGCACATTTCATTAGAAAATATGCAGATTTATAGTCTTTTGAAATGAAAACTGAAGTAGCAAATTTGCTAGTGAATTGTGAACTAGCTATTTGCCTCCATGCTACACGTTTGATGAAAAAATGATCCACAACAACATCACGTTGATATAAAGATTCACATAGATCCAATTAATAAAATGGACATACCACAACATAAATGAAGGGAGTCCTATCACATTACATATGAAACAGGTTGTAACAAAAAGTTGCTTCCAAAAATTGAGACCTGATTCTAAAATGTTTCGACCATATCAGTGCCAAATTATGCGAGGCAATTTTCACATAAACAACCAATAAGATCCCTGAGCCAGCCATCAAAATCAGAGTATTTTCATCAATATAAAAACTTCACATCATAACTACATCGAGGAAAAGTTCAACAAGTGAATCTCTTTCCACTTAGAATACATTAAATATATCTATATACACAAAAAAGAGTGAATATACAGACCAACCCCAAAAGGAAAAGCACCTACAACACCTCGAAGAGGCCAACAAAAAAAACAACTATATGCGCTAGTTTTTCCTTCTGCTTGAGGGTTTTAAATTTGTGGAAAGAAGGAAATTAGGGATGATTGAACCTGTAGGTTTTATCGTGCAAAAAAGAGGAAACATGCTATAAAACATTTTAGTCATTATAGTTTTTTTATTTCAATACAACTTATAGATTCTATCATCCCTAATTTCCTTCATCAAATTAAAAACCCATAAGCAAAAGAAAAAACTAGCGCATGCCATATTATAGTTCTGCAGTTGTGGGTTGATTTCATGAACCAAAGGTCTGGGTCTTTATGCGCGACTCACATTTCCTACCACAACCATATTTTGGTGTTTCCTAAATTAGCATATGGACGTGAAAGACCCAGTGTTTTGCTCATGCCCACTGATGACTCAAATATTTTATTACTTTCTCTCAACTGAAGCGTATTAAACTAAGCAAGTCATAGATAAACACTAAAGAACACCATAATTTTGTAGATGTATCAACAAACGTAGACCAAGAACCAGGAGGGGGAAATCACCTCAACACATTCTCAAATTATAAACTTATAACTGCATTAACATTAAAAAGTACAGCTTAACCAAAATATTCCAAGTCGTAAAAAATACTTCTGCAACTCATATCAAACAAGAAAATGTTTCTCAGCTACCAAAACTCTAATCCAGATGTTACTTTGGGAAAGGGAAGGTAAATATAAATTGAAGGGATATCATATGATCAAAAACCACTAGCTTATTCCCAGCCGGTTGCTTGGATGGACTCAACTCCAGGAGCAGGTATTTGTTGTGGGGCTGGAACAGCTTCACCCCAATCCCCGCCTGCAACTGCAAGACAAATCTACGTCAACAAAACATGAATACATTCTGAAAATAGTTAAATCAATGACACATGCTACATCAATTTTATCCCCTGGCAAATCTTAAATAGAGAACACACAAGTTAATGAAATAAATGTTGGCATACCAAGTAAAAAACTAAATTAGCAAATGACAATGACAGGATTAGAGGAAATTTGAGAGATCAAGGTAAATCAAAGCTGAGAGTGATCAAGGTAGATCAAAGTTGAAGGGATGTTCTAAATTTTTCTGTTTAGTCTATTTTTTTATTTAAAACGCCATATAATCAATCAAGTACCAGCTTCTGGGGCTGCCCAGTTGACAGCAGGAACAGCTGGAATAGGCTCTGGAACTGCATCATTCCAGGGTTGATCGATAGCAGCAGGCCATTGTCCATCATTGGGAATAGAACCTGCATTAAAGTCAGCAATAGCATAATCTGGTGCAGGAACTTCATCTTCCTCTTGCTCCTTCGCCTCCTCAGGTTCTCTATAAAAGAACAGGTCAACCTGCATCAAAGAAAACCCAAGACTTGATCAAAACCTGCCAATTCAACCGATGGGGAATACTTGCCACATTTGGAAAATTCACATTGCAGAATCAACTACACATACACTAACAGTTACAAAAAGAAAAAAATAGTTTACCATGACATCCCACTTAAGGCCAGGGCGAATAGTTCCACGCATCTGCAAAACCATCCTGGCCAAAAGCCAAAACAGACAGCCTATACTGTGCTTGCCCTTGTTGTTGGCAGGGATTCCAATGTCGACATATCGCATAGGCGAATCAGTATCACAGAAAGCAATTGTTGGAATATTACCAAGAGCAGCTTCCTTGATTGGCTGCACACAAACAAAAACATATATATAATTTAACAAACTTGTACTAAATATAACATTGACAGACAAAAGCAGACAATCTGGCTTATTTGAGCTAAACTAGTGTCATAAGCACTTGTGAACCAACTTGGGAGAGACTTAAAACATGTTCATAATCTGTTTTCAGCTTATTTCCATAAGCTCCCCACAATAACTTATTAAAAAAGCTTATAGGCTCATAATCAAATAGTATGACTTTATTTTATATTCTATTATGAAAATAGCTTAAAATAAGTGCTTATATAGAATATGAGGTTATGCTATAAGCCACAAATCAAATTAAGAAGTTAATCCAAACAGGGTTAAAACTAAAATAAAAAACTCAGCACAAACACCAATGGGGCGGTTTGGATTTACTTATTTGAGCTTAACTATTGTCATAAGCACTTATGAGACTGTCTAGGGGAAGCTTAAGAAGTGCATATAATCTGTTTTCAGCTTTTTCCATAAGCTCCCCACAATAACTAATGAAAACAGCTTATAGCTCAAATGAAATAGTCTGAATTTCTTTTACATTCTATTAGGAAAATAGCTTATGGCATATAATAAGTGCATATATATAATTAAGCGGTTATGCTATAAGCTGCAAATTAATCTAAGATGTTTATTCAAAACAGGGTCAAAGCTAAAAAAAAAAAAAAAAAAACTTGCATAAAAACCAATCAACCGATCAAGGAAAATACATGCAATCACACAAATTTATCATGTAACATTGACAGACAAATCTAAAACAAAATAAAAAACACAACACATAAAACAATGAATCAATATGCATAAAATAACAAAATGGGCAAGAGTGAAACCTGATGATCAGTTCTTGGATCAGTGAGGATAAGAAGCCTAGGCTCACTGAATGAAACTTGCATCTGATTGGTAAAAGTACCAGGAGTGTGCCTTCCAGCAATAGCATTGGCACCAGTATACTGAGCAAATTTCAAAACAGCTCTCTGTCCATAAGGTCTAGCAGATTGAACAATGATATCTTGTGGGTTTTCAATTGCAACAATAACCCTAGCAGCCAATTGAAGCTTTTCCCATGTTTTTCCCAGATTTATAATATAAATCCCTAAATAAATAAATAAACAAAGATTATTTTTTGACTACATTTTAGTGAAATTGGATAGTTTAGGGTTTGGAAAATGGAATGTTACCATCGTTACGGCGCTTGAAGATGTATCTTTCCATCTGAAAGTCGCAGTTTTTAGTACCGAGATGGACATCGGCGGCAAGCATCATCTGGATATCGGCTTCTTTCTGAGAGAGCTGACGAGGGGCAGCCATGGTGGCGGAAGTAGCAGAGGGAGGTTGAGATTAGGGTTATGTATGGAGCAATTTCAACAGTTAGGGAAGAAAGCTCTGTGAGTAAGAAGAAATGAAACTCGGTGGGTAGGGTTTTTATGTTCTTGGTTCGTGGCAAAATCCGGCCCAACACTAATAATGGGCCCTTAAAACTATAACCCAAAGAAAACCCAAAATATGGATTCATTTTTAGAAAACTGCTATTTACCCTTTATATATATGTGTGTGATTTGGTTTGATTTTGAAAAATCAATTTAAAATCACATCCAAGTGGTTTCCATAAAATGATATCCCTGCACATCAAACAATTTTTGATTTTGTGTGGTTTTCAGATTTTTTAATCAACTTACGATTTTATTTTAGATCATTTTAGATTTGAACATTAGCATCACCACTCTAGGGCCATGCTTGATGGATTGTATAGATAGTGCCACTTTAAATAGAGGAGACATGGGGTATATCAATCAGTATTTGTGTTTGAAATTTCAATGTACTTTTTTGTATTTTAAGTGGTTCTTGTTGGTGCAACTCACTTTTGCACTTCAGAGACGGTGATGTAATTGACTTTACACGCCACTCACACACTTGATACATTTGTTATCAGAGAAGAAGAAGAATAACCGAAAATATGTAAGTTTTGGAGAGAGAGAGGGAGAGATGAAAACATTCTTGTGAAATTTCTCCAATCACTTCACTTGTGATTCTCACTTGTATTCACTATCTCTGTATATCTTATTACATACACGACCATTATTTATACATTCTACAAGATACAATTGTTACTTAACAAATAGTTAAAATTAACTAACACAAAGCGTTATGAACTCTAACTTTTCTTACTTTAATTGCAAGCAACCAATGGCTAAATTGAATTACAACTCACAACAATTCCTTCCTTATCAATGCGGGTTGAGTAGGCTAAGTTAACTCATTTTCTTCAATTCCCTCTTCTCAGTTTTCACAATATATATGAACTACTTACATTTTAGAGAAAATAACTTACAAAATTCTTCACTTCTTTAAGCTCTTGGATTTATGTGTGTGCATTAACCTTTCTTTTATTTTTTATATTGCAGAATTCATTACTTTTGGCTTTTTATTTGTACCTAGCTTCTTGAACTAGAGTGGATAATCAGAAGGAAAATGGTATCAATTTTGAGCCATTCAGATGGAAAATTGAGAATATCTCAAAACAAAACACCAAGAATCTTCAATCCAAGGCTTTCCGAATACGAGGTTATAAATGGTACCTGCAAATGAAAGAAGACTTAAATAGTCAGTGTTATAGAAAAGTGAAGGATATGAACTTATTTTTGGGATGAACTTTATTTTGCTGAAGGTGGCTTTGGTGATCGAAAATATTTCTGCGTAAGCACGTTGCGATAACACGCTCATATGCTTCTTGATTTAGTCTTGAGTATAAGATATGATAAATGGCGAATTCTCTAGTTAGTTGGTTTGTCACTTTTTAATGCACCAAATATTAAGACATGAACAATCACAAAGTCAATTTCATCTCTCGTGATTTAATGTTTATGTTACATTATATAATTTTTTTTAAAAAGGTTAAAATGAATTATATTACCACAACAAAAACCTTTCCATTATATAATATTTTGTTAGAGTTAGTTAGTTAGGTTAGCTAGTTAATTAGAAGGTTAAGATTTTGCGAGTTAGCACAATTAGCTCTACGACTATTTATATGTTATTTCACATATTATCAATTACTATATTACCTTCGGAGTCTCATGCTCTCTTTCTTTCGTATGAATCATGAAATTATCTGATTATTAATAGTATACTTTTCCCTTCAATTTAATTTATACTACTAACGTTTTGGTCCTTTTTATGGTTATTTTACAATATAGGACATTGTATGTTATTTTTCATTATTTTTTCTTGTTTTATTGTACTTTTGGCCCTCTTTTTTTTCTTTATGGGATCTGGACCCCAAGTTTATCACATTTCGATTACGTAGCCCCCACTCCGATATTGCGCAGATTATCTGTTTTTTGTTTATTTACTTTTCTGAATTATTAATACTCAATTTGGCCAAATGATAAAGATAACACAACATTGAAATTATTTTCACTAAATAATTTGTTAGGGTATTTTTTTTTATTTTTTTTTGTGAGGGTCAAAAGGAGTAACGTTTGGCAATTAGATACTACTACGAATGACCGAGATTAAAACAATTACTTCTTTTTTTTACAGGGAAAAACAATTAGTTCTGTACGTGCTTTAACACTTAAAGTATCAGAATTATGCTCTTTTTGGCCTCCACATTTTTTAGTGGTTTTCATCCTTATGTTTTTTCCTTCTTCTTTTCAATTTTTTCGTCAAATTTACATTGAGATAACATCGTTTATTGTAGTATCTCAATGCAGAAGTCTTTTTTTTTAGAGAGAAATGTAGAAGTCTCTTGCTTAGTACTCCCTCTGTTCTATATTATTAGCAAAAAAAAAAAATCACACATATTAAGAAAACTAAAACATAGTAGTTTGTAATATGATTTTTGTGTTATTTTTAAAATAAGTTTTATAGGAAGATGTAAAAACAATTTTTATTGGTTATTGGTTATTGAGAAAATGAAAGAAAAAGCAAATTGAATGTATTTTGCATTTAATTTTTTTTTAGAAAAGATAATTTTTTAAAACAACTTAATTAAATATGATAAAAGTTAGTTTTTTTTGCTTATAATTTAGAACAAAGAAAATGAATTTTTTTTGTTTATAATTTAAGACAGAGGGAGTAGATTTGACTATGTTTTGTTGTTTGTATGGAAACAAGCTAATAAAATCGTTCGTAGTATTGGAAAGAGCATATTTATCACACCCTAGTATCCATGCTTTTTACTCCCTCCGTCCCTTAATATAACCACCTATTACTTTTTTCACATTTCTTAAGAAATGTTGTTGGTGTAGTTAATGTGTCTGTTTTATAGTACAATTTTACAAAATTAACCTCATTAAAGAGATAAAGTGAAAAGTCAATTTATTGTACTTTTAGAATTAGTAGTAGTATTAAATAAGGGTATCTATGGAAAATAATAATTAATGTGTGTTGTAATTTGAAAAGGGGGTTATATTTAGGGACAAAAAAAAAAAACAAAAGGGAGGTTATATTAAGGGACGGAGGGAGTATGATTTACCAACAACTTTGTACGCGTATGAATAAAATGAATTAATCTTGCCTGTGCAAAAAAATACATCATTTATTGACGTTGAACTCACCTCTCAATCTCTCATAGTCCATGTGATTTTTCTTTCAAAATTTAAAATTAAGAATGTAAAAAAACGAGCTCCTCTTTAGTGTTTTTTTTTTTAACTTTAATTCTAAGAAAAGTCATGTTGGTTTTGAGAGTTGGGTTTACGCGTCAATAAATGATGACATCTTATTGTAACTTTTGGAGGAAATTGGGAGGAAAATTATCATTAAATAAGAACAATTTATTTGCAAAAAAATATTTTGAAATCTTGCAATGAAAATATGTTGTTTATACTATTAAAAAGATATGGAGTAGCAAACCATCTCAAACTGTAAAAAAAAAAAATTTTTTTTTTTTTGTATGATCGATAATTTTAGTGCACAACTCAACTACATAAACTATTTCCTCTAAAATAGATGATTCCTTTGAGATAAAACAATAATAAATGACAAAATTCTTCCCTTTTTTTATATTTTTAATAGATGATTTCCAAATCTGGATTCATATATATAGAATCTTCGGTTGATGTCCTCATGAACTTAACTCAATTGATAGAGATAATGCAGGAGTTCGAATCCCGACCACCACAAAAAAAAAAATCTCTGGTTGAGGTCGATGAGGCCTCAATATCATCATCTTAAAAATTATTAATAATCATTAAAAAAGTAAAATATATAAAACAACATTATTCTTCAAAAAAAAAACATTAAAAAAGTAAACAAAATATATAACAACTATTTGTGTTATTTTCCTCTAAAAAGGAATTATTTGTGCTATTTTTAATTAATAGCTCATTCTTTCTTTCTTTCTTTCCCAATTTTGTAAGAACAAGAAATTAATTTCCCCTAAAAATGTTTATTTTGAGAACCCTAAGGGTATGTTTGGTGCGCAGGATAGAGAGACAGGATATGATTAGCCTATCTTATCCTATCTCAATCTCCTGTTTGGTGCAACAATGAGATAGGATAAATTATTCCTTTTACTTATCCTATCCTATCACTCATTTGTATTTTCTATCCTAAGTTTAGGTTGGGTTAAAATTAACCTATCCGATTTGACAAAATAAATCCTTATTTTACCCTCATCCTTCTTGCACCTCTCATATAATCATTCTTCCATTCCTATCATCTTCTTCCTCTTTTTTCTAAATTCTCCATTTTTATAATCGATTTCAATTTTTTTTAAAGATTCCGTTTTATTTTTCTTCTTTTTTTTTTTGGACTTTTATTTTTCTTTATCAATTTCTATTTTTTTTTTTTTTCTATTTCAAAATGTTCCAATTCATTTTAGAGAAATATTATCAATAATAATAATTTCGTTTATTATCATTGTTGATAATCATTCCGCTTTTTTTTTTTTGTTTCTTTATCATTTGTTTCTATTCCTTCAATTTTTTGTTTATCGTTTCTATTCCTTTTAGCTTTCAGAAGGTTGTCAGATAATCATTTTAGAACATTTTGAAAATTCAATTTGTTAAATTCATCTGTGTTTTTTTTATCGATTTGTCTTTTTTTTTTTTTTTTTTATGGTTTTGAACTTTCCTCTTTGTTTTTTTAGATTTCTATTCTTTAATTTTTTTTCTTTTCATATTCCTTTTTATTTCGTTTTTTTATGGCCATTCATGATTTCAATTTTTTCTTCTATTATGTGATGTTTTTGTTATATGTATGAAAATCAATTAAAAATGTTATTGATTATAAGGGTGATTTTGTAATTGAATATGATAAAATACTGTTATCCTAATGTTTATTACGTGCGCATCAAACACATGATAGGATAAGTGTTATCATGTCTATATCCTATCATGTCTTTATCCAATTTCATATCATATCTTGTCTCTATCATATCATGCGCACCAAACGGACTCTAAACCTCTAAAAAATATAAGAGGCCTTGGTTCCTTACTCTCACACTCTTCTCTCTGTGGATTTCGCTCTCCTTCGAGAGCTACGTCTCTCTTATTACCGGTAACCTTAAATGCTTCTCCTTTTGTGCTTTTGCTTTCTTTTTCACATAATAATTATCTTTATTACCATTCTTTTCATAGTAGCTATTCTACACTGTTATTACTGATAATGAATAATCGAATGCTGTTTAAACTTTGTTGATCAAAGGCTTTTTGAGAATTCTCTCAAACTCAAATTTGTTATGTGAGAAATGTTTTGTGGTCACACAAATTTGACATGACACCTTATAAACATACGGGTTCGGATAAGGTTTGAATATTTTTATCCTATTCTCTGCTACATTGGATGAAATAATTGATGTTGAACCCTTTATCTTTATAAGTGATAACACCCATAACCCTAACACCTTAAGGTTTTAGGTTAAAATTTTAGGTTAAAACTTGGTGTCTAACTCACTTATAGGATTGTTCAAAGCTCAATGTGATGATCCCGGACCCCATGACCCAACACATTTTGTACACGTTGGTACGGTAGCACGCTTTGTGTGTCCAAATAATAGAACCAACCCTCCGCATTGAAAACACTGCGTGGCACCGACAATTCACAATGAAAGTGTGTGACACTGACACTTCACATTGTGAAAGCGCGTGAAACTGACAAGCACCAACAATCCGACACAGTACACCGACAAAGAACACCCACACATACATGTTGCATTCAATCACATTTATTTTCTCAAATTATTTCCGGTATTTACATGTGTGTGTGCAGCGTCTAGGTCAGTGTTGGTGCTTCGTAGGTTACTTGTCACGGGTTAACAATCTCTTATAAAATAAATTTGCTGCTAAATTTTGTAGGGTTATTGAAGGGTTTGTAGGAATGGAGGATCAACAATCAAGGTTTGATATGTTTGAGAAATTCTCATGGAAGGTCGAGAAATTCGCTCGAGTGACCAGCATCGAGAAGGTTTACTCTGAGCCTTTCGTCCTTTGCGGCTATCCATGGTATTTAAATGAATGAATTCCTACATGTTAGAATTTATTGAATAAGTAGATTTTGTGCTCTTTGACACCATTTATATTAATTGCTTTGGTTTTGGTTTTAGGAGGATTCTTGTTTACCCATATGGGAACGGGAATGATACAAACAGCATGTCAATTTATTTGGATACCATGCAATCTCCCAATTCTTATCAGGGAGGGACCAGAGATGTGACATTTAGGCTTGTTGTATTTAATCAGTTCGATAGCACCATGTCAATAAAAAAACGTACGATTCCTCCTCTTTCCTTGTTTATTTCATTTTATTCCTTGCTTTCAAGGTTAAGATAATGAGTTTAAATGGAATACACTTACATTGTAAATCTTTTTTTTTTTTGGCTCATACATTAAGTGTATGTAAGTCAATCAGAGTCCATTAAGTCACTCCTAATGTTTATTTTCTCAATTTTTGGTCCTCTATTTTGGTATTTTTATTTTATGGGTTAAACAAGGGGTGGAACTTTTGTTTCCTCCCAATGTAATACAGAGGTTTTGTTTTGATTGAGTTTTAGATATTTTATTTATAAAATTGCATGATTTCATTTTTCACTAAAGTCAGCCAAATTAACTCTTCATATATATATATATGAACTTGACAGAAACTCATCATGTGTTCAGTGAAAGGGAGAGAGACTGGGGTTTCACATCTTTCATGCCTATAGTTGAGCTTCATAATCATCGCCTGGGGTTTATTGTGAACGATAGTTGTATTGTTGGTGCTGAGGTTTATGTTCACAATTCAAGATATGAGAATGAAGTGAATCGAACCGGCAACTTAATGGCTTCACTATTATCTAACTCCATAACATATGGTAGTCATATTAGTGGTGGACATATGGAAGTCCCAAGGCCTGAAGCCCAAGTTCCAAATCTGGAATCTCTTTCCGAATTTCCTATATTAGTTCGTACTGAGCCTACAAGAGACATTGACATGGAATTTTTCAAATACTCATTTGGTGAGCTTATGGATTTCATGGGTTTAGGGAAAGTGGAAACATATTTTGTTCCGCTACTAGAGGAAGCATGTTCTAAACATCCTTCACTTATTGAGTGTCAGCAGAGGAGAAGTCGCAGGTTTACTGAATGGGCTTTCACCGCTTTGGGCAGAGTTCTTTATTTCCTTAAGACTAGAAAGGCGAAAGACATGAATGAGCAAGCTTGCAAGGATCTTCAAATTTTATGGGAGGAACTTGAGATATTTGGATTTGATCTGGCTTGGCTAGAGCCTCATGTTCAATCTGCTTTAAGCATGAAAAGTTACGTGGAGAAAGCTGTGCAGATGGAGATGCGGAAGGAGAATGCGGAAGGTATAGCGTTGGAAATGGAGAGGCTTAAGACAAAATTGGCTACTCTTGAGTTAGATCTTAACATAGCAAGAGACTTGTTGATGGAAGAAGGCTTGAATGGGAGAGATTTGGATGTTGAACTAGGATGTGGGATACCATAGACTTCTCTTTCTCTACATTAACATGCATGTTTATATGGATGGATTTTTAATGTCTTGAATAAATTGTGACTGCTTGTCTACCTCTCTAATAATACAATGTTATTGCACATTCATCATCTGTTGACTATTGAAGTCTATTTATTATATATATTCAACTATTATTCAGTGTTCAATGAGTATGATATCTTTTTGTTGTTGATCCATCTCAGCGTCCACAATATAATACTGTACATTACAGTCTAGATCCAAAGATGGCTTAATTAAGGCCATTTTTCTGTTTGACTATTCATGCGCAATACACAATCTTATTAATTTGGTTATTTACTTGTTGTGTAATTGTTGGTTCTAATGCAGTTTGGTTGGCATATGTTTAACAAATATTTTTTGCTGTTTTCACATCGTGAGTAATTTCTGCACACATGCTGTAAGATTGTAGCCTAAAATATAAGTTAACAATGTGGGAAAACAGGATAACTTATTAGATCGTATATCGAAACCGCTGTATTATTATTGTCTCAAACTTTGCAAGAAGTCAAGTACTAATGGACAAGTACTTGCATAATCAAGCAAACAATCTCCATCTTCTTACGGTACACATCACATGGCAATATCGCGACAGGAAAATATTTTAAAGCTTAGGAAAACCGAGGAAAAAGATCATTGTGAATAATGCATTTGTTCATTTCTACTACATTTCAAGTTGTGTGATAGCTCTTAACCCAATGCGGCGATCCTCCAATATTTTAGGATCCTATTGCGACTCAACATTAGCCACCTTTAAGAAACTACATTTTGGTTCGCTATTTGTGCAACAATTTTTTTTGGTTGACATGTTACGGATGTGAAATATTCAACAACTTAACTGATGACATATTACTCTTAAGTTAACCACACTTTTTTTATCCACAAGACTTAAACTTGAGAATAACTTAACAGATGTTACTATTTCTAAATGAGTTTTCTATTCTATGCAATATTGCATAGGTTAAGAACACTACAAATTGATAATATTTTTATTAAAACAATTATTTATTACAAAATTATGTACATTTAACATTAAGTGCACAAATTTCTTCCACAAAAAAATTAAGCGGACAAGTTTCGAGATAAATTTACTATTTTTGACTTAAACCACAATATTGCAAGTTTGCACATGGTAGAAAAATCCTTTCGAAATTGCCCTTTGATTAATGTGGATTTTATCTTTCAATAAAGTTTTTTTTTTCTTTCTCATGGAGCAATAAAGTAATAAAACTATTTGAGACCGGAGGGAGAGTAATTGTTTTTGGGTACCAACAGCCACCTCAACATTATCTAGTGCATGAAGCATGCATCGTGGAAGACCAAAAGTCCATAACACAGATTCTATGTAGAGTACTAGATTGAAGAGATTCATGAACTTGCTTGTGGCTCCAATTTAATGTAGCTTTAAGAATGGAAAAATTCTATGTACTACTCCTTCTGTTTCTTTTTAAGTGTCATTTTTGGAGAAATTTTTTGTTTCAATTTAAGTGTCACTTTCAAAGTTCAATGCAACATTAAATGTTGTTTTACCAATATTATTCTTAGTTATTTATTATGGAGAGAGAAATATATGAAAGAAGATATTAAATAAATAGGGTCATTATGATAAAAGTATAAATTATTATATCAAAAGTAGTAGTATTTATTTATTGTCTTGGTATGTGTAAAATGTTAAAATGTGACAATTAAAAAAGAACCGAGGTTATTACCAAAAAAAAAAAAAAAAGGAACAGAGGTAGTAGATTAAAGGGACTCACAAACTTCCTTATAGTCACCAAAATAAATAAAATAAACGATATAAAATTAATTAAATTAAAATGGCCAATAAATATGCAGTATAGGTACTTGTAATTTAAATGTAATGTAATCTCACCGTTACTCAGCACAAAATCCACCTCTCTCTATATATAGATGAGCAGGGCTGCAAGTACTTATATAAGTTATATATTGATCTTATTCTTATGTGTGAAGGGTACGATGAGCTTAACTTATGTATTCTGTTCTTAATTGATACTGCTTTACATACTATGTATATTTGTGTTGATTTTAACCTTACATTTTTCCCCAGTTGTTTCTAAAATGCTTTTATGAAGTCTTCAACCAAATTTGTTCTCTTAAAAGATAATTTGTTTTGTTTTTGTTTATGCGTGTGTGTTCTAGTATAGCAAAGATGGGAGAAATGGAGCATGAACAATCCAATGTTGAGAAATTTACATGGAAGTTTGAAAACTTTTGTCGCTTGAAAACCGACTATGTTTACTCTGAGCATTTCGTCGTAGGCGGCTATCCAAGTTAAAATTAATTGGATTTCCAAGTATGCACTCTTTTTACATGATTTAGTGTGTTTTATCTGCTATGGTTTTGCTTTAGGAAAATTTGTCTGTACCCAAAGGGGTATGGAGTAGATGACTACTTATCAATTTACTTGGAGGCTGTGAAAACTGCTAATATGTCTGAGGGATGGAGCAGAGTTGTGAAATTCAAGTTGCTCGTACTCAATCAAGTCGATACCAACAAGACAATTACAGAAGGTTTTTATCTTTCTCCTTTTCATTGTAAACTTACACTACCTTTTTTAAGTGGATACATAAAAATCCACAAGATTTCTGTCAATGGTATGAATTATTTTTTGAAGAAATCTTACGGATTTTAGTACTTTATAGGTTTTAACATTGACAGAAATTTTATTTCTTAAAGTAATTCCATTGTGGTGTTACTTTTATTCATTTCATACAAAACTAATTTGACTCTTGATATATGAATTTGCCAGATTTCGGTGACTGTGAGTTGAATGCAAGTGAGAGTATTTGTGGTTTCGATACTTTCATAAAGTTAGCCAAGCTTCATCATCCTAAAAGAGGGTTTGTTGTCAAGGGTTCTTGCATTGTTGGTGCTGAAGTTTATGTTTGTAAGTCAACACACGAGAAACGGTTAAATCAAGCAGCTAACGCAACTGTTTCCCTAACATTTGGAAGAGCAACAAGCCATATGAAAGGGGAAGTCCCTAGGCCAAATCCTGGAGGTCAAGGGTCAAATCTGGAAACTATTTCACCGGTTTCTACACTTGCTTGTGTTGAACCTACTAAACATACTTATACAGAGTTGTTCTCACCCTCAATTGAACAGCTTACGGATTTCAGCAGTGTAGAACTACAGGAAATAAGATTTATTGAGCTCCCGTCTAAGAGAAGTCACAATTTTAATCATCTGGCTTTCTCTGCATTGGGGAGAGTTCTTTATTTCCTCAAGACTAGAAAAGTGAAAGACATGGATGACCAAGCTTGTGAGGAGTGAAAAGTTATGTGGAAAAAGTTCTGCAAGTTGAAAAGCTGGAAGAGAATGTTGTAGCTCTTGAGCTGGAAACAGAGAATCTAAAGGCAAAATTGGCTGCTGCTGAGGTAAATATTGATTTAGAAAAAGACTTGTTGAAAGCAAAAGGATTTGAAGAGAGGGATTTAGATTTTGAATTGGGATGTGGGAGTTGGAAATCATAGAGATCAATTGCTAAATATGGATTGATTTCAATAAATTCAAATTGTTTTCTGCGCAGGTTAACATGCCATACCTTATTTCCTTTGGTAGATTTTTGGTTTCAAAGTTTCACATTTCATGTATCATGAGTCAAACTATGCTATTGAAATTTTAAAATAGTTTTCGACCGTGCACTTCGTTAATAAAAAATAGTCTCCGACATTAAAATGATTCGTTAATATTGTCATTTCAATGTATAAGAGTATTAAATGAAAATAGTCATTTTCAATGTGATTCTTTGGTTTTGATGATTTATGTTTTTTATTTCTTATATAAAGGACCTTAAAGAGTATTTTTTTAACATTTAAAAATAATAAATTAATTAATTTAATCATTATCCAATATCCAACAAACAATCCGGATATAATTTAGTTAAGGAAAATGTTAACTTGTGCCCTTAGTAAGAGCACATGTTAAGAATTCCACCGATAGAAATTGTGTATTGGAAATTGTGTTAATTTATTGTTTAAAATGTTTAATATTAATTTTTTTCATTAAATTCTTACCCTAAGGGTACAAGTTAACATGACCCTTTAATTAATCATTATCCGAAATCCAACAAACTATCGCGATATTTCTGATTCTTTCCACTCACGTGCTATAACGTCTATTTGGATTGAGCTTATTTTAAACTTATCCAAAACAACTTATACAAATAAATAAATTTTTATTTATTATTCATGAACTTTAAGGTAGTTTATGAAAAAACAAATTATAAAAATGAAGTTTTTGTTAATGAGAACTTATGATTTTTTTTAAGGAAACTTATAAATTAGGTGAATTCTAGGGTGAGAGTTCAATCAAATCCTTCACCAGTGAAACACCAAAATAAAACAAAAACATCTATTCCTTTTCACACGCAATCCTCCCTTATCTCTTCCATTTGTATCATTTTCAATTCACCACAATATGCATATGCTTGCTAAAAATCAAATGGAAGCCGTGTTGTTAATCATTAAAATTTGGCCACATGCAATTGAACGAAGGTAGAATAATGGTTTAATAGCCAAGGTAGAATAATGGTTTAAATTTGACCAGCAAATTCAATTAAATTTCCATTACCATCATGATAAGAGAAAATGCAATCAATTTGAATGGATGTTTGACGATTATACGACTGGGCTTTAGACTATAATTTTCTGTATAAGCAGCCTTCGATTTGGAACTCATCACCCTCAATTTGATTATAATATGTGTTATTGTTTGCACTTGGTCTCACTCATAAAACCACACACTAGATCTGCAACTTCTCAAAAGGGAGAAGATGTGCGTGAAAATAAAAAAGGAAGTTGGAGAGGATAGAGATACGGACATAATTGTATCTGAAAAGAAATAGATGTTCTTGTTTCTATTTTCAAAAAATCTTGACCATTGATTCAATCTAATGATGAGTTTTTGGTGCTTCACCGGTGAAAGACTTAATTGAACCCTCGCCCTAGAATCCACCTATAAATTAATATATAAGTTTATTGTTATCTTCTTATTATAAAAGCTTATCTTATCTTATTATTATAAAAGCTTATATAAGGTTAAGTTTTTGCTTAACCCTAATCATAAGCTTGATTTCCCTCCTAAACATCTTTATCTAGCTTTCTTAGAGTGTGTTTGGATGGAGTAATTGAGAAATTTTGAAGAATTTAGAATTTTAGGAAATTCAAATGATTCAATTAAATTGCTTTCATTCTTAAATGTTATTGTTTGGATGAAGTAATAAAAAACTTCATTATCATCATTTTTGGGCAACTTTTATAATTTTTTGTTTGGGGCCAAATTTGGAAATTAAAATTTGGGATCAATTTGTAAATTTCAAAAATTTTGAGGAGTCAAATTATAATGTTTGGAAAATTTGAGGGGCCACTTTGCAATTATTTGAAAATTTATTGGGGTCAAATTGATTTTTTAGAAAAATTTGAGGACCAAAATGCAAATTTTAAAAAAACATAACAATGAAGAATTTTGAAATTCTTACCTTTTAGGTGTCATTTGAAATTTTCTAAATTTAACTTGAACAAAATACTTCATAAATTTCCATCATTTTAAAAATTCTTCAAATTATTATCCAAACAATAGAATTCACCTCAAAGTATTTGAATTCCCTCAAAATATTACTCATCCAAACACACTCTTAGAAAATCTCACGTGCATTTAATGATGACGTATATCACGAGTGCATTTAATGTACATCTTGAAAATTGATAGAACTAATTGTGATATGCAAAACTTTGAAATTCTCCTTCCTATTTCCTATAGCCTAATCCCCTATTCATTGGCTTAATTTGAATTCAGTTACAATTTATCATATTATCTAGGCTAATTTATCCGAGCTGCATAGTCTTTGTTTTATTTATTTTTGTTCAAGAAACCAATGAAGGTCATCTATCATTACTAGTACTCCTAGAATACACAACTTTTAAGATAATATTTTCCTTTTATAATTCTTTAATACGTGCCTCTTAGCATTTCCCGAACAAAAAGAAAAATAGTACATATACACAAAGCAAACAACCATAGACCCAAAAAACTAATAGCCCGCTGACGCGGCAACACCAAACAAACATCCGGCAAGACAACAGTGGAGACATGCTACAAATCCAACAAAGATCACATGACCCACCAATAATCGGAACACAAGCCTTGCAACACGGCAACGCCCAGTGGTGGAGGGTGTGATTAGGACATTTAATATGGAGAAAAAGAAGGGCGGAGGTGGTTGTAGAGATGAGTTTTAAATGAAATTGTTTCTTCTTCTGTTGCTACGTCCAATTGTGATGATACCATGAGAGTGATGATCTTATGCTCCTTTGGGACGGAGGGAGTACTAAATTACTAATGGTTTGTGGATGTCAAAAAAAAAAAAAAAAGATTCAGTCAATATCCTCTCATTTTATTAGTCTCTTTAGTTTGAAAATAATTAATATTAGTGGGATCCACTTTATACTTTCTTGTATCTACCTCTTACTGAAATGTTTTAGGGTCATGTTAAATAGTGCCCCCGAGACACTAGTTAAAAAAACCATAAAGAGAAAGTTTTAAATTTAAAAAAACACTTTATTACTTTTAAGGGATCGACAACACAATTTCCAATGCAAATACATACCATATTTGGTTTTTAACTAGTGTCCAGGGGCACTGATTAACATTACCAATTGTTTTATCCATTTATTTTTAACAAATGGAGAGAATCTTAACTCAAAAATACTAATGGTTAGTGGGTTAATAAGTGAGTTGAAGTACACTAAGTTGTTGGTATTTATGTTAGCGAAAAATATTTAGGAAAATGTTAACAAGTGCCCTAAGGGCATTGTTTAAACATCTAAAAGTAGCAACTTTTGTATTGAAAATTATACGGTTTTGACTTTAACAAGTGTTTAACTTGTATTTTCAAGACATAATTTCCTTATCTGAGTTCCTTAAACAATGCCTTTAGGGTACTTGTTAACAAAACCCAAATATTTATAGTAATATGTATTGCATTGACATTTTAAATAAAAAAATTTACGACATTAAAATATTGTTTAACTCATTTTAATTGTAGTAACATTGCTTAATATTGAGATAAAATTAAAACTCGTAAATTTCTAACCAATGTGGACTTCGAAACAAACTCTAAATTAACAGTTGATGCCTTCCTCTCTACACGGAACGACTTGGCTGAATTTGGCTCCATTATCTCTTCATGTCGTTTTTTGTTTCGTAATTTATTTTCTAACTCTAGGGTGGAGTTTGTTAGGCGACAAGCCAACGCGGTTGCTCATGCCTTGGCACGGGAGGCTGCGTGTTTCGCTAGTTCTGCCGTTTATTATGATATACCCAATTGTATTGAATCTATCATGATTAATACTCCTTCCGGTCTCAAATGTAAGAAACAAAACAAAAAAATTGTTGGTCTCAAATGTAAGAAAAGATATAAAAAAGTCATCATACTAAATGTCACTATTCCAATTTTAACCTCAACTTTATTCAATTTGTTTCACATTCCCATGTTTAGCGTTTTCCAAAGATTTTTCATTGGTGGAGTTCAAAAGTCATGTTTCTAAGACAAGAGCATAATTGGAAAAATGATATTTTTAACAATGATTAAATGTAGTCAATCCACTTTCTTAATATGTGTGATTTTTTTTTGTTTCTTATATTCAAGACCGGAGGGAGTACTACATAGTTTTGATTTTTGTAATGCAAATAGAAAAATATACTTAATTATCCGATAAACTTAACTCGGTTGGTTCGAACCTCAAACATCTCACTTTTCCACATTTAAAATGTGTGAGCTCTATTAACTGGACTTTTGAACCAAACAAAAAATATGCTTAATTGCATCTTATATTTTGTTAAAACAATCAAAATTTTAGAATAATTTTTTTCCTATAGAATAATGATTAAAGACAGAGGGATTATCATACTTGTATTTTATTAGTTTACTTCTTATTAATCAACGAATATCTTTCGAAATAAACCTCTCAAATTTTTTTGTCATATTGCAGTCCTTTATATAAAAAAAATGTTTTGAACACTCAATTTTAGATTTCTAAAATTCTAGGAAACGTTTAGGCTCTGTTTGCCAATATTAATTTTCGAGCTTATAACTTATGAGTTCATATGACCAAAACCTATTTGATAATAATTTTTTGAGATTTACTTTTCCCACTCTATGGCCTTCTCGCGTGCCCTATGCAAATTACCAACATGCCCTTCAAATTATATAATCCAGAACATCTATAGGTATTTCGGAATATAAAATCCGTACAATTGCGAAGTATAAAAGGAACTTCACCCCCCATTTTTACAGCTTTATAGTTTCACTTTCAACATTCTCTCTCTACATTATCCCAAGTTCTGAACACCCCAAATCTTGTCCAAATTTGAAGTTTTGTTGCTCAAAAGCACCGCATTTCAACCCTTGTCAACAAAATTTGGAGTTTTGTTGTTCAACATGCTATAAACACGTTTTCCTCAAAAAAAAAAAAAAAACTTGACAAAAAACAAATTCTACAACGAAGCGACATTTTTATTGAGACAGAGGAAGTATATAAATAGTGGGACTTTTGGTCTTCTCCACATCAAAAACAAAGAATAAATGAAATCCATTGGATTAAATTAAAATGGCCAATAAAAATACAGTATTGATTGATATCCCTATGATAGTTGTCGTCATTATTTTTGTAAGTTTGTGCCTTCTTCCTCGGGAGTTAAGTCGCTTTTACTGGTAATTGTATTGTATTGTAATCTTACCACTTCTGCTACTTCTTATACGTTACTCAACAGAAATAATATCTCCATTTTTAAATACTGTGCAGTTGCCTTTATTTAGTGATTCCTATAGTTATATTGATTGAAATTATCCATGTGCTACGGGTACGGGCCTCTACTGTGCTGTTATCACTCGTGTAAATTATGAACTTTATTTGTTTATTCTGTCCTTACAATTGACACTACTTTATTATGAAATGTTAGTTTAAAAGTTTGCATTGTTCTCCAGTTTTTCAAATATTTTCATTTGGCTCTATTTTTTGTGTGTGTTCTTGTATAGTTTGTAGAAATGGAGCCTGAACAAACAAGTGTTGGGATATTTGAGAAATTCACATGGAAGATTGCAAACTTCTCTCGCTTGAATGAGGAGATATATTCGGAGCCTTTTGTCCTTGGCGGCTATCCATGGTATGGTATGGTACGGTTTTTGAATGAATTCTAAGGTTTTAACATTAGCATTTGTCGGATGGGGAGAGTATGTGCTCTTTATTCAAACTAGATCGGTGGCCCGTGCTATCGCACGGGTCTATTAAAAATAAAAAGAATTTAGTTGAAATATAATATTGATATCGAAATATCTTCAATATATCCTTCTCGTAAAAAATAGATTATCGTTCACATTGTTCTCAATGTTATCGATCCGTTGACATTTTAAATGTCTTAAGTCTTATTGTATTATAGTTGGTTTAAGTTCAAATTATATTAGAAAAACTGTAGACTTAATTTTTTAGATCAAAAAATTCACAACACTAATTTTCTTGACCATATAGCATCCTAGATTCCTAGCTTTGATGAAGGAAATCTACAAAGATGCCAAAAAGATGAAGTAGTTAAGTATCACATGTATACTTCCCTTAAAAAAAATATCATATACAAACTTAACGACAAAAAAAAAAAAGTATCACATACTTTAGATTAAGTCAAGAATAATTATGCCACTAAATCAAGAAAGAAAGAAAATGTAAGGAGATCATTCAATATAATTCAAATAAATTGTAAACAATATTACAAAGGTTTACTCTACCAACAAATATACAAAGGTCCAAAATATAATTACAAAAATGAAACTGAAAACCACACATATCATTATAAAGTGCCAATCACACTATTATTACTCCTAAAATAAAAACACAACAGCTGCAAAATTCCAAAGCATTAGAGTAACCAAGGAAGAATGAGATTAAATTGTAACCAACTTTTATGTTGAACCAATATATTTATGGCTGCAGAATTTTCGATCAAATCAGCTTGCCTTCGGAAAATAAGCAGCTACCTCAATTACACGAACAACATTGTTGTTTCCTTTAGCCCTGGCAACCTCGAGCAGTTTGACAATCATCATTCATGAGCAAAGGATTGGCAGGAAAGTTGAACAGTAAATTCCATATTAATAACATTTATTGGAGTCTCTAAAATTCAAACCATTTCTGAAATATAGACAATTGACCATACCTACATGCAAAAGAAGTAACTTAACAATACTTTCAAGTCCCCTTTTAGCTGCATGATGCAACGGAGTCCTAGCATGACGACCTAAAGAGTAAAGATAAAAATTAAGGATAACAGCATAAACAAAAGGTCATATAAACTGAGGAATGTGAAAGCTCATCCTCCCAGACAACATTATTATCTTACTTCAATATGTTTGGATCCACATTTGAGTAGTCAAAATTGATCCAAAAAATTCTCATTTAAGTCACACTATTTTGAATAATTTCCTAATATGAGCACCACGGGATTAGTAAGCATCATTGTTTTATTTCTAATGAAAACCTATTTATACAGTGTATATGTTATCTTACTCAATAAGATTGAGAAAACATGTAGCTATATTTATCAACCATTCAAAGCACAAATAGTATACAATAAATTAAGAGAAGTTCCTTTCTCCAATTTGTAAAATCACACCCCCAAAAGGCAGTAAAAGACCAATATTTATAACCTGAGTCTGATATTGGTCCAGAGAATATATGAGCAACCTGAGCCAAAGTAAGATTCTTGTCCATCCTAGCTTGTATTGTAGCATTCTTTGAATTCAGTTGATACACAATCATCTGCATACAAAATTCTAGTCACATCATCTATTTCAAGAACATGTAAAATGGTTTAAAATCATCGAAAGAAAGTTACAAAGTATAGAAATCCATGTTAAGCCATGGTTTCTTTAGATTGAAATGAATAGTATAGCAAGGTAAGGTACCTCAAAAACACAGTTATGTGATACATCCTTACTCCAGCACCAGCAAGGTAACATTGAGTTGCACTGATGTCTCTATAAAGGATGACCCTTTTATTCGCACACCAATCAACAACAATGTCATCAGAACAATGATCACGACCAACATAAGAACCTGATATTACATGGAACAAATGGAACATGAGTTTACTTGGCGTAATCAAAACCAAAACTTGCCTCTAAAGGCTTTTCAACCGATGGATTAAGGCCATAATCATTGCAATTTCAAAATAGAAATATTTTAGGAAAACAATGAGAATAATAATCTCCTACTGTGACTTTTTAAGAGACATTCATTCAGCAAACAAAATTGTGATTTACAAATTGGTGCTTATTCTGAACAACGAGTGTGACAATTTTCTCTTGTCTATCACTATCCAAATAATCTAACAGATATAACTTCAAGCTAGGAAAGCTATTACCCTAACCATGTTTAGTATTCTAGTATTATGCTTTCTATTTCCACTAACAATTACCAAAATACCATATTGGTTTTACTTAAATCCTTGTTTCTAAATATTTGTACCTGAATGGTGAAATCAAACAGATAAGAAAGTGAATATACTGTATTGCGGCATTTTTGTATTAATGAAGTTCACGTAACAAAACAAAGCATCTTCCAATTGTATTAAAATATCACAATAAGCCGATACTGATTCAATGTTCCATTAAATTCACTTCTATCAGTTGCGATAAAGCTCCTACTTCATTTAAAAATGGTTGTGAAAGACGTGTTCAATGGTGATTTTACCACTAATAATAGAAAAGGAAAACAACTATATTGCAATGATAAAATGCTTACCTCATAGAAGCCTCTGACATTTGGTTGCATCGTGTGCTCATGACATGAAACATAGCCAAAATAATGAAATGGAATTAGAACTTCGTAGCATTAACAAAGATGGAAAAGAGTTAAATCAAACCACACCATTTCATCAAGCAAGTAGACCTCCACACCATCGCTCCTGTCTCAACCTGCAAGGAAAAACAGAATCATAAAACAACCACCCTATATCTAGCGATGCTTAATGATTGTAATTCTCTACGGTCAAAAAAATTGACACAGACATAATACAGGAACATAAAAAGGAAAAACCTTCTGAAATTTAAATTCATTTTCATTTGTCCACTTTAATTCATCTTTTTATGTTGTCTGACGCAATCAAAACATACAATTCAATTGGGAAAATTTGAAAAAGAGTGAAATATGAAACAGTTTTGATAAGATAGTCACCTTTAACTACAACTGCAACAACATCATTGGGTATTTTGCCGGAATCTGAACAAAATAATTCCAACCTCCCAAATAACAGTTACTCCGACTCAACCCAGTGAGAGAACTTAACACTCCAAGCAACAGAGATGCGGAGTTGGGTTACGGGTAGAAAACTGAAATCGTGGATGGTTGTTCATCGATGACCATCAAAAGACCTTGCCTTTGATGTGTGCTTATCAATTTCTGGAGCCGTGTGTAGAATACAATCATCACGAGTCATGAGAGGTGGATGACGGTGATGGTGGTGATGGGAGGATGGTGGGCTGGTGGCTGTGGAGGAGAGGATGGAAGGTTTGAGAGGAGAGAAAACACAGAGAAAGAGAACGTGAGGAATGAGAGGAGGATGAGTAAAAAGAGGTTTGGCTTGTGAATTTTGTAGAAAGATCAAGTTAGAAAAGAAGTAGATATGTGGGGAACATGTTTTCTTTTGTTGCTTAAATCCAATTGACCAATATGTAGTGGACGGTGGCACTCTGCACAACATGGTTTATAAGCTTATCAAAGTCAAACATTATATGAAAGAAAGTGATGGACATGGGGTTGTCATCATGACCCCTGATGTTAAAGAACGTGCTTCACCAGGCTTCTGCTATAAATTCTCCAACCTGGCGCCCAATGAATGGAACATGAAGGGTTTCAAATTTGAGGATAATATGGTAATTGTGACATAAAATTTCAAACTTTAGGGTTTTCGCCCCACTGAACTATCAGTACAAAATGGTAGAATTGCAAGGGAATGAATTAGGGCTTACTTGCATCCTTGCTATTCCATTTATAATATTATGATTATGATAACTTTCAAGCAACAATACCTCCACATTGCATAGAATAGGTTGATTTTTATTCGGGTCTACTTGAATGATTTTCAAGTAACAACAATGTCAAAAACATCTTAAAATATGCAAAGTAAATCAATTAACTCATAATATCAAACACACATTGATCCTTAAAAACAATAAACGAATTAATGCCTCAAGAGCTTGCATTTATAAAGAACACAAACAGATTCATCAATTCAAATACCTTCACAAGTTTCTCAATTTACATCAAAATTCAATTATAAATTCATCTTCTTGTACATACTTAAAGATTGTGGAAACTTAAAAAAAATTCAAGCTTCGTAATAAAGTTAATAATCACCTAGCCAATGGTTCATAGCAAATGATTATCACAATAACGAAGTACCCATCAAATTAAAAATTTGTTTATATGCAAGTTAAATTTCTTCAAGCTCTAAGTCATGGATACGACATTAAAACAAACTTTAATTTTATTTTTACATACTGTATATATTAACATAGCCAAACACAAAATAATAACTCCACAAAAAAATACACATCTATCCTGCATAAGTATATGAACAAAAATGAGGTTCACATAGTTTTAAAGCAAATCACATTTCTATTGTTCCACTAGTACATTCGGAGCATATTTACAAATTATTGGCAAACAGGATTCACATATGTATCAAATAAATATAATTCATTAAAATAAATAACTAACAAATTTAGTGGCGTTACACCCAATGACCAAGGTACTCAGAAATATTTAACACACATAATTTTAATACAATCTCACAATTCAACACAAAAAAATCATGATTTGTAAGGTATAAGGTTAGTACGTGAACCTGACCCTTTCTCGATGATTTTAAGGGGAGAATAGTTTAAAACTTACAAAAAATTCCACCACATCATGCTTTATCAACGAAGACAGACATTCATCACGATCAAAATTAAATTCTTTTCAATTTCACCCACTACGACGACGAGCCTGAGAATCCAAATTCAAGATCATTGGCCACTCTCTTTTTCTCCATCTTTTGCAAACTGGTATGAATTACAATAAATAACATAAGATAAGATAAATCCTTAAGATTGTTGTAAAATTAGGAATAAATTCTCTTTATAAATAATAATCATCATATAAATAAAAGCATCAATTAAATATTAAAGAGAATAAACAAGAGGGATAACAAGTAAACTTATCTTTCTTAAAATTGCGGTGATTTGACGTCGATAACAGTGATGTAGACAAACAAGAAATCATGACAAGCAAAAAGTAAGCCGTTATATAACATGAGGCGTGACAAAGTCACTGTCCTTAAGGATTTATCCACCTCATAAGCGCATATCCTCCCAGGATACAACATGTTCTTCCTGATATAATTCACATCAAAGGTGACAGAACAACTTGAATCTATCTCAAAGATAGCAGGAGATGTAACCCATAAAGTCAATATCATACTATTTATAAATGGAGTAAAGTGCTGCATGTTGGTACTAGAAGTTCCTTCCCATTTGTATGTTGCCAATGAAGCGGGAAAAATTTAGAGTTGTCATTTTTAATTCGCAATTACTCTTTTACCCTTCTGATCCAAAGCTGTCAACCACCATAAACTTCATACCATCCCTTCTGCATTCACGTTGCTCAAGACAAGAATGCACCGCCCAAATCATTTTTTCAAATTTTCAGGTTTGACAAACCCCTTTTTCTCTACTGTGAACAACCAAAGTCATAGAACTATATCTTATTCCCTCTCTCTCATAACCGATCTTCTTCCTCCTCTTCTCCAAACCCAGTTCCAATTTCCCCTTCACAAATCCAAACTCTCTGTCTCTTTCTCCCTACTAACTACAAAGTGTGTGGCCGAAAATTTGAAACAACGGCGGCGGCAACATACCGAAGCAGAATCGAAGGAGATCGCGGTGGAGTTAACGGAGGGAGAAAGGGTCTCTCTTGGGCAGCGAAAAAAGTCTCTGCCTCAACAAGACATGGTAATCAATTATATGTTTTCCAATTTCTATATTTCCTTCAGCTTCAATCATTTGATTTTTTCCTCTTCATTTTCATTATTCTGTTGGATTGATTCATTCTCAAAACATTGATTTATCATTATTGATTTGATCTTAAATGAATTTTTCATTTCTCCTTTTCTGCCCCTTTATATTTGTCATGAATTTGTCAACAATTAGCTACGAAAGTTTCAAAACGACAATGAAAGTGAAGAGGATTGAGTGATTGAATCTATTGAACCCTGATCTGGATGGATCGAATGTTGTATCAGAAGGTGACTAAAAGGATTACGGATGTAAGGTTCGTTGGTTCTGGAAAGGATTTTCATCCTGATTGTCCAATGTTGTGAGTGTAGAGTACATATTTTGGTTATTATTAGATTAGATTTCAGTGTTGTGAGCGTAGAATATATATTTTGGTTATTGGTATAATCATTTGTTATAATGTGAGGTTTGAATTAGGATTTTGAAGAGAAAAATAAACTATGATATGTTGTTAATTCCAGACGATTAATGATTCGCTAACCTTCTTTCACCATTAACGATTTCAGATTCTCACCCTAAGCCTTTTGATTCTCCTCAATCATTTGAGTCTTAAAGGTTCGATTACAAAAACCATCAGATTCAAAAACACTAATCCGTTTTGATTAGTGATTCGAAAAAGTTTGATTTCATCTTGAACCACATCTCATCCTTTTCATCTCTGAGCCTTTTGGTTTTGCTCTTCTGTCCTTCAAGGTACTATTTATTTCCCTTTTGATTATCGATCTTTTTTTTTTAATGTTTAACAGATGCATATAAGAGTTATTTATTTCCCTTTTGGTTTCATTTTTATTTAGGAACTGTCATTCTCAACTATGGAACGTTATAATTTAGTTATTTAATGACTACGTTTGGATAGTAATGTATAATTGTTGGCTGAATGCTATTATCACTAACATTTATATAACTAGATTCCATTTCTTTTTGCTCTTTCAGTTCCTTCAGGTCTTAGCCTTTACTGGTAAGCACACGTAAAACCTTCCAATGGTCTTATATGTGTAAGCGTGATATCTATATTTGCTTATTATACTTTTTAAGTTGTGCAGGTTCACAAATAATATATTGAGCACTTTACAGCAAATATGGCTTCAAAAGTTAGGAGGTGCGAAAAATCCTTTGAGACAAGTTCTTGATGATAATGTGAAAAATGTAGACCTAATGCAGGTTCAAAAGTCATTATCGAATCTAAATTCCACAAAAATTGAAGAAGCTGGAAAAAATTCAGAATTGACATCAGAAGGGCCACGACCTGGTGACAAGTTAGTGATTTTAATTATAAGGGGCCACACTTATTTCACAATGCTATTGATTGATTTTAACCTGTTGTAATTGTGTTCGTCTTTTTATTGCAGATTTAAGCAATTAATGGAGCAAGAGGCAAAGAAGAAACAACAGAGAGAAGAAGAAAAAAGGAAGGCCGAGGAAGCAGCAGCTAAAGCTAATAATCACGAACAAACAGTTGAAGGAGGAAACCAAGTTGTAAACGACTTAGTTAAAAATTCCCAATCTGTGGCTGATGATACTGCTCCATCTATATCTGGAGTAATAAATGGTAATAGCAAGGACTTGGAGGGAATTCAGAATTCTACATCTACATCTGATACTGCAAATGATGAAGGTTTTGCTCATTTGAATGCAGTAAACAAGAAAAATCTAGAAAAGGTATTATTGCATATATATATAGGACATGCTTCCTAATTTTAACTTTTAATTTTCACTAATAGTGTTTGTATTCTGTAATGTTTTTGTTATCTCATGATATATTCATAGTATGACAAAATGCAGATGAACATGGTTCCGGTACGAGTAGTTGATATTGTGTATCATGCACCTTTCATTGTGAATATTACCCTGCATCCGTGAATAAATTGTGAGTGATTTTATCTTATATTACCCTGTATTTTTTGGTCTGGTTGTGTTTTAACCGTTGTTATCAATTAAATGTAAACAAAATTGAAGCTGCCAAGAATGTTTTCGAAGAATTTCTACAATGTAATCCAAAATCATGATGTGTTATCTACTTATCTGATCAACGTAGAAATGAGTTTGAGGTTAGTGTGGGGAAGAGAAAAAATAAAGTACATTTCACTCAAAGTTGGGATCAGCTTGGAGCTCACTATAAACTCATTTTACCATGGCTTTTTTAAGTTCCAACATGTTAATTATAAAAGTTAGCTAGGGATAGATTTGGAGTTGAAAGTATGTGTATAAACTCATTTTTGATGTTTAGGATGAAAGCAAAAATAAACATGTAAAAGGAATCTTTCTTCTTTGTAAATTTGTTCAAAGACACTGACTGATATTGATATATTATCAGACTTTCTGGTACTACATTTTCTTATAGCATTTTCATTCTGTTTTTGTTTTTATTTATCTAGCATAATATGTATCATGCATAATGTTTTAATTGTTTGATCATTGTAGTATCCATCCATGTATAAGTTTCTGTCAAGTAACCCTCTCGCGCACATGCTATTGATCATTGCAGCTGTTTGCCATATCAGTGGGTTCGAGTGTTGATTGATTTCTTATGGCCAATGACATGGAACAGGCTGAGGGCGGGATTGCTCCATCTAAAGGGTACATTTTATTTTCAGTTACATTGTAAATTCAGCTTTGTTAAAGAAATTTTTTTGCAACCCCTATGAGTTTTTTTTTTTATACTTTGTTAGTCTCCCTGTCCTAATTCTTAACTGTCCTTTCATCTATTATCAGTTCTAGGACTTGATGTTGATGAATTTTCACAGAGATTGCGTAGAAGCGTGTTTGCATTGCGCACATATGACTTGGAATTGGATAATAACATTGTAAGTTATAATCCCTTTGTTAGTAATTACCTTTTGAGTTACCTCCTTTATAATAAAATTATTAACTACACATACACTGTTATGTGCAGACAAGAGGAATATTGCCAACAATTTGTAAGTGAGTTCGGTTACATTGGTAGAAGTGTTGTGCTGCAAGATCCGAATGGGAATCAAATTGAGGTCTCAGTTGAAAAGGAGTATGGAGATTTCTTTTTTAAAGACAGATGGGTGGGTTTGCTATATTTTTACAAGCTTATACTTGGTGTTTGGTTGACCATTTCTTACTGCGACAATTGCCTTTTCTTCATTGGAGTGATAAATAGGAGCAGAATAGAGATAAAGTATATGAAGTACACACTCCATTGATACAGAAGCTTCCAGAAATCTCAACTGATGCGGCTTCATCCACTGGACCTGCCATTCCTCACCGCTCAAGGATGAATTGCAAAAATGATAAGCTCTATATGAATCAATTATATGGTTAAAAATGATTTGAATGTTCTCCTATATTTTTTTTTTGTATTTTAACAAAAAAAATAAGCGCTTAATTTTTCTGAAGCCTATAAAAACAGTTCAGTTTATTTCTGTCAGGTGAATTTTATTTCTGTCATTGGATTTTGTCACCATGTGGTACCTGCTAGCGTTCAGTTTGGCATTTTGAAAAAAGGAGGTCTGCTCATTAATAGATAAATATAATTCAGTCAGTGTTCCTATCCAATTCTGCACTATTCTAGCTCATGTAATGCATGAGTTTGTTGTAGCATATACTATTTTGTCAATCAATTTGCACCTGAATTTAGTTAATACCACAAAAGCATTTTTTTTCTTTCCCATGTTGAGTATCTACTCATGTCCCATATCTTTCTCATGTCCCATATCTGAATTTAGTTATCCATGTCCCATATCTACTACAATCAATTTTCTCTCATGGACAACTATATGTGCTTGAAGGAAAGGCTTGAAGATACCGGTAATTGACGAAAAAAATTGAAGATGTAATGTCAAAAAAAATTAAAGATGTAGATGTAATGTCAAACTTAATTTACAAAGACGTATTTCATAATGTTCAATAGCTACTTACAAAAATGTATTGAATTTCCATTATGACAGTGAAAATTGTGATAAAAATGTATTTAATTTTTATCATGAAGATTTTTTAAGAGGTGTGTATCATATAAAAATATTTTAAAAAAAGTTTGTTGATAAATGTCCTTGAAAGACATTTTAGAATGATTTTCATCTCATATTATATATCTATTAATTTCTTTTGTGATTTTTAATATGCATAGGTCAAAAGTCCATAGTTACTTCAAGAAAAGATTAACCGTTGAGGAAGGCAAAGATACAAATGTTACATCTAATGTAATTTATAAAGAAGTGTTCTAAAATGTTTGTTAGTTAATATTATTATGAGTAAATTACACTCCCCTCCCCTCAAAGATGCTTGAATTACACTCCCCTCCCCTCTTATGTTAAAATATACATTCCCCTCCCCTCTTATTCAAAACATATTAGAGAAAAATACATTTCCCTCCCCTAAGAAAAGCTTGAATTACATTCCCCTCCCCTCTTATGTTAAAATCTACACTTTACTCCCTCAATATATATTTTTTTATTTTTAATAATCTTGCAAAAAAATAATAATCTAATACACTTCGAAAATAACAGTATTGCAGGTCTATTTTAACATAATAAAAAATTGAATACATATTTTTTTGCTATTTTTTATTCACAATTTCATTAACATGTAGTTTTAAACCCTATTATAAAATATGAAACAAGCCAAAATAAAATTAAAATATGTGAAAAATTACTAACGACAATAAACCATGGTTATTTAAAAGTTAATTTTAAACTCTAAATTATAAAATCAATAGCAAAATATTTAAATTTAATTATCATTAACATTTAAATTATAAAGAAATGAATTAATTTTTCTTAAAGGGTGGTTTAAAATTAATATATATCATAAAAATATTTATTTATGTTAAAATAGATTAAAGTGTAATGTATATTTAATTATCAAGGGAGGGGGTTGTAATTCAAGCATCTTATAAGGGAGGGGAGTGTAAATTTTATTTTTCAAGGGAGGAAATTGTATATTTTAACATAAGAGGGGAGGGGAGTGTATTTCAAGCATCTTTGAGGGGAGGGGAGTGTAATTTACTCTTTTTATTACCGATGCGATATTGGAATGAAGTTTCAATTATAATATATTTCACATTATTTTAATTTATATTCGTGTGATATTGTAGTCCTAAATTGCTAATATATTATGCTCATTATTGACCCGTGCGATAGCACGGGTCGCGCGATCTAGTTTTGGATAAGAGAAAATAATTTTGTGTATAGAGAAATATGAAGTGAGAGAGTATATATGTTTGTAAAGGTTGGTCTTTCATGAAAATTAAAGGACGAGAGTTTTTTGTTTAAAAGAACATGGTACTGCTCATCCACAAAAACTAAAACGTGCATACTCTTTGTATAGATATGTATTGATCCATTTTCTGTGTTCTCAAAGCAATGAGTCAATACACTATTAAAGTATGGCCGTTTCCAAATTAAATGAGTAACGTGTGCTTATTAAGATAATGCCTTTGACCAAGCCAATATTTTCAAGAAATTAATGACTCATTTCAAAAGGTAATGACATATATTTAATATTAATAATCACATAAATATTTCTTTACTAAAATATTTTTTTATATTTCTCACTCATTTAAAGAAAAGTAGTTAAACTTTTGAAATATCTTTAAAATTTACAACATATTTTTCCCATTTGTAGAAATGGAGCATCAAGAAATGAAGGATGAGATATTTGAGAAATTCTCATGGAAGATTGAGAACTTCTCTCGTTTGAACACTAATGAGCTTTACTCCAATCCTTTCGTCCTCGGCGGATATCCGTGGTATTTGAATCCATGAATTCAAATCGCTTAGAATTTTTGGATATATATTTTCTTTTTTATGAAAAATTTATAGGATATATTGAGTATGCACTCTTTGATACCGTTTATTACATTTTTGTATTTTGATCTGATTTGGTTTTGGTTTAGGAGGATTCTTATGTTTCCAAAAGGGAACGATGTAGACAACAGCTTATCAATTTATTTGGAAGCTATGCAAACTGCCAATATGTCTAAGGGATGGAGCAGAGATGTCAAATTTAAGCTGCTTGTATTCAATCAGATAAATGCCAACATGACAATCACACGAGGTAGAATTCCATCCCTTTTGACGGTAGAAATTTTGTGGTTCAAATATGCATTTGGTATATGCAAATGAAACCAATCATGACATGTCATACAATGTTAGCGGTACATCCATAATTTTTAAAGTTTAAAATAATAATTTTTTTTGAAGAAGAATATAATAATTTAATTTATATACAATGTTAGTGTGAAAAGTTTTTTCACTTTATCAACCAATCATGACAGGTCATTAGAACCATTTTGATGTGCTGCCAATGTAAATTGTTTTACACTAATGAACACGGTACATGACAATTAAACTTTTAATACAATGCTAATTATTATTTTGTCAATAATATACTTAAATATTTACTATGAATTCAGAAATTAGTGGAATGAAATAATAAATAGTTTTTTTTTGAAGGAAGGAATAAATAGTTAAAGGTATTATCATAAGAAGTTAAATAATTTCATTAAATTATAACAAAATTTAATATCTTTAAGGAAAAACAAAATTGATTAGTTTAGCATTAAAACGATAACTAAAAAAAACTACGAAAGTATATATTTTCTTTTGAGAGGTAGGGAAGTATCATTTACTTCTTTATTTTATTTTGTTCTTTCTTTCATCCTTTCAAGCGAATGAGTTTATCTCCATTCATAGACTCTCTGACCCTTGGTAGTAGGGAAAATCGATATGATCCAATTCTCCTTTCAAAGAGATTTATAAATTTAATATTAGTATTGTCGCAAAAATCGGAGAAGGGAGGAGGTTCTAGCTACTAAACTATTTGATAAAAAAAGTTGTAATATTATATAATCTAGACAAAACTTTACTAGTGGTCTTTTAACTTACTCCGTTTACAATTTTAAATTGATTTCCTCTAGATAACAACTATACTTTATCTTTTTAACGACGGCAAAATTGGACCTTTATTATTTTTCCTCCTAAAATCGTAAAATTCTGGATGTCATTTTGACTAGTATTCTATGAATGAAAGAATTCTGGTTTCATTTTAATGAGATGTGAATTGGACCATGAAAGTAAAGACATGCCAACAAATTCCATCTTAAACGAATGTCAATATAGTCAATTTTCATGTTTTTAGACGAAAAATCACTAATGGTCCCATCATGTTATCGTTTTGAAAAATAAATGACATTTTTATCTAAAAAAACATAAATTTTTTTGTCTGAAGCTTTAAATTAAATTAAAGGACCATGATTAAGGTTTGCATCTAATCTATCACTGCTCTCATGTAACCATTTCCATATCTCGTTTTAAAATAGTTTTTATGCATACATTCTCGTTTTAAAATATCTCGTTTTAAAATATTTTTTATGCATACATTTCCATTTCCATATCTCGTTTTAAAATATTTTTTATGCATACATTCTTTTTAGGTAACTAAATTGACTCTTCATATATAAATTTACCAGAAACTAACCATGAGCTCAATGCAAGTCAGAAGAACTGGGGTTTCCATACTTTCACGAGTTTAGCTCAGCTTCATGATCCTAACAACGGTTTTATCGTGAAGGATGTTTGCATCGTTGGAGCTGAAGTTTTAGTTTGTAAGGTAACACATGAGAGCAAAGTGAATCAAGAAGCTAACTTAGCCGTTTTCCTATCATCTGAAAGTCAAAATGTGCATACGGAATTGGAAGTTCGAAATCTGCAAACTATTTCACAAGTTTCTACACTAGTTTGCACTAAACCTACTAAACATACCGACCTAGAGTTGTTCTCACCCTCAATTGAAAAAATTATGGATTTCAGTAGTGTAGAACGATTAGAGGAAATATATTCTCATAATCCTTCACTTATTGAGTCTCAGCCGAAGAAGAGTCGCGTGATTACTGATTTGGCATTTGCTGCATTAGGGAGGGTTTTTTATTTCCTCAAGACTAGAAAAGTGAAAGATATGAATGACCAAGCTTGTAAGGATCTTCAAGTTTTATGGGACGAACTTGAGAAATTTAGATTTGATGTCACTTGGCTAGAGCCGCATGTTCAATCTGCTTTAGGAATGAAAAGTTATGTGGAGAAAGCTTTGGAGGTTGAAAAGTTGAAGGAGAATGTGGTAGCGCTAGTTCTTGAAACGGAGAGGCTGAAAGCAAAGTTGCTTACTGCTGAAGTAAATCTTGACATAGAAAGACGCTTGTTGAAAGCAAAAGGCTTCACAGAAATAGATTTAAATTCTGAATTAGGATGTGGGAGTTGGAAGCCATAGACCTATAGCTAAATATGTATTGATTTTATTTTTCATGTCTTGAAAGTTTAATCTTGCAAACAAATATCCATTGAATGGTAAGTTTCTTGTATATGACTGAACTATGGTTAAGTGGGATTTAGTAATGAAAAAAATATCACAAGCAGCAAATTGTTATTTTGCAACGAATGAATCAGGAAGAAAAAAAAAAGATCTAAGATGGCATAGCAAGACTACCTAAATCAAATGAATCAATATCATCTTGACGGAAGGAGTTGCATCCGTTGGTCTTCTTGCTTAGGCTTGAATTACTCTTATCAACAGTTGCACTACAAGTAAATCACAAACAATGAAATAACTGAATTAAAAACTAGTTATTATGAATAAAATCAAACATTTTTTATGATCCGACAATTATGAATAATTACATCAACTTTCTCATTAAACTAGGTCGGCTACATTGATCAAATAACATCATAATGTTTTATCAAATTTTAATCAAGCTCAATAATCTCATCTTTCTTTTAAACAAATTTTTGTTCTTGTTGTTGTTCTTGTAGAATTTGTAGAAATGGAGCATCAAAAAGAAAAAAATGTTGATATATTTGAGAATTTCACATGGAAGATTGAAAACTTCTCTCACTTGAATTCTAAGAAGATATATTCTGAGCCTTTTGTCCATGGTGGCTATCCATGGTACGATATTTGAATGAATGAATTCCCTCAGCTGGATAATCTTTAACACGATTTATTGATTATATTTTTGTGTTTGATCTGATTTGGTTTTGGCTTAGGAGGATTATTCTGTTTCCGAAAGGGAAGGATGAATACAAGAGCTTATCAATTTATTTGGAGGCCATGCAAACTGCCAATATGTCTAAGGGATGGAGCAGAGATGTCAAATTTAAGTTGTTTGTATTCAATCAGCTCAATTCCAACATGACAATCATATATGGAAATGGTATGTTTTTTTACAGACCTCAATTAAAAGGTTTAACTGAATTGACCTCAATTAGCCCAGTTTTTATATCTATTTTGTAGATTTCTTCTCTCATTTTCTGTCCTGGACTACACTATTTTACTGTGTTAAACGGAGATGGAAATTTTGTCGCAGCAATTTCTTAGAGGGGGTGCTTTAATTGAGTTTATATTTCTTTACACGTTCATTTTTATTATGCAACTAAATTGACTCTTCATACATGAATTTGCCAGAATATCATCATTACATGTTTCATGCAAATAATTATACCCGGGGTTTCATGCCAAGATTCTTGCTTTCAGATGCGCTTGATGATCCTAACCAGGGGTTTATTGTGAAGGATGCTTGTATTGTTGGGGCAAAAGTTTTTCTTTGTGAGTCACAACATGAGAAGCGAGTAAATCAAGAAGCTAGCTTAACTGTTTCGGGGACATATCGAAGTCAAACTGGGCTTACCGAGGTGGAAGTACCAAGGCATGAACCAGAAGGTCAAGACCCAATTTTGGGAACTAATTCACCAGTTTCTCCACTAGTTTGCATTGAACCTATTAAACATACTGATGTAGAGTTGTTCTCACCCTCAATTGGAGAACTTATGGATTTCAGTAGTGTAGGAAAATTAGAGGAAATATGTTCTCAACAATCGAAGACAGGTTGCAAGTTTACTGATTTGGCATTCGCCGCATTGGGTAGAGTTATTTATTTCCTTAAGACTAGAAAAGTGAGAGATGTGAATGACCAATCTTGCAAGGATCTTCAAGTTTTATGGAAGGAACTTGAGAAGTTTAGGTTTGATATTTCTTGGCTAGAGCCGCAAGTTCAGTCTGCTTTAGGAATTAAAAGTTATGCGGAGAAAGCTCTTGAGGTTGAAAAGTTGCACAACAATGTGGTAGCGCTAGAGTTGGAAACTGCGAGGTTAAAGGCAAAGTTGGTTGTTGCTGAGGTAAATCTTAACATAGAAAGAGACTTGCTGCAAGCAAAAGGATTCGAAGAACGAGATTTGGATTCTGAATTGCGATGTGGGAGTCGGAGATCTATGGAGCATGGACACAAAACACAAACATGTCTACATCGGTAATAGTTTTTAAGAATAAATTAATTGGTCGAAATTATGTGTCCGGGTTATGTTGGTGTCTAATTCCGACACAACTTTAATATGAAGTGTCGGTGCTACAGAGTTGGGGAACATAAATCTATAGCTAGACATAATTCTATAAATCTATCTTTAATATTGAAAGTGTTATTATTGAACTATATTTTTCGACCTGAGTAACATACCATACCTTAATTCCTTTGGTAGTTTTTGGTTTAGAAGTTTCATATTTCGTATATATCATGAGTCTATGCTATGTTAGTGAACATGAGATTTTAACTAAGGTCTTGGTTCTGTACCCCACGCATAGATTGAAAACATCACCTCCCTTGTGAACTTATAAAGCATGAATGTTGTGAATAGTGAAACCATTTCCTTGCTTAAAAACTGTTCTCTGTATAGCATATTAACTCTATATAACGAGTTGGCCTTCTGACTAAGACACGTGCAAATTAGAATGTAGTTGAATTTCTAAATATAATTTTGCCCCATTTTCTTCCCCATTTGTCATGGAATCCATGCTTTCCTTGAGACCTATCTACCTTAGTAGTGGTGGTGTTGTCCTCCCTTGAAAATAAATATGTATAGCTAGGTCCAGCATCAAGAGCTATCAACAATGATGATTAAAATCATGGTTAATTGTGTCTGGTGAGTTGTTAGACATTTTTAATATTGGCTTATGTGGAGTGGCTAATGTATATGAATGGTAACTTACCTGAATAAAAAAGAATTCTCATTCGCAGGTCATATAGGCGATTAAATTATGGCAAAGTTGAATCTTGTAATTGGAATTCGCAACAAGCAGTTGGCAAACACGTTATAATTGAGTTGTGTTGTTTTTCTAAAGGAAATTCACTCCTTTATACCATTCAAAGTTTCATGCCAGGGCAAACTTTACACCATTTTTACGACAAACCCGTTAGGGTGTCTTTGAAAATTTCTGAAGGTGTTCAGGAAGTTAATGAATCTTTTGCTAGTCCTTATTTCAAAAATTCAAAAAAAATTGAGTGTTTGAAGTATTTCAGACTTATTAGTGACATGTTAAGTGTTATAAAAACATGTTGAGTACAGTTACTAGACTGAATCGATTCATGAACTTCCTTCTAGCACCAATTCAAAACTCTTTAATTTGATTCAAATGCTCAAGGTTTAATTACTTCTCTGGGCAGTATTCTCTATTTCCTTATGTCTTTTGGATTGCTTCTTGGAGCAATGTGTAAGGGTTTGTGATTTTTGGGAGATGATAATTGAACCAATTTAGAGGTAAACCAATGTGACAATACAATTTATGGAAGGGAAAAGTATTGAAAGTAAGATAGAGCTTAGCACACGACTAAGAAGAAGGAATCAATTTCGAAGAATGCCAAGGGATGACATGCCATGTGTCCCTTAAACTCTCAATTTCGGTTATTCTCAGCCGTTAAAATCATAAGACTTTGTGTTACAATCTACATTTCTCTATTGGCATGATTTTGTTGTCCATCTTGGGAGTTGGATTGATATGGTATGAGTGTGGTAGCTTAGGGTGAAGAGGACCCTATTTGTTTGGGAAGTGCACTGCTTTCGCTTTCCAGACTTATCTTCTATGATATATTTTGCTTCTGTCATTCCATGAAGAAAGTTAGTTTTGGACATCCGGTAAAGTCGGGCTCCTAATTAGTATCTTGATCAGTCGAGTTTTTCTAACTATGGTAAGTAGTGAAAAGGTTATGTTTGACAATTTTTTAAACCAAATCAATTAGATTTTGCAAGAAATGACCACTCTGAAGGTGTTCATGAGATTATTGCCTGGACTTTACGCATTATATTGTTCTGTTTTCTAGTTTTCCGTTCTATTATATATTCAAAAAATATATTCATAAAACCTCTCAAAAAAACATATGTTAATAAATTCTTTTACATAGAATTTAATTTGATAAATATAATATTGAGTTAGATGGTTAAATTACACTACCCTCCTCTTTTACGTTAAAATATACACTCTTTTCCCCTACGTAGACCATATTAAAAGAAAAAAGATAACTGGTGTATCGAGGTACCTGTAAAAGATTGATTACACAATTTTTAATGTAATAATTACTATTATATAATCACATCAATTTTATAATAAAATTGTTGTGCCTTCCGTAATTTAGAGGGATTGTATATCTGAATATATAATCACATCAATTTAATTTATAATCAAATTGTTGTGCCTTCCTCGAAACTTAGTTACGTCGCATTTTCTTAAAACTCTTTAGATATTTAGAAGTTAAATTATGGAAAATTTGTTTTGATCGGGATTAAGATTAAGTTTGTTTGTTCTTGTTAATGTGTTTTATCGAGTGACTTTGTTTTAATTTGTTTGTAACAGAGAAAATAGGGGGAGGTTAAAGCAAAAGATGCAAAATGATATAAATTTGATGTTGTGTCAAAAAATTAAGAAGGGATTAAATTATTTCCAAATGCTTTTTGTGAACTCTTCAACCCAAATTTGTTGTTATCACTTGTGTCCGACACTGAGACAACACCAAACATTTGTTTTTTAAATTTCAAAACTCCCATTCAATTGTATACCACATCTGTCCGTGATCCGTGTCTGTGAGTGCAACGCCTGCTGGGGCTGGCTTGCCCTTGACTAAAAGGTATCTTTTTGTTGTGGTTCCACGGAATACTCATCTGCCTCTATCTTTTGACCTAGTCGGTTCCTCTTCCCCAAGTCCTGCGCATACATTTTGTTCTAGAGATATTTGAGAAGTTCACATGGAAGATTGAGAACTTCTCTCGCTTGAATATTCATATGATATACTCCGAGCCTTTCATCCTTGGCGGATTACCATGGTACATTATTTGAATGAACGAATTCCTACACGCTGTTTGACACAATTTATTACATAGTGTGTTTTGATCTTATTTGGGAAACAAAAGTGCAAAAGGCAACAGCTTATCAATTTATTTGGAGGCTATGCAAACCGCTAATATGTCTGTGGGATGGAGCAGAGATGTCTCTATTAGGTTGCATGTATTCAATCAGTTTGATACCAACATGACAATTTCAAAAGGTGATTTTCTCTTCCTCGCTGAGCAACATGCTATATACAATTACACTTTTTTTTTATGCTTTAGACTTCAAAGTATGATTTGATTTGTTTTTTAAAATCAGGTTCTCTATGTAATAAAAAGATATCATAGTAAAAATTTATTATGACGATAAATAATTTAATAAAAGAGAAAAAAGTAGTTCTAAAACTGGAAATGGAGAAGATAAATGCAAAATTGGCTGCTGCTGAGTTAAGTCTTGAGGTAGAAAGAGACTTTTTGAAAGAACAAGGCATCAAAGAAAGAAATTTGGAGTCTGAATTGGGGTCTGGGAGTTGGAGGCCATAGATATAGATATCTATAATTTTTTTTTTTTGAAACAACAAATTTTATTAAACAACCAGATCTCTGTTCAAGACGAACAGAGACCGGTGAAACTGAGCATACAAATAAAAGGCGTCGTATATAGGCGGAACACCTGAAAATAAACACCTTAAAAAACCCCTGAGGACAACACCCACCAAACGTAATGTCACCACCTAAAACAAACTTCTATACGAAAACGACCACGCTAGAAACGATATCCAACACTGCCCATCGTCACTACTCACCATCAAAGAAAAACACCCCTCAGAATAAAACATTCAATCCTAGACACCAAAGCTGAGCCACCTCCGAAAAGCTCCTATCCGAAAGATCATTCATCTTCCACCACTAAACGACCTCCGGTCCACCGAAAGAAACCATAAAAAGCCCAAAACTAAACTTGAGCCAAAAAGCTGACTCCCGATCTCGAATCAAAAGTGATTGGCCCACCAGACTTTAGGACCAACTCAGAAGGGCACCCCTCATCTCGGTACACCAGAGAACCACCAAATCATGCAAAACAAGATTGCAGCTAGCCACCAACTCCTGATCTCGAAGCAAAATTAACCGGCCCATAGAAAACCAACATACAAAAAGTATGACAAATGACATGATACACGGTGGTGCAAAGAACAAACAGATCACAACAAAAGACTCAGTTCAACGGGACCCACTTCATCCAAACACCCTAAACACCTTAACAACTCCTAAAACGCCAACAAAAGCTAGTGACGACGAACAAGGACACGAGTAACAAAGGAAGCCTCCAAAAAAAATCACCCCAACAAATACTCACCTCATCACCTAAACAACACCAGCCATCCCCTTAAATAGCTCATGTCCGCAAAACATTCCGACACCAAATCCAAGTCCAAACGATCCTCTAAGATATCTATAACTAAACATGGATTTATTTCAATGAATGCAGAGTTTCCTATTTAATTGAAGTGCGTTTTACGATTGCAATGTTTTTATTTACATACTATACCTAAATTCCTTTGGTTATTATTGGTTTAGAAGTTTCATACTAAATTTGTTAAATCGTGAGTCGATAATGCTATTGAACTTGAGATCCCATCTACAAAATTTTATTATTCTTACAGTTTCCTAACTCTTATACTAATTAATATCTCTTCCCTATACCATTTATAATTACTTTTTCATTTACAATTCTCGGTGCGTGTACTGTGAATTAATTCTATTGCTGTGGTACCAACGAAGACCATTCATATAAAGTGACTCATGCATGGAGATGTATTACACAATTGAATAATTTTTGTTCATGGAGCATGCCAATGAAAAGATTATGATTTGAGAGCCGATTCTTTTTTCTTAGTTTACGGGATGTATTTAAAATTGGCTTAAATAAGTAAAAGGTTTATGTAAATTAGTGTTTTTGGTTTTAGTCTCAGTATTTTTTTCGTTGCGAGAGCAACTCCTCTAAGTTATAAACGTTTTGGTTTTGGTTTTGGTTCTTGTCGTCATCATCTGTTACAAAAACATCTATGTGGCAAACAGAGGATGACGAGGCGACATGCAATGTGGCAGATGACGCTGATGTATCATTTCATATGTTGAGTCACAAAGTTAGAGGGACAAAAAAACAAATTGCACATGGACCAAACCCAAAAGTTCATAGAAAACTTCATCTTCTTCCTTCATTTCCTTTTCTTCATCAACTTCAACACATCTTCATCAAATTTCATAGAAAACCCAATAACATCCAAAAATTCATCAACAAACATTAACATCATCATCGACATCACTACACAAAAAATTCATCAAAAATTATATAAAAAACTCATTTAGGTTATTTAAATACTTGGTCTTGTTGTTCCATCTACAAGATTATATTTCTTTTAAACCTCATAATAAAAAGATCAACTACTTCAATAACATCCTTAAGTTTAAACTCATTTCTTTATTCTTCCTTACAGTTCTTCACCTTATCAATCAAATGACCCAACAAAATCCAATCCTTCAAAATCAAAAAGTGCGCGAGTCAAATCAGGGTTTTTGTCATCATCATCTCCATAACCATAGTAACTATCATATCCATCTATTTGGTCTTTTTGTTCTTCATGAGTGAGAATATAATCAAACAAGCTTTAATGACATTTGTTTTGGACTTCAAAGTCATAGTTTTTGACTTTGTCATTGCGGTTAAACCCGCAATGATTTGCTTCAACCATTTTGTTGTTTTTCTCTTCATGTTGCTCATGGTAGTAATTGTTGATGACTCTAGAGACTTTGCAAAATAGCTAGTGAAAGTAAAAAGACTAGTGAACTAAATCAAATCACAATTTTAAAAATAACTTTGGTAATGCTTAGGTTTGAGACTAAGAGAGAGGTGATAGTTTGAAGAGAGGATTGTTATTGTACAAGCTTTGTACTTTGGCACAAAAGAGTACAAGCTGTGTACTAGGGTTTATATAGGAGATACATCATGGTACGTATGATTAATAATAATGTAGTGTGGCAATTAAAATAACTTAATAAATGGGGTTTTCAAAGATTTTTTGATGAATTTCTAGTGTAGTGATGTTCATGATGACGTTAATGTTTGTTGATGAATTTCTGTTTTTTTTTTTTTTTTGCGTTTTCTATGAAGTTTGATGAAAATGTGTTGATGATGATGAAGAAGAGGATAGGAAGAAGATGAAGTTTTCTATGAATTTTTGGATTTGGTCCCTCTGCGAATTTTATTTTTTTATTTTGGTTCATCTAATTTTGTGACTCAACATACGGAACGACACATCAACGTCGTCTGTCACATCACACGTCGCCACATCATCCTCCATTTACCACATAGATGTTTTTGTAATAGGGATTATTTCACAACAAAAAATAATACAGAAACTAAAACAAAAAATGCGCTAACTTACATGGATCTTTTACATATTTAAACCTTTAAGATTAGAGAGCATATCTACCAAAAGTCCCAAATCACTTTCTGGCACCAAATCAAAACACAAACCCTCGGCAGATTCTACTGAGACTGGCTCTGATACTGTGAATACAAGATCCAAAAATGGTGTTATCAAAAGCAATCCCAAATATTGTGATTAGAGGATTAGGGGAGTTTGATACTCATATATTTTGAATAACAGATGCTATATCTGATTAGGATTCTTTAGGGGCATGTGCAGCCCTATGTTTTTCATGGCAAACTACACTTTGTTTTTGCTGCTATAGGATAGCTTTTGGCTTCCTTCCTCTCTTTCGTGTAAACAGGTTCAGGCCTTAATCTTGGTTTGCATTTTATTTTCATTGTTTTGATAAAAAAAAATATCTACCAATTTACTGAAAGCCAATGCTTGAAATTAAGAAAAAAAGTACGAGAGATAATGTGTAGAGCCATTTAAATTTTAAGTGACGAGCTTGGAAGGAATACAGAGAATCTTGATTTAATTATTTTAAATGTTTTGATTATGGAAATTTTCCATGGTTATTTTCTGTAGAAAGAATAAATAAGGGCAGTTTAGGAAAGTAAGTTATAATTTTGACAAAAGGAGAAAATTGAGTAGATTTTTTAATTCTTGTATAATTATTGTTAGAATGACATATAATTTGAGATAGATGGGGTAATAATTTCATCAATTGAATATTTTTAATTTTAGGTTCACGATAACGGTGAATAAACAAATACTTGACAATAACACTTAAAATTATTCTATTCTCTCTCTTTTACTTATACAATTTTTTAATATATGTGAAATGATTAAATCTATAGTTCACTTATTTTAAAACAAGAGGGAGTAATAATGTTTAATAAAAACTTTTTTTCTCTTTATATTTTATTTATACAATTATTTTAATAAGTGTAAATGATAAAATAATTTACTAAAATAAAATATTTTATTTCTTAGCATTCCGTTAGAGAATTAACATCAATGATTAACTATGATAATCGAAATAAAATGTGAAAGATTTTAAAAACATTTAATAAAATATAAGAACAATTTTTCAAAGTGCGCAAAATATAAGGATTAAAAACAAATTTAACTTTTTTCTTGAAGGGTCGAAAAGAAACACGTACAGTTGGGCCACGTGGTAAAAATCCCAAAATGACCAATGGGGTTATATAAAACCCTAAATACTCTTCTTGTAGATCAGTTTGCAGGAATATGGAGAGTGAAGAATCGAGCTATGAGAAGTTCACATGGAAGATTGAGAGTTTCTCTCACTTGAATAAGGCTAAGCATATATACTCTGAGCCTTTCATCCTCAGCGTCCATCCATGGTATGATATTTGAATGAATGAATGAATTCCCTCGTGATACGAAACTATTGTTTACATTTTGTGTTTTGTTTTTATTTTTTTCTTCTTCTGTACATGTTTTGAATATTCTGAAATGAAGCATTAGAGTACAAATGGATTCAAGATCAATATCTTCAAGACTTTATTTTTAGTCTCAAGGTTCAACACAACTTTTTCACCATGTTTTGCTCTCAACAAAATCATAAAGGAAAAATAAGAATTTGGATGAATTAAAAGTTTTTCAATCCGTCACTTTTGCTGTTTGTTTAGAGATTAATATTGACCGAAATTTTTGTTTGTTTGTAATTTCATAAAGTTGGTGCTTTCATTCTTGTAACTAAATTGACTCTTGATACCTGAATTTGCCAGAATCTAACTTTGAGTTCAATGCAAGTAAGGATTATTTGGGTTTTGGATTCATGACTTTATCTGAGCTTCTTGATCCTGAAAGAGGGTTTATTGTGAAGGATGCTTGTATTGTTGGTGTAGAAGTTTATGTTTGTAAATCAACACATGAGAAAGCAATCATTCAACCAGCTAACTTAACTACTTCAACAAGGCCAAAGCCAGAACTAGAAGAAGGCCAACGCCAAAATGTGGTCGAGACTTTGGATTTCAAGGGTGTAGGACAAATAGAGAAGGCCTTTATTCCCTTACTAGAGGAAGTATGTTCTCAACACCCTTCACTTATTTTGTGTCAGGAGAAAAAAAGTCGCAGGTTTAGGGAATGGCCGTTCACTGCTTTGGGCAGAGTTCTTTATTTCCTTAAAACAAGAAAGGTGAGAGATATGAATGACTTAGCTTGTAAGAATCTTCAAAAATTTTGGGAGGAACTTCAACCATTTAATTTCAATTTGACTTGGTTAGAGCCTTGTGTTCAATCTGCTTTAGAAAAGAAAAGTTATTTGGAGAAATTGAAGGAGGCGGAAAAACTAAGGGATAATGTGGTAGCTCTAGAGTTAGAGTTGGAAAGGCTAATGGCAAAGACTGCTACTGTAGAGATAAATCTTGATGCTGCAAGAGACTTGTTGGAGGCAGAAGATTTTGAAGAGATGGATTTGGATGCTGAACTAGGATTTGTGAAAACATAACTTATAGCTAAATGTGCAGGTGGATATAGAATATGGATGGTTTTTGATGTCTTGAATGGTTATCTTAACAAATATTGTATGAAAATATATATTTCGTCAAATTAACAGCCATTCCTTATTTTCTTTGTTAACTTTTTGTTTAGAAGATATATTTCCATAATCAAACATCAAGATCAATGTTGAAGATACATTTTATGTAGTGTTTTTGGAGCATAGAAATCAGGACATAACAGAAACATGCTTCTCTGCTATAAATACACAGATGCTTAAGGAAATCTGATGAAATACTTTTTGAAATCGAACATTTTGTCTCTATTCTTCCAACTACAACAATATGCCACATTCCATAAACTTCAATCACAATAGTTAGGTAAAATATATCAATGGTCATTACAGTTAAAAGGGCCATTCCATATTCTATAAACCCATAAAACAATTGAGAAATTAGTACATCTCACCATAAAAATAACATAGAGAATTGGCAAAACGAAAACCTGCAAAAATAAGAAAAAATAGCAACCAGAAAAGAAAAAAAAAATGGAAGTCAAACTGTTTGTAAGTCAACACTTGAGAACTGAGTGGAATCAGGAAAATGTAAATCAGATGGAAGTCAATCAAACTCGGTATTTGAAAATTTAAATTTCAATGCCAAATCCAGAAGTTCAAAACCCAAATATGGAAACTATTTCACCAGCTTCTACACTAGTTTGCATCGAAGCAACTAAACTTACTGATGTAGAGTTGTTCTTACCCTCAATTGGAGAACTCATGGATTTCAGTAGTGTAGGACAAATAGAGGAAGTATGTTCTCATCATCCTTCGCTTAGTTCTTTATTTTCCTAAGACTAAACGAGTGAAAGATATGAATGACCAACCTTGTAAGGATACTGGAGTTTATACGAGGAACTTGAGAAATTTACATTTGATCTCACTTGGCTAGAACCCTGAAGAAGAATGTGGTAGCTCTAGAGCTGGAAACGGAGGCTAAAAGCAAAGTTGGCTACTGCTAAGGTAAATCTTGACATACAAAGAGACTTGTTGAAAGAAAAAGGAACCAAAGAGAGAGATTTGGATTCTGAATTGGGACGTGGGAGTTGGAGACCATAGACGTATCGGTCAATATGAATTGATTTTTATGTGTTCAACGTTATATCTTTAGAAGTGCTATTTGAAAATGTCTTTATCTAATTAACATACCATACCTTAGTTCCTTTGGTAGTTTTTGGTTTATAAGTTTCATAATTCATATATATCACAAGTCCATGCTATGCTAGTGAACATGAGATTTCAATTAACAAAATCTTTGTTTTGTGCCCGACGCGTATATTGAAAATATCACATCCTTTTGAACTTATAAATCATGAATGTTGTGAATTATGAAACCATTTGCTTGCTTAAAACATGTATTCTGTATATAACAAGTTTGTTTTCTAACTGAGACATGTCCAAATTAGAATGTAGTTTAACTTTGTAATAGTCCCATTTTCTTTCTTAGTGGTGTAGTCCGATCTCCCTTGGAAATAAATCTATATAAAATCCAGCATCAGCAACCATTATCAATACAAAATTACAAAGAGGATGTTAAAAATCCAAAAATGCTTGAACATTTCAACAATGAAATTATGCTTGAATATCCAATGCTTGAATATCCAAAAATGCTTAGAATAAAAAATGGCTACACAAAGGTAAATCAGTAAATGACAAAGGTTCTCTCCATTGCATCTCATTATTCCAAAAATAGACCATCAATTGTCTCAACTAACGGTTCATGCACATTAAAAGCATAGCAGTTATTATCAAATATTCTTTTTTTTGGTTACTTCTTGTAGTTATTATCAAATATTCTGATAATATCTACAATATTCTGCTTTGAGTTGTTTTTCTAAAAGAAATCTGATTCGAGCAATATTAGATTTAAATGGTAATTAAAGACAAATCATTTTCACGCGGAATATTTCTGATAACGTACTCTCATCCAACTATTTTGACGCGGAAAATTTTAAATATTTAATAGGATTTAATGACCTATATTTCAAATTTGAAATATAAAAAAAAAACTGATTTAAAAGGTAACTATGGACAAATCGTGCTATAAATACAAAAACTAATATGGTAAAATAGAAGTGTCCATTAATATAGTTTTGAAGTAAATAAATTATATAAATGGACACATTTCTAATAGAAAAGAGAGGAGTAATACGAACATAGATTTTTTGCCTATGCAAAAAAGAAGTAAACAAAAAAGAAGGAAGGAAGGCAGATTTACATAGGCAGATTGCCTATGTAAATTTTGATTTACCTATTACTCTTTGAGCTCTCCTTATGGTAATTATGGATATTGATTTTAAGAAAAAAATACAGATTTGATAAATAAGGAAGTAAACAACAAGTCAACAACAAGGAAGGAAAGAGAGGTAGAGCTTTGGTAACTGTTTTCCCTTTGTGTAAATAGTTATATGTTGATGCAGGTAGAGATACAACTGAAACTGAGGTGAAAAATCAATTAAGCTTCATAGTTTCATCCATGGAGTACTCAAATAATAGTAATGTTGCAGCCTTGGTGATGCTTTTGTTCCTTTCAGTACTCATGTGTTCCTCTTCCCATGTTATTGTATCAAAGGATGAGAATACCGGAAATTATACAAGCGTGGCTGAAGCTGTTTGGAATGCCCCAGATTTGAGCGACCAACCTTACACCATTCGTGTTTTAGCGGGCATTTATGAAGAGTGCGTTCTCATTCCACCAAATAAGACTAATATTAAGCTCCTTGGTGATGGTTCAAACCAGACAATCATTGTTTGTCACCAAAATGGTTCCGTCGGTACCATAGGTATGCTACCTAATTATTTTTATTCTCACTTAATTTCCAATTCATTCATTTTCTATATTTGATTCTTAATTTATTTTTTTGGAAATAAAATTCACACTCATTTTGTTTCCATCTAAGACAAATTATTTAGTTTAAAATTCATACATGATTACAATGCATTACTATTTTAGTTATAATAATAATAATGTTACAATAGTATTCTTCCAAATAAGGTTTTGCTGTGACTGTGCTTGCAGACATCCGTGGAGAAGGTTTCATAGCTCAAGACATTGGATTTGTGAACTCAGCAGGGCTAGATGCAGGTCCTGCAATGGCTGTTCGTAACGAGGCAAACAATAGTATATTCCTTCAGTGCTCCATTCAAGGATTCCAAGACACCTTGTATGCTGTTTCCGGAAGACAATTCTACAAAAACTGTGAAATCTATGGTACCGTCGACTTCATATTTGGCAACGCTGCAGCTGTATTTCAAGACTGCATGGTTTACGCACGCTATCGACAGTTTGTGACATTCACCGCACAGTCACGTGGAAATCCATCTGAGAAAACAGGTTTTGCATTCCAACGTTGTAATTTCACCATGTCACCTGAAGATGAGGGAAGAAAATCAGAGGTGCGCGGAACATTGGGTCGTCCTTGGAAGGCATATGCCACAGTGGCTATATTGCAATGTTTCATAGATTCCTTTGTCGATGCTAGAGGTTGGGAACAGATGGAGGGCGTACCCAATGATAAGGTTACTTATGTGGAGTTTGAGAATGTTGGACCTGGATCTAACACTGATAGTAGAGTGAATTGGCCTGGTGTTACAGTTCTTCGCAACCCGGACCAAGCACTCCCTTTCACTGCTTCATATCTCTTGGATGCTGACTCTTGGATTCCTTCTAAGGATGTTGCCTATGATAGGGGACTATAGTCTATAATATTCTTGTTTGTGCTCCAAGTTTTGTTTCACCTTTTCTTTTCTTTTTTACCTTCCTTAGTGAACTCTAGTTATTAGGCCTTTATTCTTCTACTCCAGTATCAGTTCACATATATGCATTTAGAAAGAAACATGTTACACTTCTAAAAACATGTTACTCATATTATGCCTTTATTTAGTCAATTCTTATTTGTGAAATTATGATATTTTCTTTTGAATAATTTGTGCAGCCTGACTATTCACTGCTCCTATAAGTATAATCAAATTATTTGCACCTTATTTCCTATAAGATAACTAGTGAAGATTTCGTGATCATATTATTGAACAACTTTACAAAACAATGTGCCTGTGCAGTACATTTGATTATTCTATTGAATATTTTGCTTGCATCCAAAAATAGACCCTTGTTCCCTTATAGTGATTATGTTGTATTCAAGCATATTTAAATTATAAAATTTTGCAAAGAAGAATGTAAACCAACTGCAACACAAATAAACCAAAATGAGAAGTTTTGTAAAGTAGTTGAAGCTGAAAGGGTCGATGAAAAATAGGTTGTTTGATGTATTTATGATATTGAGTGATCAGAACTTTGGCTTTGATTTCGAAAGGCAACCGTCGATATGCGAGTTGGAGATACCTACAAACACTCTGACTCAAGTAAGTAAGAGAAAAAGAGTGAGAGGTATCGACAAGATCGAAGTTGTGTACTTTGCTTTTTTATTTATGAATGGCGCCTTTTATAGGCTTAGTTTTTGAGTCGTTGATCGGTTGATGAAGGTCAATACAAAATGGCGCACCATAAATGTCGATATTCGTCCATTACAAGGCGTTACAAAAAGGTTAATTATGGCTAGCCGTTAGAGGTATTGATGAGATGGAAGGATCTAAGGTAGTAAGGTTAGTTGACTTTGGTTCAAGCCATAATTATTACTTGGGCTTTGTAAGCCTGAATATTTGGTATCCATCTCTCTGCTCCGTAGCATTGAAAAGATTCATGAATTAGCAGTGGAGTAATGTAGTATACTTTATGGATGAGAAGATCTATGTACTAGATTAAAGAGACCGACAAAAAAGATTGAAGAGACCCACGAACTTCCTTACAGTTGCCAAAAACTAAAAAATAAATTAAATGCATTAATTAAATTAAAATGGCCTTCCCTAAAAAAAATTAAAATGGCCTTTTCCCAAAAATTAAAATGTCCAATAAGAATACAAATTAGATCCTCTCTCCTAACTCTTTATCTCACTATATATACTAGAGTTTTCTTTGTGTGTGTTCTTGCAGAGTTTCTTTTTTGTGGGTAATCATCTTTTTCGTTATTTGTTTTTTTTTTTTAATAGTAATGGAGCATAAACACTCTAGTGTTGAGAAGTTTGAAATATTCACGTGGAAGGTTGAGAACTTCTCTTGCTTGAACACCGAGGAGCTTTACTCCAAGCCTTTCGTCCTCGGCTGCTATCCATGGTACGTTCTTTGAATGAATGAATTCCCACTGGTGGATATGTATACACTATTTGACACGATTTATTACATTTCTGTGTTTTGATCTGACTTTGCTATGGTTTAGGAGGATTAGTTTGTTTCCGAGGGGTAACAAACTCAACAAAGAAGACGACAACTTATCAATTTATTTGGAGGTTGTGAGAACTGCCAATATGCTCGAGGGATGGAGCAGAGATGTCAAATTTAAGTTACTTGTATTCAATCAGCACAATACCAACAGAACAATCACAAAAGGTATTATTTACTTGTTTATCAATTGTTAATTTTTTTGGTTTTCCATAGTCTATTCGAGATATGTCGAACATACTCACTTAGAAGAGTAATTGAAAAATGTTCCCATATCTCATTTGGAGACTTCATTTCTTATTATTATCTTTCCTAGCAATTATTTTCATGCATTGTTTTGATCATTATCTTATGTATTTACTCTTTTTTTTTTAATGCAACCAAATTGATTCTTGATACATGAATTTGCCAGAATCTAACCACAACTTAAATGCAAGTGAGGATTCCTGGGGTTTTGAATCTTTCATGACTGTTGCTGAGCTTCATGATCCTAAGAAGGGGTTTATTGTTAAGGATGTTTGCATTGTTGGTGTAGAGTTATTTGTTTGTAAGTCGAGCCATAAGAAACCAATAAACCAAGCAGCTAACTTAACTGCTTCCCTAACATTGGGAAGTCAAACTGGACTTAAAGAAGTGGAAGTCCCAATGCCGAAGCCAGATGGTCAAGGTCCAAATCTGGAAACTCTTCCGTTACTTATTGATATTAAGTGACCAAAGTTGTTAAATATTTTAACCAATATTTTTTTTTAATTCTCATCTTTCACATTGGTTCACTTTCTTCTTTGTTAGTTTAATTTTGTTCATTTCATTTTTGGTCTTATAATTGAGATTGAGATGTTTTAATTGTGTTATATAAGTATGTAGTAATTATGTTTAGGGTCTTGCTAACATAAGGGATTTTGTTAAGAAAACAAAGTGTAGAAACTTTACCCTGAAAGCAACAACTTTTAAACATTCAAAAAGTTGTATATACATTTTCTCGTCATTTTCTAAGAGAACATTTCTATGTTAATTTCCTTAATATGTCCTATGCTTTCTTTTAACATTTCTTTTATTTTTAATATAAGTTAAACTCGTAGGAGTCCCACGAGTCAATTTCACATTAGAAAAATGAGTTTGTTTAAACTCTTGATTTTGACAATCTTGAGTGTGATAGGACGGTTTTTTTTTATGGATAATGTTGTTCTACGTATATATACTTATTCTTGCTTATTTTAACTTTGCATTTTCTCAGTTTTTTATTTTTTTCAAATGCTTTTTATCAACTCTCCTACCAGAATTTGTTCTCTTAAATAAAATATATGATGTTTTTTTTTGCATGTTTTAGTAGAGTTTGGAGACACGGAGCATAAACAATCTATTGTTGAGAAGTTTGAGGTATTTACATGGAAAGTTGAGAATTTCTCTTGCTGGAACAAGGATGGGATTTACTCCGAGCCTTTTGTGCTAGGCGGCTATCCATGGTATGATATTTGAATGAATAAATTCCTACATGTTAGAATTTAGTGATCTGATTTTGCTTTTGCTTTAGGAAAATACTTCTTTATCGGTGGGGTGACAATGTAGGCGACTTATCAATTTTTGAGTGCTGTGGAAACTGCTAACATGTCTAAAGGATGGAGTAGACATGTGAAATTTAAGTTGTTTGTCCTTAACCAGGTCGACAGCAACGGAACAATCTTCTCTGACGGTATTTTTTTTCTTTTTCTTATGATGGTTTCATTTTCTTCCCTTTCTAAAAGCCTTGTTTTACCTAAATTTCTAGGTGACATTTAGAATACACAAGTAAAGCCTATTATTAGTTCTTTCTTTTCAATTGTTGTTCAAGTTAGTTTACACAAATCAAGAAAATGAGGAGAAGATGTTTGATTTTTCATTTGAAGCAGTTTAATTAACTCTTGATGCATGATTTTTCCCAGAGGCTCAACATGAGTTCACTGCAAGTGCCAATGGCTGGGGTATTGGATCTTTGGTCTCTTCAACTGTGCTTCATGATCCTCATAGCAGGTTTCTTGTAAAAGATGTTTGTATTGTTGGTGTAGAGGTTTCATTTTATAAGTCAAAAAATGAAAAGCAAGTGAATCAAGCTACTAGCTTAACTACTTCCTTAACATCTAGAGGTCAAACTGAAAATCTGGAAGCTGAAGTCATAAGGCCAATGCTGGAAGAAGTTCCTGGCCAAAATCCAGGCGAACTTATGGATTTCAAGGGTTTAGGACAAATTGAAAAAGACTTTGTTCCATTACTAGTAGAAGTGTGTTCTCTGCACCCTTCAGTTGTTGAGTCCCAGCAGAAAAGAAGTTGCAAGTTTAGGGAATGGGTGTTCACTGCTTTGGGCCGAGTTCTTTATTTCCTTAAGACTAGAAAAGTGAAAGATATGAATGACTTATCTTGTAAGGATCTTCAAATTTTTTGGGAGGAACTTCAGACATTTGGTTTTGATTTGTCTTGGCTAGAGCATCATGTTCAATCAGCCCTGGGAATGAAAAGTTGTGGAGAAAATGAAGGAGGTGGAAAAGCTAAAGGGTAATGTGGTAGCTCTAGAGTTGGAAAAGGAGAGGCTGATGGCAAAGTTGGTGGCTGTAAATGTAAATCTTTATGCTGCAAGAGACGTGTTGATGTTGACAGCAGAGGATCTCAAAGAGATAGATTTGGATGCTGGACTAGGATTTGTTAAACCATAAATGGATTTCGATCTCTTGAATGTTTTATCCTACAAAATTTGTAAGAAAATGTATTTTCTGGCCTAATTAACTAGTCATTCCTTGTTTCCTTTGCTTGCTTTTGGTATAGTAGTCCAAATTGAAGTCTCTCACTTCCCAATCAACAAAAATTAAAGTGCGGGTCATTGAAAAATAAGAATTAAGAGAACGATAATTAACTTTATGAGAAGGATTTCTTTCAAACAGAAAAAAAAAAAAAACACTTTATGAGAAGGACTTTGTTTCTTTAGTTTCTTTGATTGGAAACAAGCTGCTTAATAACTTTGGAGCTTTTAGAGAAATGTGTTTGGCCCAGCTTTTACACTTAAAGAGAAGATAAGTTAATAAAAAGATAGGCAAAACAGTACCTAAGATATGTGATGTTAGAGAAAATCCAAATCAATAAGTGTAATCTATGCCAATGAACATGTGTTTTCATTATGTTGTACTAGTACAGAATATTTTTGTAATCTTTAAAATTGAAATTGCCTACCTATGTTGTGGAATGCAATGCATTTTAAAATTTAATGTTTTAATTAAAGATTCATGATATAATTTTGCCTATTTTCTTTGCCCTTCTCACGGAACGCATACTTCCATCAGGACACAATGGTAGACCTCCATGGCAAAAGAACATATAAAACCTGAATCACCTTATCTTGCAATAGCTAACATTGCCAATACCAAATAACAAGATAAATATTATACTTTCACGGTTACAAGCAGAAAGAATAACTGCACACTTTACTAATTACTGAACCTCCCCAAAAGGAATGGATCATATTTTAAACATCCAAAATCATTCAACATTTCAATTGATGACACTAAACTTTGCATTGGAATGTAAGTTACAAAAAAATAATGGCAAATCAGAAGTCAAACGTTTTCCCTTGAATCTCATATCTTCAATATTCTGTATGATAATAGACCATCAACTGTCTCAACGACCATACGGTTCATGCGCACTAGAAGCAGCAAATATGATCTTGCTTTAGGTCCTGAAAAAACAGACGGCGTCATGAATAAAAGAGTAGGTGGTAAGTCAGGGCTAGAATTCAGGTGCTCCCATAAACTATTTTTAAAAAAAAAAAATTGCTTTTGTGGAGTGGCTTAATGTATATGACTGGTAAGTTGCTGGAATAAAAAAAACTCCTAATTGCAGGTCATGGATGATTAAACAATGCTAAAGAGGGATCTTGAATGGAAATAAATCACAAGCATCACATTGTTATTTTGCAATGGGCGAATCAGGAAGAAGCAAAGATGGCACAATACAACTACCTAAATCAAATGAAGAAATATCATCTTGACGGAAGAAGTTGCTTCCATCGGTCTTCTTGCTTAGGCTTGAATTAATCTTATCAACAGCCACAAGTAGATCCTAGAAAGCCAAATCACACAAAGAAACCAAAAAAATTAGGCAAATAACAGAATCAGTCCAAAGTATCTAGGAAGCATCAATTAGAAAAACACCAACAAAATATGATACACGATGCTAATGTCCAGAAACTTTCAGCATGATTATTGATTAGTGTGCAACTGTTAAAGTTCAGACCTTTTACATATAACTTACTTTTTATATGGAGTTTTAGGACTGTTTAGTTTAAGGAAATGCTTCTATTTTTATTTTCTAATTTCATTATAATTATAAAAATAGCATATTGTGTTTACTTTTCTTTGTTTTTAAATATTTATATAGAAAATAAGATGATATTTTCATAATTATTGATAATATAGTAAATCAATGAGTTGCCTTAAACAAAAAAACAGGCCCTAAATTGGCAAAATCCAGTTAACTATGCTTAATGTGGTTATGAAGAACTAGCATCCCTTAGGTATATAAATACATAATACTGAAAGCCATAAAAAACCTCACCTCCCATGATGCTAGACCCTTCATATAGGCAGGAAGACATTCATATTCGCACTTTAATATCTTTAAAGTGGAGCTGGTAGCTTCAGCTGACTCCAAATTCTCCTTGTCTCCCTCTAAACTAGGTACTCTGTTCACTCATAACTTGAGGAGTGAGAATCATGCAGGTATTTTAACAATAGAAATGCAGAAAGCCCCTAAACAGCAAATGATATCCACAAAATTAAACTTACTTCTCAAGTTCTTGTGAAGATACATTACCTGCAAGCATCGATAAAGAAAGATAGTGGCAAAAAATGGAATTAGCAACACGAATTAATCTAAGAAGCCAGATCTAGTTTTCATGGAATCAACAATGTAGCTAGTGGCTAGTGCCCACAAAAACTAGTAAACAAGAGTCACAAAAACCAAAACCACTGGGGAAAATGGAACAATGTTAACAAGAAAAAAAAGAACCTTGCAACTAAAATAAGCATTAAAATGAAATCCTTGTAAGTAACAAGCATGCCCGTGGAGAAAATTGAAATTATCCACTAACCTTCAGATGCTAAAGTAGCTAGACATGCATCTGATAGCCCAAGCTGTTTCAAACTCAATGATTCATCAATTCTAAAGAGAATCAAGGACATAACCAGCTTTTCAAGAAACATAATCAATCAAACCAGTCAATATAATTTAACAGTTAATCTTTTCAAAAGCTATAGCCTATAACACAGTTTCCAGGGAAAACTACAAAGCTATAACACATTAAATCATATCATTTTTTTCAAATTATAGTTGGTATCAACGTGTCACTGTCGTGTGACGTGTCTGTGCATCATAGATCATATGTCCCTACGACATTTTACCATCTGGCTGAACCAACGGGACTACCTTATGTGATTTTTATTTGCAATTATCCAGGACTTAACATTACATCTACATAAATTAAGTATTCTATTGTGCCCAAAAGAAAAATCTATGCATACATTCTAAACATATATGGAACCTAGAGATCAACCAAAGTATGAAAAAGTCTTTAAATATAGTCTAAGAAAAAAGAGAGGCAAAATATAAGGATACAAAGCATCTTCTTCGAAATTCTTGAAGCCAGAATCGGCCATTGAGAGTGATCCATAGAAAGAAGAGGGACTATCCAATTTATCATCCGAAACCTGCGGTGCTTGAACATGGTAATCTTCATCTTCCTCCTCAATTTCAGGAACTAAATCCAAAAAACGAAACAAATTTCAATCAAATCACGAACAGAAAAGAACGAAACAAGTAAAACAAAACTTAACAGAATTTGCATTTTTACAAATACCTGGAACGTAACCGTAGCAGCTTTTAAGACGATCTTCGAGTTCAACTAGATCGGATTGATTCTTCTTGTACAATTCGTTGCAGTGACCTAAAAGCTCTTCGAATGAAACTGTACCAGACATTGAATCGAGTAATTCGAGATCGGCACTTGCAGTTGAAACGCGGCGGTTGAGGCATTGTATGAAGGTAGATGCTGCAGAATCTGTATCAAAGAATGTGTAGATTTTATCAGCGAAAAGGGGAGATTAGAGAGAGAGAGAGAGAGAGAGAGAGTACTGAGAGGAACAGGTCTGCGATGAATGGATTGAGTAAGAGCATCGGAAGAGGATTGAAGATGATTGCAGAATGATTCCAATTCTTTGCAGAAGCTTGAAATTGGATCTTTCGACATTATTGAATTGCTTATTCTTCTTCGAATGAGAATTGGATTGAACTTTCAGCTCGGTTTTCGAATTTCTTGTTGATGGAACATTGAGCGGGAACTTCACAACAATACAATAACCTTTATATTATTATGTTAATAACTTTGTAACAAAAGAAGCGCCTGTAGCTCAGTGGATAGAGCGTCTGTTTCCTAAGCAGAAAGTCGTAGGTTCGACCCCTACCTGGCGCGTAATGACAATATTTTGACATTTTTATGTTATTTTACTTGCACAGATGCACTATCAATTTTTTTGGTAATGTTCATGTTAACAGTTAATATTTCTTGATTTTTGGTAATGTTCATATCACTTGGTAAAAATCGTTTCCGTTGAAAGGACTGTAATCGAATGAGATTTAACAAACCTCCTTTATAGTTTATGCTTGCTAATAGTATTCGTGTATTATCCATGAAACTATGAACTGTTTTGTTCTTAGCAAGTGTGACATAACTATTTATGTTGGATGATTTACCCATGTTAATTTTTCATTTGTGTTCTTCAAGGCCTTCATGATAATTATTTAAGATTATCTATGTGAAATTATGTAGCAGTTTTACACTAATTTCACACTCTTGTAGACAGCTTAATACTTTTGCTACCTGAGAAATAAAAGAAGCAAATAATAAGTTCATCTTCAAAATTATTTCATTTCGGAAACATCATTTGATATTGTGTATTATTCAAAAAAAAAAAAATCATTTGATATTGTGTTGACTTTGAAACATCTTCAACTCACTTATAAAATGTTATCATTGTCTTCGTGAGTTTATCTCAATTGATAGGAACAATACATAATATATGTAAGATTCGGGGTTTAAACACCGGCCATCACAAAAAAATGTTATCACTACTACCTATATTCATTTATTTAAAAAGAAAATAAATAAGGATCTTCTAAAGTGAGTAAAATGTAAAGTGAAAAAATCAAAAGTTGTTGTTGTAACTAACTTTGTTATGATGTACTTATAATATCTACAATTAATTTGTTAATTAATGGTTGATATAGTTCGTTTTAGAATATTAACACCATTAGTAAAAAAATGCAAAGTTAGCGAAGTGTATTTTTTCACATTTTCTTACTATTATACCCTCATTTTATTCTACCAATAAATTTTTATTTTTTTGCACAAATTTTCTCTTGTCAATAAATTTAATATGTTATCTTTTTCTCGTAACAAACAAATTTAATTATTATCTCTTTCTCCAACAAAATCCTTTTTTTTTTTTGCACAATCTCTCTCTCATAACAAACAATTGTCAATTTTCTAAATATTGTGCACATCTCTTTGTGAACATTCACGGAGTCTTTTATTTTATTTTTCTCTCAAATATGTTTTTTTACTTTGCACTTGAAATTTTTAACAGTTACTACGCATCTTATCTATACGATATATAAAGGAAACTACCCATTTCAGCACACTTTTGGGTTGGAATTTTCTTTCCAAAAATACCTTTAATTTTAAATACAAGTAACACATGTAACAAATGGATAAAAATAAATTTAAATATTAAAACAAATGTAACAAACACGATATGAATATATGTTTATCTGTTTTTTTATTATTTAAAAAATATAACAAGCTAGATGAGTATATTTATACTTACTTTTTCATTATTCCAATTACTATTAAACAAATTTTTCTATAATGAAGATTATTGTTTGTGTCGTTAGAAAAAGCAACAAACATTTGTATTTTTACTTTTAATCGAAACTAAAATTTCATAAAAAAAGTACCCTTCATAATTTTCAAACGTTAACGCAATAAAAAGTGTTCGTCTTTCGCTAGTTTATAGAATATTAACTCTTAATGAAACCATTATTATTAGTAACAAAATTTTGTTTAAATTTGAAGATAACAATAAACAAACTTTATTTAAAAACAAAAAAAAAACAAACTTTATTTTTTTTAAAAAAAAAAACTTTAGTTTTTCAAATATATAGCATTAATTAGTTTTTTTTTTACAAAAAGCATTAATTAGTTTTATTGAAAATGATATAATAAATGACAAATGATATTTTAAAATACCAACCCACAAACGACAGTTGAATATGAAGCTAAATCCGCAGTCAAATAATCGAAAGTCTCATGATTTTGATCACAATCAATACGTTAAGATTTTCATATTTGTCAAAAAACAAAAAAAATAAAGATTTGCATACTTAATTTGCAAATCAAAATCTTCCTCTAATGGCGTCAGGGCGTGAACTCTTAATTTTGTTAAATTGATTTTTTTTTGACAAAATTTTGTTAAATTGATTTGTTATGATTTTATTTTTCTTTATTTATTTATTTATTAGGAATTCCCTCAAAAAAAAATATTTATTAGAATGAAAAATTTCACTCCTAAAACCTTATAAAACCCTTCCTTCAAAAAAAAAAAAAACTTATAAAACCCTATTCGGTGCCATTGTTCTCTTCCCGTCTTCTTCGACTTTTAACTCACTGCCTTCTCCCAACAAAAAAACTCGTTGCATTTTGAAAACTACAAAGTCACAATGTTTTTCCACGAAGGAGTGGAATCTAACATGGTTAGCGTCCAAGTCTGATATATTTACCTTCTTACTTTTATTTGAATATGTAGTTTCTTTTATATCCATATATTCACTGACAAACTCTTAGTTGATCTTCGTATATAACTATGACTATTCAATGTTTTTTCACGACAGAGTTCTGCTGTTAAAGTGGACACTAACCGCAAAGGATGGTGTCATACTATGACCGAAACACTGAAGAAAATCAAAGGTGTGTTATCTGTTTTCATCTTTAACCATGCTCCTCGTGCTATTACTAACGAAGTTAAGAGGATTCAAAGGTGTGTTATGTGTTTTCATGGCTCGAATGTCACAACCCTTGGTCGTGCGCGTGTGACTTCATGGTCTCCTCCCCCTGTGAATTGGGTGAAAGTTAACTGTACTGGCGTTGCGACCTTTGCTTCTGGCAAGGCTGCTTGTGGTGGAATCATTCGGAGCTATGATGGAAGTATGGTGACGTCATATGCTCGAAACTTGGGGCCCTGCTCTATAGTCCTGGCGGAGCTCTGGGGAATTTATCATGGATTGGCTCTTGCAAAGAATCAGGGGATGAGACATGTGATTATTGAGAGTGATGCTCTTAGGGCTATCAATATGATCCAGGGTTATGTTTCTCCGTGGAGTACCTATTATCAGATTGTTCGCCAGATCTTTGAACTGAGTTGTGTAATTGATGAGGTCAAGTGGATACATGTTGCTCATGAAGCTAATCAAGTAGCTGATTCTCTTGCCAAACATGGGCTTAGTTTAGACTCTGATCAGTTAAATGTTTTTCATGTTGTTCCAGATTTTCTGGCTGATTCTCTTAAGGGTGATTTGCCTAAGTCGTTTTATAGTTTGTTTTGAGCCTTTGACTCCTCTATTTCACAAAAAAAAAAAATGCAAATGATGGTTTCATGCTATGACCAAAATACTGAAGAAAATTTAAGGTGTGTTATGTGTCTTCTTTGTCTATTTTATTTTGGATTCAGTTACTGTATGTTTTGTTCTTTTAAGATTTTCTAAAATTTGCTTCCATTTTCTCTTATTGTGTTTTGTCCCTTACTTTATGCAGTTATTTTTTCAAAGTCTTTTAGAACAGGTTGTTTATGGTCCTTGAGATAGACATCAAAAGAGTACTATAATCATTTTAAAAACAACATTTTGATTGCCGCTACAGACTATCACCATCTGAAAATATCCCGCTACAAACCCTAACCCGCCAACGTCATTTGACTAAAAGATCAAGGTTAACAAGACCCAAATTTCTCACAAACCTCTGCCCACCCAAATCCACGAAATCTTGGTAGCCCCCCTTAGAACCACTCCAAAGGAAGCGTCTATGAAGTAGTACGATCCTTTTCCACACCTTAGGGTTTATGTACATAATGATTTATGTTCGATTCACCTTCTTTGGTTGGATATTTTACCCATGTTAATTTTCCATTTGTGTTTTTCAAGGCCTTGCTAATCATTATTTAAGTTTGGCTTCTCTTTGTATAATTATTTAGCAGTTTCACACAAATTTCATACTCTTGTAGAGAGATTAGTACTTTTGTTACCTGCATAGTAAAAGAATCTAAAATATCTTTCTGCCTGTTTATTGTCAAACCCACGAAACATTTGCTCTACTTAAAATATTAAAATGTCTCTGCATTTTAACTATTTGTATGCGGTTTTTGACATAGAAATGCACAAGGCCAAGTATTGAATTTAGCTACCTGTCTCTACCTATTTTGTAAAATGCATAAGGCATGTATTTTATTTTATTTTAGTTGCTGAGTTTCATATGTCACCGACTATAATACTTGTCGACATTTTCATATGTTGTGGACTAAAATTTCATCTAAATTAGAACTTAGGACTAAAGCTGCCTAAATTGACTTTCTTGCCATGTTGGTCCTTGCATCGATTTCTTCTTTCTTACATTAAAAACCCGATCACTGTATGCCTCAACTGGTGTTACTGCCATGGCTTTTCTATCTGGTTTTGGTGTTGTGATGTAAACTTGCCACAATACCATGTTGTTGGGAGAACTTATCAATGGGTATCACCAAGTGTAAGAATCTAAATAAAAAGGAAATCATATGAAAGAAATAGTGAAGCCTTAGATTGGGATGTTTGATTCACTTGGCTTTAATAAACTCATGATCTTGTTCGTTTGCCTGACCTATATTGTCAGCTACTGCTTTTAAAATTGATATTGTTCATGAACATGATTGTTGACTAGATTATGTTGCTGACAATTTAAAGAGTCTATTTTTTTGCCTGATCTAATCTTTTCCAATAGGGTCAAGCATGAGTTAATTGAAACAAATTTAGAGGGAACATGAGTTGTTATGAGTAAGTCTTAATTTTACAGTATTTGGTATTAAAAGTACTGGTGAACATAAATGATTCTTATATCTAATGACAAATTTGGATCCACTCGACACAAATGTGTCTCAAGGAATTAAAGCCACAATCTACGTTGATTATATGCCTCCATGAAACGTAATTTTATAGTTATATATGATTGTTATATTTGTCTTACCCCTCTTTATTGTATATACTAGTGTTGTGTTCTTTTGTTTTTCCATTTTAGTTTTGAGACACAATCTGATAAACTATGCGTAACAACGAAAATGCAAAGCTAAGGGATCGTCATGTTAAACCGCGCTCAAAAGGAATAGTTTGAGTAGTTTACGTAAAGTTCTCCCACAAAGGGTTGAGTATGTAGAAAGTATCCCTAAGTGGGCTTGAGTAAGTGATCGTCTACATGTCAAACTATCTTGAAAAGGAGTGGTTTGCATAAAACTCACCCCTAAAGGGGTCGAGTATAGTGAAACTCTACCCAAGAAGGATCGAGTAAGGAATTGTCTAAGCATCAAACTATCTTGAAAAAGGAGAAGTTTACATAAAGATCTCCTATAAAAGGACGAGTATGGTGAAACTCTCCTCCGAAAGAGATCAAGTAAGAAATCGTCCAAACGTCAAACTATCATAAAAACGAGTAGTTTACATAAAGCTCTCCCCAAAGAAGGGATCAAGTCAAAATCAACTATATGTTTTCAAACACGTAAAAATTCTCTTCGAGATGGGATAGATTATAAGAAAATCCACCTAAAGGTATTGAACAAAAATGACCAACTAGAGGAAGTTGTAGCCTCCGCGTTGAACTAATAAGTTGAAGGTCCACAAAAAATAAAATACCCTCTAAATGGGATGATGACATGCACAATGTTGGAAACATAGTTTCTACAACTCTGAAACATTACTATCTCAAAAAGGACGAGAACCCTCCATGTGAGGATGATGACACCCTCTATGTTTAATTAAGAAACCCAGAGGCTCGCTTGAAACTTTGTATCTCATCTTAGATGCAATATAATAAATTCAACTTCAAAATTATTTCATTTGGGAAACATTATTTAATATGGTGTTGATCTAGGAAACTCTTCACTTTGAATTTCACTTTGAATTTCCAAGAGTGTTGTTGACTTTTTAACTTGTTAGACAATGATAGAACAAGGTAGGCTATATTTTAAGTAGATCTTGTAGTATTTTATCAACATTTTGTGACAATTTTTATGTCGAGTTTTATAGAATATGGGATAATATGGTAGTTTATAATCTCGTCAAGGTGATCATATAAAACTTCAGTTCTCAATTTTATTTTGACATTTCCCCCTCTCAGGTATTTATGAATTATAAAAGTCATATTTTAAATAGAGTAAATTACTCTCTCCTTCCTTCAAAGATATTTCAATTACACTCTCCTCCCCTCTTATGTTAAAATATACACTCCCCTCCCCTCTTTTTCAAAATATATTAGAAATATTTCACTCCCCTCCCCTAAGAGAAGCTTGAATTACATTCCCCTCCCCTCTTATGTTAAAATCTACACTTTAATCCCTCAATTTTTTTTTTATTTCTAATAATCTAGCAAAAAATTAATAATCTAAAAAGGAAAAAAAAACCATTGCGGGTCTATTTTAATATAATCAAAATTTAAATACATATTTTTTGCTATTTTTTATTGACAATTTCCTTAACATATAGTTTTAAACTCTAATATAAATTATGAAACAACCCAAAATAAAATTAAAATATGTGATAAATTACTAAAGGCAATAAAGTATGGTTATTTCGAAGTTAATTTTATACTCTAAAATATAAAATTAATAGCAAAATATTTAAATTTAATTATCATTGATATTTAAATTATAAAGAAATGAATTTATTTATTTTAAATGGTGGTTCAAAATTAGTTTATATCATAAAAATATTTATTTAAGTTAAAATAGATTAAAGTGTAGTGTATATTTAATTATTAGGGGAGGGATTTGTAATTCAAACATCTTATATGAGAGGGGAGTATAATTTTTTTCCCAAGAGAGGAAAGTGTATATTTTAACATAAGAGGGGATGGTTGTGTAATTCAAACATCTTTGAGGGGAGGGAGTGTAATTTACTCTTTTAAATATCGTGACATATGATATGGAAGGTGTACATCTTTAAAATTGCAACAATTTGGATGGTTTTAAATCATTGAATATTTGTATACGTCAATTGAAAAATGTCAAATCACCATTTTTATTGGTCATGAAATTTGAGCTAGAAACCAAAATTGATGGGTTTTAAAATAGGAAAATCAATTCTATGAGAGGGGCAACATCAGCGGAGGCAAAATTTTAATTAAAACTTTTTCAGAAATATAATTTAAAACTTCTTTGCCAATTAGGGTAAGAAAAATATTAGTTTTTTCATGCGGAAGTTACTTTGTATCCAAGGTTTTATTGTAGAACACCAAATTCGCAAAATCATAATATAAACCGACTAATGCCAAATTCATGGGACATTCATAAGGTCATTCAAACAAAAAATCCAACTTAATTTCATCCAATTAAATGGAAATTAATTTGATTGATGTTCAATACCTCAATCCGACTTAATTGGATTGCTTTCTGTAAAAAGAATCACAATAATAATAATATAGATTTGCTATAATTTTTTTAAGGAAGATTTGCTATAGCTTGGAGTCGAAGGAACAATTTTTTTTAATCAACCGACTCGTATAATTTGCAAATCACAATATTCTATAAGTGGCGTTAGGTTCTCCCTAAAAAATCTCATAATTTAATGAAATTGATTTTTTTATTAATGTACATGAAAAAATTTCTATTTTGGTGAAAACTTTCAGTCGGTAAAAATAGAAATTAAAACCCTTCCAAAAAAAAAAAAAACTGAAATTCTATTCTATAAAACCCTGTCATTTGTAACTTTGTGTCTATTGCTCTCTTCTCACTTTTCAATTTTCAACTCATTGCTTACTTTGAAAATCACAACCTCATAATGTTTTCTCATCATAAAAAAGGAGTGAAATCTAACATGGTTAGCTCCTATACTCTATTATATTTACATTCATTCTTTCATTTCTTTGAATATGTAGTCCATTTTATTCCATATTCACCGTATAAACTTTGGTGATCTGGATATATGCATATATAACCATCTTTTTATTTTTTCTTCGTGACAGACTTGTGCTTTAAAAGTAGATACTAATAGCAAAGGGTGGTCAGAGAATATGACGAAAATACTTAAGAAAATAAACGGTATTTCTTATGTATCTTCTTTGTCTATTTTATTTCAGATTAAATATTTTTGTTGTTGTTAGGAATAACAATTTGCATCCGTAAATGAAGATCATTGAGGAGGCTGCTCGAATGGGGGACTGAGTTTTTTATCATGGCGACAGGGGTGGGGGAGAAAGTCCCCCGAGGATCGTTTGGGGATGGGGAAATGGGTCCCCCGCGAGAACCCATCCCCCAAACAATTCACTTAAATCACACAATAGAAATTTTCTAATATGTAATGATCATAATAACGTTTTAATAGTGTATTGTACTATTTATGGTTAAATTTTTTATTTTTTTTACCAAGTAATTGATTAAATGTTTAATTATTTTTGAGGTAAGTACAATTGGTTTTCTTATTTTCACTCGTTTAAGTAATTGGTCCCTCCATTATTTTAAAATCACTATGTTTTGATTCTTTCGTCAAATTTTTGTACTTAAAAATTATGATTCGTCATATTTTAAATGAATAGGAATACAACTTCAATTTCACCCTTCTTAAAGTACAAAAATATGGACCAATTATGGGTGATTGTACAATAGAATGGCCAATTCCGTGAATAAGTGAAAATAAAGAAACCAAAACTATAATTAAGTTTTTTTTTTATGGGGCTCCATGGGAACCGCATGTATGGAGACGAGGAAAAACTTTTTATGCAAGTAAATAACTAATAAAGACTCGGGGTCGATCCCACAAATTTGAAGGCCTAAGCCAAAATTTGAAATGAGACCCTTTAAAAACTAACAATAAATCAGAGGTATTTTAAACCTTAATTAATTTTTACAATATTAAACAACAAAGAATAAACATTAGTACACTCACAAGAAGGATTTTACTTATCACCAAAAAAAAAAACAAGAAGGATTTTATTATTATTATTATTATTATTATTATTATTATTATTATTATTATTAATTTAAAATAATAAATTTGAGCTCTAAAAAATTTTGAGGTCCAAGGAAACTGTCTCATTTGACATCCCCTTGGGCCCACCCTAGGACAATATGAGTGGCAAGGAACGAGAATGTACTCTTGCCCCCGCCCCATTTACATCCCTATTTTTTGTCCTACAAAAATTCCAATACTTTTGGAATATGTTGTATGTGGTTTGTTAAATGGATATATAAAAAGAGAGATATAATATAAAATGTTGAATGGATATATAAAAATTTGGGAAGACCAAATATTATTATTGTTTTTAAATATTTATTTCGTGTTTTCTAAGCATATATTGTTTGTGGCCCTTATTTTCATATTGTTTCCTAAGCAGATATCAACATAGTGCTAAAATGGATTTTCAAAAACTACAAATGACTATTTTTTCAAAAGAAACTGCAAAAATCAGGAGATGGAAACATGTCACTTTTAAAAAAAAAATTTAGATGAAACACGTATTTAATGTTGGAAACTTATTGTTTTTGAATGAAAGAAAGGTAACAGAATTGAGAGATGTTGTATATTAAAGATGAAGAAGTGAAAAGAATCAAAAGGAATAATTTTTATTCATGGCATGAGATACCTATATATACAAGTAATTTCAACTAGTTTGTAACAAACAAAACAAACTAACTGTCAACAGTTTTGTAACTAACTGCTAACAAACTTAAAACTAACTTTTGAATTATATTCTCAATATTTAATCCTTTTATATTTAATCAACTGTTCTTTATTTTGTATTTTTTTCAATAAAATGTTGAAATATATGTTTTATGTGGATGATAGGTTTGAGCTACAACTTCGATACGAAGGAAGGAATGATATATATTTCAGGCAAGGTAGATTCAAAGAAAATTATAAAGATGGCTGGGAAGCATGGAAAGAAAGTGGAGCTTTGTTGGATTAATAGTATGGAAGGCAACAATTATGCAAATACAAAAATGGATATGCCTATGTCTTCTTCTTCTTATCCCCAGTATCAAGGAGGATACTACCCCCCTCCTCCACCAATGCCTTATTATCAGTACAATAATTATGATCCTACTATGTATGCCCCTCACCAACATGGTTATCCTCAGTTACATTACTATTAGTATTACTTTTGGCATTTTTTTTTTTAATTAGGTCCTATGGTGTGGTACAAGTCCTAGCTATCATATCATAATTAAGTTGCTTAAAGTTTTGTCATGCTAGCATGATTTTAGACACATTTTTGTAAGGTCGGTAAAATACTCTTGTGATTGTGAACCGGATTTTGTTAGGTTCACAATTATAAACTTTTGATGTTACCTATTGTTGGTTTTATTAAACTGAGATTATGCAGAATGCAGAACAAAGTTGTCTTGGTTGTTTTTTCGTATAATTTATGCAAGTATATTGAAATTGTCTTTGGATTAAAAATGAATGTAAAATTATATTTATCATCATTAGGCAGATTGAAATTAGCATTACACAACCTAACACAGCAAAAACTGCTGAAACAATGGGTTTCCCTTTTTTTTTACTCATGGGAAATGGTATTTATAGCGAAAAGTGGGATAACAAATGCATTACGAATGGATAAATTGGCATGTTAGGCACAACTGTAATGCTATTCGTGAGCGTGTTTTCTGGCCAGTACAAAATTTGGTAATCGTGAATCCCTCGTGAGACAAACTGTCGCGGGATATAGCACTCCTCTTTACTTAATGTACAGTTATACACATCAATATGCTGACCACAACTCTTGTTGTGGGGGATAAAAAGACACTAATATTTACATGTAAAGCAAACATAGTCACTTCCATCTACTCTTGATTAGTTTTTATATTGTAGTGTTTAGGTAAATTCTCCTCTCAACGCAGAACTGGCTCTTTGAATGGCTCTTGTAACCCTCCAGATCTCACGTTGGATTTCGGCTAGCCTTTCTCTTTCACTTGTGCCAGTTGACCTAGTCATAGAATCCGCAATCCCAGGGAAAAAATCCAATTTCTCTGGGTCGTTGGGAGGCCCAAAAACCTATTGAACAGGATTATAGAAACTCAGTTTTAGCATAGCATAATAATGGATTAGTAATTGGTATTTAGTAGCAAGCATACAAAGGAGACAAATTACTTAATGATAAGGATAGAAAACAAATTGACAGTTTGGAAACTGCGGCCAGAGTTTTGTTTCCAACAGAAAACTAGCATATTAACAATCTCATACAAAGGAGACAAATTGCTGCTGTCACTGTATTTTTAGGCTACTGTTATGCTGCTGTGACTCATTTTTAGGCTTGTGTTTTTCTGTTTTGGTGGCCGTTTGGGGTTTACAGATTTTGTTTAGGGCCCTGTGTTTCTCTTTGGCGTTTTTTGCCCTCCTATTTCTACATCTTGTATTTTTTGATGTGTTTATATATATAAACACAAAAAAAACAATCTCATACATCAAGTTTGGAAGATGCAACAAAGAATGAACTATACTCTTGCACAATATAATTCACATTTTGCAGAATGTTTCTAACTTTGAAGATAGTAACTTTAAAAAGGTAAAGAGTTTTCCAGTATACAAAAAAGTAAATAAACAACACTCACAAGATGCTTGAACCACTGCTTTCCCTTAAGTCCATCTCCATCTAGGAAGCCTTTTTCAGCAAGCATTAATTTGTCATTCAGAGCTCGTATTTTCATATCCACAAATTGACCTGAAGTTTCTACCAATTTAAGTTCCTGCGGTTCAAAACAAAGACAAGTATAAACATATGGGTACAGAGAAGACATTATAGAATTGTAGAAGGTATTCTTACACACGCACGCGCTGTGGTTATCTTTTTTCTTTACTTACCTTTAATTCATCATCAACTTCATTGGCAGCAGAAGCAAATTCTTGGATTGACATTGTCAACGGATGCAGAGACATTTTATGGTCTAACATGTTGCTCAATTTGTCCCTATACAACTGTCCAAAGCAGGGGAAGAATATAAAATTAAGGGAAATGATAAATATTGCGAAAAGCTACTTCACGAAACTGTCGTGAACTGTTTGATTGGCCCGTCAAACAATGATCGACCATGTTTTCCATCAAAATCAGGAGTTAAAAGAGTTCTCTATTTTATAGAAACAACTTTTCCATTAAAATCGGGAGTTAAGTGTTCTCTTTTATTACAGATACAACACATCAATTTTATGTATTTTCGCGAAGGTTTCTTCACTATGTATACCATTGCTGTAAAATTAATATATGAATATGAACGCATGTCTTATTCTAGACTTCCGTTTTTCATTATTAAATAGCAACACTAAATACAAATCAGTATCGATAATGTCATGGAATTGAAATAAATACAAATTTATTAGGGAGACAGTAACTAGAAAAAAGTTAATTAAATAAGAGGTGAATATAAATGCCTATACCTGTAACTCATTTGCATATGATAGGTAATTGAAAGGAAGAATGGAATCATCGGCCAGGCGAAGGGCTAGAAGGCCCCAAATTCCAGTAACTGATACAACAAAGAACACAAAAATAAATCTTATGATTTCTGCACGGAATAAAAGTTTATCCAAAGAAAACCATTTTAAAAGCACAATAAGATGTTACTCGAGAAATCTGACCCGAAACATGACGCTGGAAGAGTGGATCTCCATACTCTGCCATCCAGTTATAGGAATCGAAAGCAGTGTGATAGACAGGAAAATCTGGGGAGAAAGGAAAGAGATTATTGTATCACGTGTTATTTATTCTGATAGATTGTAGATGTAACATATTAGAAGCATATATTGTGCTGCAAAAATTTAATTTTGTATTAAAAAAACAAGACATGCTCAAAGAGTCTGAGGAGTGATCATTATAATATATATGGTTCCTATATGATTTGATTCATAGGATTGGTTTTTTCCAATCATTCTACTCGCATTGAGGCACAATTTTCAATAAATCAAACAGAATCTTCTAGTTCATCTTGATGAGGTATGTACCTTTTCCATAATAAATATCAATGGATGGAACACCGGCATGTTGCACAAACGGAGCAAAATCGGAATCAACTCTACCAAGCCTTTGAATCTGTAATCCAACAAAACTAAAACTGCTAAGTGATGAGAATATGATAACAAAATTGAAGTGTGAACTCACCTTTAATAACATTTAAGTGTCTTTATCATATACATGTCTGTCATCGTCATATATGTACACTATTAAAACAACACAACTGAATCGACGGTTCATGGTTTCTACGGAACGTCCCAACAACAATAATGTCAAAAAACAAATGTGGCGAAAATGCAGATTAATAAATGCAAACAAATACTTGAAAAGCAGTAACAAAAGTGTTACATTATTTCCTCCATCGGCAGCAGCCCATGAAGCGTATACTGATACACCCTTAGAATCAGGATCCTTGACCTGAAATTAAATTAAATGTAGTGTCATGTTTAGAATTACTAAATTACCAAGAGCAAGTAATGTGAATGCATGTGTGTGCACATATAGAAATAATTGTATGTACGTTTGGTTACGAATTTATGAATGATGGTTACTTAAATACCTTTTTTGTGACCTCGAGAATAAGATTGTCTAGCTGAGGAGTTGAGCCAACAAAGAGACCAGGGCCTTGAACAGCACAGTCCACATTAAGGTATGCTACAGCTTTGGAACCCAAATTGATAAGGTTTTGTTCAACCCATTCAGTGGATCCTATCTTCATAAACAGATAAGATTGATTTAGAGAGAATATTTCAGGAAATGAAACCATAAAGGAAATAAAGCAAACACATTTAATTGAATAATTATTATATTTGGCTATTGAAGAACGCATCCAACAATGCACTGAAGAAAACAGAAGTGAGTTGGATCGCCGCCACATTAAATGTTTGCCATATTCTAATATTTTACGTCAGTGTCACGAGTCGTAGTGCCACCATAGTAAATGTTTGTTGTATTCTAATATGCCAACATAAACAAAAAGTTTGAACCAGTTACAAAAGTTGGTTACTTCTAAGAGATTCACTAGAACAGAAGCCATCTATTGCACCAGACCATGTGTCACTATCCACCACTCGCATCAAACCTAGTTGATTCTAGGTAACGGAAGCTCAAATTTGGCGTTAGATATGATGATGGAGATGGACCCATGTGGAAAGAAGAAAAAAAACCCAATGATTGGATTTTCAAAGAAAAAGTCGGTTACACTTACAACTACCTTATTGGAATAGACACATTTAAAGACATACGCTGTTAAAAAGGAAATACTGCCTACCATGCCAAATTCCTCGGCATCCCAACTGCAGAGGACGATTGTCCTCCTTGGCTTCCACCCTGAATGCAGTAGGATAGAGTATCGTCGAGCAATGTCAAGTAGGGCAGCTGTCCCACTGCTGGGATCAACAGCACCATATGTCCATGCATCTCTATGGTTCCCAAGCAGAACATGGCGATCAGGTTCTTCTGATCCTTTTATGACAGCAAAAACATTTTGAATGGTAGCCACTTTCTTTTCACCCTGAAAAACAGAAAACATGATGAAAAATACATGCAAAACACTATTATCATCATATTCAGCTTAACTGTTTTGTTCCTCTTTTTGCAAAACACTAGACTAGATAGGTAAAATTTGAAAAGTCTATTGACTAAACCAAAGCAACAAAAACAGAAACACATTTGAAAGTAGAATGAAATTGGATGGAATAGAGAGTAAAATAAAATTTCCATTTCATTGTTGTGATATTTTTTATGAATAAATATTAATTCATGCCATGGTGAAATATTTCAAAAGAGGAAATTGGTAACAGTGGTGTGGGAAGTGTTGCAGACCCATTGCAGAAGGAGGACTTGGTTTAAGGTGCTTATCAAAACTTAATGAAGCATCAAACTTAAAGCTTTGCTGGGACATGGTCAACTCAGAGGAACAATGGTGCAGGTTACTCAGAAGTAGAGTCCTTAGAGGTAGCAGACAGATTCAACATCATATATTTTCCTCCCTTTGGAGTGGTATGAAGAATTATTATAATTGTATTTCTCAAAATACAGTTTGGATTATCGGAGATGGTAGCAGTGTTAATTTCTGGAACGATGCTTGGTATGGTGAGCCAATCTCTGACATTTTTCATTTTCCTGATTGGATGAAAAAGAATCTCAAGGCTCCTGTCAAAGACTTCATTAGAAACAATCAATGGTCCCTTCCTGATAGTATTATGCTTGATATTCCTAATCTTATTAATATTGTGAATAAGGTAAACATTCCCTTGGAGGTGACAAAAGATTAGAGAATTTGGAAGTTGGCTGACTGTGGTGTTCTGAACCTGAAATTGGCCTATGATTTTCATGCTCCACCCACTCAGCAACTCAATTAGGGAAAACTTATCTGGAACAATGCAATCCCTCCTTCTAAATCTCTTTTGATCTGGAGATTGTTTCACAACAAGTTGCCCACGGATGAAAGCTTAAGCACTCGAGGTATGTATGGACCCTCTATATGTAACTTATGCCTCAAGGAAACTGAATCCACTCAACACTTGATTTTTGATTGCTGCTATGCTCATAATATATGGAGCTGGCTTTCCAATACTATAGGTACTACATCAGCTATTTCTTCTTTGAATGAGATGTATGATCTGATTTACAAACAAGCTTCCCCTCAATGCAAAATAGTTACTCTATCAGCAGTTATTAACACTGTTAATGCTATTTGGTTTGCTCGGAATCAAAAGAGGTTTAATAATAAAACTATACATTGGAGATCTTCTATAGCTAAGATTTTGGCAGATGCTAACCTCTCTGGAAACTTAACATCTAAGACTTCTTCTTCTGCTATCTCAGATTTTGTTATTTTGAAGACTTTTAATGTTAACATACACCCTCCTAAAGCTCCAAGTATTATTGAAGTACTCTGGCAACCTCCAATTTTTGACTGGATTAAATGTAATTGTGATGGTGCTGCAATTGGGCTGAGTGGTTTGGCTGGATGTGGGGGTATTTTCAGAAACAACCAAGCAGATCATTTAATTAGCTTTGCAGTCAAAGTTGAGAATGGGAATGCTTTGAAGGCTGAACTTACAGGGGCTTTGACTGCTATTGAGATCGCCCATGAAAACAATTGGAGGAAACTTTGGCTCGAAACAGATTCCAAACTTGTAGTTCAAGCTTTTAATTCTAAGTCTCTAACGGTGCCTTGGCAGCTAAAGCAAAGATGGTACCACTGTTTGCAACTAACTAAGTCTATGGATTTTTTTGTTTGACATATATTTAGGGAAGGCAACCATTGTGCAGACAAGCTTGCCAATATTGGGCTGTCTGCACATCAACTTACTGTTTTCAACTTTGTCCATAATGATATTAGGGGGGATTTTGATAGGAACAAAGAAGGACTTCCTAGCTTTAGGTTTGTTGTATAATGGGGTTTTGGCTTTAGTCCCCCCATTCTTTTCCTTTTGATGTACCTTGGTTACCTTCTCTTTTTAATATATTAAGGGTAGCTCTTTGATCCCCTTTTTGCAAAAAAAATCACACTTCAATTCCATTTTATCCATCCAATTTTGCACAATCCAAACAATGAAACCAGTACCATTCCACCCCTATTTCATCTTTTTCCTTCAATTAATTTGAGTATACATAAATTGTACTAGTAAAAAGTAAAAGATACTTATTAGAGCTCAAGTTGGATAAACAACTTAATTGATCGTTTATCACATGAGTATTTATGTATAAACAATTTCTTCTACGGCAAAAGATAATATAAAGTCAAACTGATTTCTTATAAACTATAATATGTTTGAATAAGATATCCTAAAGAGCTTATGAAAATAAGTTGAAAAACAACTTATAAACATGGCATAAGTTGTTTTCGTTTCCCTTAGACAATCTCAAAAGTGCTTATATAAGTTGATAAGCTCCCATAATTCAACCCAAACGCTTATATAAGAAGAAACATAATTCAACCCAAAGAGGTAGTAAGTCAAGTCAAGCCAAGTCAAGGTTGAATTGACAAAAGAATAAAAGCATAATATGACATAACATAGCAACAAAAAAAGGTAGGTGAAATGGGTACAAAGTACTAACCAAGTAGGTGAAATTGAGCATAGTGGGACCAGGACCAACATGGCTAATACCCTTAGCTCTGAGGGTATTCCTCCATTCTAAGGGCAACGGAGTAACACCAAGTGAAGACAAAACAGCATCAGCAACATGAGCAGAGAGTGGCATAGATGGAATTTTAGGGAACCTTTTCAAAACTTCATTATCATCCAAACTTAACTTCTCACTACCTTCAACACTACCCCAACCAGGACTAAGTGGGTCCCCTACACCTTTCATCACGTGACCTCTCTCAAACCCATCCCGCCACGTGTCATTCTCATCATTGTAAACCAAAACAGCTACAGCACCGTTTTCCTCAGCCTTCTCAACCACCGTGTTCCTCCCTAAACCACCACCTTTTCTTACTATCACTATACATCCCTTCACGCTTACGCCAACTGCACGGTAGTCTCTATCTCTTCCGTAGTTCACAAACACTGCCTTAGCGTAAACTGAACCGGATGGTGAATAAGCGTGGTAAGCATGAACCATGTTTGAACCGGGTGAACCCGGTTCGGTTAATGGAAGGTTGGAAGATGAACCGTCGTTAAAGTGCATGGAGAGTGAAGAGTGTAATGGATAAGTGAGAAGAACGTTGTAAGATGTTGTGTGGGTTTTAAGGTTTAAGGAAGTGAAGTGGTTGAGAACAAAGTTAGCGGTGTCGGAGTTGGGTTTAGTTCCGGCGAGGTGAGGGTGCATGGTGAGGGTGCGGAGGTAGGAGGAGATGGTGGAGTTGGAAGAAGATGAGAGGAAAAGGTTTTGGAAGGTGGAGGTGTTGTTTGAATGTGGGGGTGTGTGGGGGAAATGGAAGGCGTAGAAACCAAGAATGCATAGGATTAAGAGTATTACCATTGTTGTTAAAGGTGATGGTTTTGTTGTTAAGAGATTGTTGGGTTTTGTTGTCATTTTGTTTGTTTGTGTTTTTGGGTAGTTACAAGAGGAGAAGAGGAACAAGAAGATGAAGAGAGTGATGCGTTTTTTCTTTCTTTTCAATGGTGAAGTTAATTAACTTAATGATCTTTTTTTAGGAGAGTTATGCTTTTTGATAATGATTTTTTATGAGTAGGAGAGAAAAAGGTGAAGCATTTTTTACTTTATATTAGGACAAAAACTTGGCTGTTTTAACTATTTTATAGGACTCAATATCTCTCCATTTGGAGGACTACCAGCAGAAACTAATGCTTTGTTTCGGAGTTTGAAAGGAAATGGAATGAAAGACTTGAGGTGGAAAATATAAAGAAAAATTGAGAAATTTTTATATGTCTTTCTTGAAAATAATAAACTAATATTTATGTTTAATATATTTTAAATATTAACAATATTGGTATGTTTATCTTACATTATAAATTTTTATTTTAAATTATTATAATAAAACGATGAAAAAACTCTCATACGTAATAATTATGATGGAGATAAAATAAAATATTGATTAAAAATTATGTATTTTTTAAAATAATAAAAATTCTTGACATTTTTATCATCCTTTTATTTGAATTGCAGTTTTAATATTCAATATGAATTTGTAGAATAAATGTATATTAAAAGAAAAGTGGAAGAAAAAAAATGTTCAACTAAAATTAACAACTCAGTTTAAGTAGGATCACACTTTAGAATTTAGTGAGAAGTTAGGGTTAAAAGAAGGGAAATTGATTTTATTTTATTGACGAAACATACAATTTTTTTTTCTTTTTGATCAAGTAGTTTAGTGGCTAGAATTCACATATTTAAATGTGGAGAAGTAGAATGTCTAGGGTTCGAACCTCAACCCCTACATATAATATGCAATATCCCTACCAACTAAGTTAAGCTCACGAGGATACGAAACATACAATTTAACGTGTATACAAGTGAATACACAGTAAGTAATTAATAGAATATGTTAAAGGTCTCTTCTAGAAATATACCAAGTTACTAACTAGTCATTATTCTCTTATGGATCCCATCACTAAAACTAAAATAAGTATTATCTCGTCTCATATATAAGAAAATATATTTTTTTGAAGTTCATTTGAATAATTAACCTACTTGATCTTTATAAAATTCTTAGATATATTAATATGTTTTATAAATTAACATATTTATAAAATTTATCTTTAACATATATCCCTGAAAATCATTGTGTAGAATTAAATTTTATAAAATAATTAATATGTTAAAAGATAAATTTATGTAAAAAAAAATTGATTTTTTATGAATGTCGATATGTATGGCCGGGCATATGGGATGCAGAGAGGTGAATGAATAGTAAGAATGTGAGTTCATACTTCATCTCATTCATCCCATCTCATGCACGGTGGAGGAGGTTTGATTGAGTCGCCAGAACAATCCAAGAGAGCAACTCATGTCACTACTCACATGAAAATCTTGTTCCTTATCAATGGCAAATCTTTTAAAGATACTAAGAATAACCCACAACTTTTGTGTTGTGGCTATAAATCAACAAAAAAAGGTAACCGACGTGAAAACTTATTTTGGCTTTTTCTTTTCTCATTTCTTTTTTATTATCATAAATTTAAAATTCATGTTTGTCTGGTATGATAAAGAATGAGAATCAATGTTTTCTTTCTCTTTCACAGATGGAACCATGCCAAAAGTAGAGTGGATGTCTACGCCTTTATGAGTGGGAAAACCATTAGCTCTTGAGAGCATCCATTATGTCTCCCCCACAAAAATATGATAGTACTAAATCATGATGCAATGCTTAACCATAAATATGCAATCATTATAATGTGTTTTTTTTTTTTTTGTAAGAGAACTTGGGATCTGAATTGGTTGCAAAACATGGTCGGTACATTTTAAGGGTATCCGATTAAGATCCAACAATTTAAATTATATATTTAAATTTACTTAAAAAAACCAAATTATTTAAGTTTGATTTTGATCCGTCTGATCTTAATAGAACAGTCACATATACATGAATTGTAGGATTCTAAGTAGTTTTGGCCGTATGCAATTTGGAACTTAGTAGACCACAGAGTTCCTTTAGGATTGTCCAAATCCAAACATAACTTTCCACGTGGGGTTCTATGTTTTTTTCAGTTTATAACGAAGATAATTTTCATTTGCTACGTGTTCTCATATTGGTAAGGAGTTCTATCTTATCCACGAATGGAGTGGATAGCAGAATTACTGAATTACAGATTGATGAACATGTGCTATACAACAATAATAATGAAACAGTTGAAGAAAAGGACTCTATGGCGTTATGTGAGGACAACTTTAGTAGATAAAGATTCACCAATTTAGTTAGGATCATTACAAGGGACATGCTTTACGGGTCTGTCCAAGTTTAGTATTGGATGTCATGTCCCACACATGATAAAAGCAATCTGGCGGCGATTACTGTGTCAGATGATCAAATCATCTTGGCCCTGTAAAGCAAGTTTCACAGCCTACAGAAATAAATGAGATTTGGATTTGCTACAGTAAGCACTTGCATCACACAATTTTCAATCTCAACTTCCTGTGACATGATTGGCGAAATCACAGGTATCGTGATTTTGTTGAAATTTCAAAGTATAGTTTTTGTCAAAATTGTAGTGGTCAGATGTAATTAAGAAGAAAAAAAAAATAGGGTGCATATAAATTTGAAGTTAAATGCCCTGATGATCTTTTAAAAAATGTAAATAGGAACAGAACTCGCTTAAGCATTCTGAATTATAAAATACAAGTCACTTTCATTAACTGTGACACTTTTCATTAACTGTGTGATACACTTATATATGATACATAAAATCACTATTTGAGTTGTATAAAAGCATAAACAAGAGTAAATGTATCTCTACAGTATATGCATCAAACTCCAACAATTGTGTTGTAAGTTCCATAAACAGCAAAAAATAATCCACTGATTAATACAATATAATCAAGGACCTTTTGCCAGAGGCATAGAGAAGAGCCAAATAATTTTAGGTGAAATGTGGCTGGCAAAACAAAAGAAAGCATTGCACACAAGGTACTCCCCACAAATGAGGCAAATACACCAAATTCTGGCACAAATGAAGCTATGACAGCCAGCACAACCACCACAATAGCACGACTGATGTATACTGTAATTTTTCCTAGTCTTATTGAATCGTTATAGTTTCTGTGTATGATTTTGAGTTTTCCTTCTACAATCTCATTAATTGGGTGTAACATGATTGGGAATGTGAACATAAGCCCCAGGCACAATCCTACCTGTCATCATCATATAAAATGCTAGAAGTCAAACAATGACCAATAAGAAATATAACGAAATTTTGAAGAAAAACAATGAAATATTATGAACTCCTTGCAGCGGAAGCTTTCTCATTCACTTTATAACTGTAATTCCTAAAATTTGAGATGTTAATGTGTAAAGTAGTTTGTCGTAGACATGTCTAAGGACAAATTTCCAATGCACATAATTGTTTTGTCGTAGACATGTCTAAGGATAAATTTCCAATGCACACAATATGTGGTGTGCTACCCAAAGCAGGACATACACAACTAGATATGCTACACTTAGAATGTGTTAGTTTATGTATAGAACGTGCTCGTGAGCATGTTGGACTCAACGCCATTGCAAGGTTTCATGTCCAACATATGACCACAGAGACAAAGACACGCTTAGTGGACAGAATTTAGGAAGAATGATTTCATGTAAAACAGATTAACTGACAGGACACCAATTGACACATACAACCCAAAAGTGAAAACAATATAGTTAAAGCAACCAAAAACCATCATCACCTTCAAGCACTAGGTACCAGCAGTATACTCAAATAACATGGATTGAACAAACAGCATGAGTATGCAATGTCTAGTTCAAATGATAATTTAAGCAATTTTTAGTTTTCACCGAAACATTTTCTATAAATAACTAGTTCAAATAATAAAAATAGTAATGTGAAAGCAAAAAATATACAGGGCATCTCAAAATATGAATGCCTTTACCTGTACGGCAAGAGATGACCAATTTCTAGGGAGATTAAGGGTCACAATGTCTCTGGTTTCTTCACCAAAAGCCATATAACCACATAACCCAAAAAGAATGTATACGAGTGTTATCCCACTAAAAGTCTGAGCCAGCAATTTTGGGAATTTAGCTTTATCCTGCATAGAATTCTCTAGGGCAAGTGTCATTCCAAACCCCTCAAAACAAAAAACAGCCATGCCTGCTGCAAATGGCAACCCCCCAATGTTCGACGTGATTGCCGTCCTTTCTCTAAACAAAAACCCATCCTTTAAGGCCACTCGCACATCTTCCTTCACTACAATTCCCATAGCTAGGACATTGCACGCATCAGCAAAAATGCTAAATGGTGCTAAGGCTGATAAGCTGCCTATCCATGACATCCCAATTTCAACTGGTACTAGCATAAATATGTAGGAGGCAAGTGAGGGTCCATAGTTTTGGAAAACAGAATCAAGGTTTTGCCCAATAAATACCAAATACGCAATAGCTCCTGCACATTGTGCTACCACAATTATAAATTCTGTCAGATACCGACCCAATATTCCAAAGCATCTATAACCCAGGTCTCCATATGATCTTGATTCCACTAATGGTTCTTCTGATGCCAACTTATCTCTGCACCAAACCTGTATCAATGAAATAAAAATCAAACCGTGCAATGACAACTCAGGTCCCGAATTCCCTGCATATAATGAAACACGGTGTTACATGCATTAACTGATCTCATCCATCGATTTCAGATCGGTCGACTTACATTACACATTGATTATTGTTTTGCAATCGATGGCCAAGATCAATAAATGCATCACGCATAATATTGGCAGGAACTGCAAGATTAAATATGTTCCATATTACTTTAAACTGGTTCCTTTTAGTAATGGAATAATCTAATCTAAGTTGGACCAAGTCAGTGAAGTACACAACACATACCCCAATAAAAAAGAATAGTAGTAAAAAAATAAAAAGGACATAGATTAGTTATGATCTCTTTCTCAAAACAATTAAAAAAATCAGATTTGTTTCTGAGGTAAAAAGTTTTTAATTCTCAGTGAAAGCAAAAAGATTCCAAAGCTATCTAAGCTATAGCCAATAGCTTCAAAACTAAGTGAATCAAATTCTATGATCATTTTTTAATCAACAGAAAAAGATATGCATAAAATTTAAAATTTTGAAAAGCAAAGATGACCCACAAGTAGGAGCATGCAATAATAGGTTGAAATGCCAACTATAGCAACACCGAGCGAACCAGCAACCCAACCAGCAATCCGAAAAGCAAAGGGTAAACCCAAAACACCAGTTCCAACTACAGTAACAATGATATTCCCTAAAGTTTGAAGCTTTGAAGCTCTTTTGGAAGATAACAAAGGGGTTTCATTGGATTTTGGATCGTGATCCATTTTTTTGTCGAAATTTGCTGCTAACACGCAATTGGGGTACCGAAATTTATGGAATTTAAGTAAAATTAGGGTTCATCGCCTACGATCAATGATTGAATTGGGAAGGTGAAAAATGAATGGATTCGTTGCTAAAAAGGAAAAGAATGATTTGAGAAATTACCGTGAAGAGAATGAAGACGGAGAGTTATGAAGGTGAATGCATGTGGATGATCCAGCGCCAGCCAGCGTGCTTATTTCGGTAACAGTAAACCACAACCCAAATTCAACGCGTATATTAGTTACCAGAAAACGACGATTTTTTTCCAAAACCGGAATTATTACAGCAACAACAAACTAATTGCCTTTTTTTTTCTCCTTTTTTGTCAAGTACTATCTCCAGCAACAAACATTAATTCACAGAAAACTAATACTTAGTAATTTGAGGTATAATTTTTTGTGTTCTTTTAGAATAAGTTTCATAGAAAGATGTAAAAATAATTCTCATTGCTTAAAAATTATGGAGAAAATAAAAAGGGAAACAAATTGAATGCAACATGCATTTAATTTTACATTGGAAAAGATAATTTATTTGAAAAAACACAATAATAGCATAAAAGTTTATCTTTTTTGCTTATATTTTGAGACAAAGAAAATGAAATTTTTTTGCTTATATTTTAGGACAGAGGGAGTAGGTAGTTGCAGTTTTCCAAATTCCAGTTCATATATTACGTCATCGTTACCTCTTTTTTGGTCAAGTAGCTTAGTGACTGGAGCTCACATATTTTATATGTAGAGAAGTAGAGTGTGAGGGGTTCGAACCCCTACCTATCACTGCATATATTATGCAATGTCTGAGCTAAGCTCACGAGGACACGTCATCGTTAGCTTTGTTTAATGTTTTATTTTCTACCAAACATTTTATTTTTCTTGGTATAATTGTTTGACCAAATTTAATGTTTTGATTTTTTAAAAATGGAATTAATAAGTACTTTTTTTAGACAAATTTGTATTTTATATTTCTATAAAAAAATACACTTATAGATATCTAATGAATCATATTTTACTTTATAGATGCTTATCTAAAAATATATTTTACCGTATAGATATTTGTTTAGAGAAATATATTTTAATAAAATAAAATGACTTCATAATTTATTTATTTTTTTAATAAAAGAGGCCTTGCGTGAACACACTTATTTGTAAGAGGATCATACAACAAATAAAACTGATCACACTTATTTATTTTCGAGCATCATACAACAAAAGAAAATTTATAAGAAGGAACCAACATATGAACACACTTATTTTATTTTTATTTTTTTGATAAAATATGAACACACTTATTTGTTTCTTTTGAGGCTTTTGGTACTTCGGATGAATCAATAAAATTGTATCTTTTTAATTATTCAAATATTTTTCTTCTTACTTTTTTTTTGCAAAAAAAAATTATTCATAAACAAGATTCTCTAAAAAGAAATTACCAAGTACTAAATAGAAACAATAATTTGTCTCCCTAAAAAATGGGTGCTTGACCGACCGCCCATTCAGCCCATGCTCCACCCCCGAGTGTAGGTGTTATGACCTTTCTAACCATGTTGTAGATAAAAAGAGAGCCAGTTACAAAATAAGGTTCTTAATTTAAAAATCTCGTGCAAAATTGAAGCAGCCAACCGTGGTCTCACGGATGAGACCACCACAAGTTGAAGCTATGGTAGTGCAAGAATGAGCACCAACACCATTAATATTCATTTTAAATTCAACAACAACAAACTTAATTGAATTGTGCTCAAATTTTGATTCAAATGACGAAATTGTTCTAGAGCATTATGAATCTACTTGATTAATCACCCTGTACCAAAGGTCATATTACAAATCTGGATGTTGGAAAAGTTTCAGAGTTGTTGTCTCTCCACAGGAGTTTCATTGCCACGACCAAGAGAAGCTTCCAATACGAGGGGGGTAGACCAACATCAGATGCTGAGATGCAGATAAATTCCATACAATACAAAACCAAGCATACATTTCTCATTTGACTACAACAAGGTACTAAATGTACTTTATATATGTGTTTGATTTTAGTACCGCTTGTACTTATTTCTTTTAATTATCAATAAAAGTTTCATTTGCTATTAAAAAATGGGTCTTGTTAACCAATACATTTATGACATTAGTTAAAGATTCAAAAATAGAAGTAATTTATAAAATTTATGTGGATAAAGTTACTTTTTAAACTTTCAATATATTGAATGCATCATTCCTAAGACAAAATTTCATCTTTAAACTTCTTAATAAATACCCCACGGATACTTTTTAACATTTCCTTTAAAAAAATACTACAACAAGGAAGGATTCAACAAATAAAGTTTCATTACTAGCAGGATTATCTTCTTTGTATTCCATGACAAGTATGATGCATATACAAAATAATTTTACATTTATACTTTATGCAAATTAACTTGCAACATTATTTTTTTTTAATAGACAAAGTGACAATAGTTATTAGAAACTCACATACACACATGGAGGAGTTGGAGTTTGAATCACAATTACAACATTTAGCCTAACAATTTCGGCAATTTAATGGACTGAGCTAGGAATTGTTGAGATAAAATGAAAAAGAGAGATATTATATTAACCTTACTGTTTATTTAGTTTTTTTTTTTAGCAGAGGGGTAATAGAATTACTTCAGATTCACAGATGGTTCCCTTCCAATGTCTGCATAATTTGGAGGGGGGGACACATTTTTAAAAATTTAGATGCAGTGACACATTAAATGTCATAAGGTGTAAAAATTATTTTAACATATTTTCTTCATCAAAATATCTATCTATCTCCTTGTCGTGAACCAAACAAAAATAGAGATAATTTTTTTCCTTCAAAAGGAAAAGAAAAAGAGAGTTATTCCTCTATTTCAACCAAACACAATATATCACAGTGAACCTCCCTCCCTCGCTCATTTAGAATATTTGCTCATAATTCATGAATCATAAGTATATACAACTAATACAATAGTATTCAAACACTATTTCAGACTCGAGTGCCATGATCAGAAGAGCATCCAAAAACCGAATTTGACATTAGTACCATGTCCTGGGATCGAGTGCCATGAACAGGAGAGCATCCAAAAACCAAGTTTTACATTAGTACCATGTCCTGGGATGCAGTGTATATAATTTCAATATACTACAGAGTCGGACTTCTACAAGGCCTCAAAGCAATATGGCTGGCAAACACAGTCCATGGCGTGGATTAGTTTCCTGCGAGGTCCCACTGCATTGGCACCCATATCCTTGAGTTTTTTCATGGTTAGATTCACCAGCTGATACTTACTGATAATCTTCCCCCGAAACATTCTCACAAATTGCTCCAATCCAAGGGAAGCCAGCCACTTATTCAACCCACCAGCTCTTTCAAGCTTCCTCTCGAGATTTGACGCTCTCAAACCTCGATCCAAAGTTGCAAAGTTGGAGAACCTTCTAGGTGCAAATAATGTTCTGGGCTGCTTAACAGTTTTTGACGTATTTGATACTCCAACTAACCTGTGGGATTTAAAACTACTAACTTGATGTGGATTTTTCGATTCAATTCTTTGATCTACACATGGTGGATTGGCTGAAGGTGATTTAAGTAATACTGGAGGAGGAGCTCTTCTCACAGTATGAATCTTCTTTTGGACAGCCAACGAAACAGCCTTCTCTTGTTCGTTACCAGAAGGATTTTCATTAGGCGTCTCGGTGGGAAGTTCCTCGAGGTTACCTGACATTACAAGAGGCATAGGATGAATGTGATTCGCCTCTTCATTCTCTGTTGAGGATCTTTCAGATGCAGCAGGAACAAGAATGATCACTCTCTGCTTTTTAACTATAATCCAATCATCATCCTCTTGATGAAGTTTTTCTAGGCGCTTTTTGTTTGTTTTAGCCATCAGTGGAGAACCTGGTTGACGATATAACATTAACTAACTAACAGAACTCAAGGTTTCATTTGATATGAAAATAATCACATGAATTGGAAATCAAGCATACAAAAACTCTATCCCAAACTTGCCCAGCTTGAAATTAGAACTACCATGAACAAAATAATTACATATCAAGATGCAAGTAAACCAGGTTTATAATTTATATTGTTCAGATATCAACTTGTGCAATTACTAGCAAATATTATCATCTAATAAACTAACAAGGTTTATAATTGGCCCTAATATGTTGTGTTTTAGCACCCAATTGGGGAATATCTGTCCAGAGTGGCGTTCGAGGTGCGAGATCGCGGAGCTTTGACGCTAAAGCGCCGCGATCCTGCATCTCAATCGCTGTTCTGGACTTCCTTTCGCAGAAATAATTCGCGGTGGAATCACATCCAAATTTTTTAAGAAAGAAAAAAAAAGGAGAAAGGGAAACCTGAACGAGTTTCTAACTGTTTCTGCCGGCCGATGAGAAACTTCGATCGCGTTTCTCGGGAAGCTTTAGCTGAGTTACTCCGATGTATCCAACTTGTTTCTGATAGCGTGTAGCGGTTTGTTTTGTTGCTTTTTGTTTTTCGTCAACGATGAAGATAATAATGGGCCTCATCTTTGGTAGTTTATGTGTTTTGGAAGGGTGTAGGTATAATTGTGGGGGGTATTAAGTAAAATTATATTGAGCTTGATATTAAGGCCCCGTTTGGTTTGAGCTTATGAAAAATAGCTTATGTAAATAAATAAGCTTTTATTTTAATTTATAAGCTCTCGTTAACGAAAAATGTATCTTTATAGACTGTTTTTTCATAAACTACCTTAAAAACTTATAAATAAAACATAAAAGTTTATTTATTTGCATAAGTTGTTTCATATAAGCTATAAAATAAGCTAATCCAAACGAGCCCTAAAACTCCAATGTTGTTGTTATTTTTACTCTCTTATAAACATATGTTTGTAGTTTTTCTTGATCTAAAAACTATAAGTACAATTATAATTGTTGCTAGTATCATCTAAATGATAAATATATAGGTGAATTAGGTTACGGGGACTCATTAAGATTGGGTAAAACCTCAAACTCAAAGAATTTGTAATAAGATCCTCAAACTCATGTCTTTGATTTTTTTTTTTTTTGTGTGAACTTGGTATTTTTTATTATTTTTTAGATTAACCTGGTATTCTTTGTATGGAATAAAAAACACTAATTTTTTTAGGTGTGTGGGGATCATAATAGATCGAGTAGAATTAGATATGTTAATGATGTTGCATTTGGTTAGTCATGTCGCTAATTATATATTGTTTACCAAAAATAATTAATATATTTGACCAATTAAAACTAACCATGTCATGTAAGAAAAATGCTAGAGATCCCGATTGAATTTATCCCGAAGGGATCACGAAGCAGTGCAATAGTTGTTTCACACCACTACTTCCTGAATCCCACCAAATCTGGAATTAATTAATGCAACGATTTTTGCCTTTTTCACTAATAAAAACATACTTTGGGATATTTCAAGAAAATGAGTGTCACTGGATATAGCATAACTCGTCATGTAATATTGTTCTTTTAAAAAACTGTCACGTAATATTGTTAAACGCTTTTATTACATGTATTTGAATCTGAAGATCAAAGTTATGCTTCAACTTTTCATGAAACTTTCAATAAGAATCAAATAAACAATCAATTGTCTACTGTATGTCCAATCAAATTAACAAAAATATCACATCTGAAAAAATTAATGGAACATAATCAATGCTGCTCAACAAATGAAATCTATGCTCCTCATGAACTGCCACAATTATTTTTAGACAGATCAACAGATGAAATGTATTTTAGGCAACATACTCCCTTCAATCCTTTATATAAGAGACAATTTGAAACTTTTTTTGTCCTTTTTTAAGAAAATCTTTAAATTTAAACTTTATTAAATATGCAATTCCATTTATACCCTCCTTAAGGTGAAGACATGCAACCTATTCCAATGCAAATACATTTATTTTGATACATATTCCCATGTTGAACTATGAAAAATGATGTATTCTTGTGGAGAGGGAGATGCGTGTTTGTGATCATTGGTTGTGGGCATAGTGGACAGAAAATGACGGCTTGAATTGGAACTCATGCAAGAGCTTTAATGATAGAATTACATTAATTGTAGACGGCTGTTCCAAAGATATTTTTGGAATATCAACTAGTATTTTAGAATTATTAATAGAAATATTAATATTAACTTGTGCTCTTAAGGCACATAAAAAAAAATTTGTCTAAAATTCTGTACATTCAACTTATTGAAAAATTAAATATTAAAAATAATATATACATTTCAATAAGTTATTTCTATATTTAACTTATTAACTTGTGTCGTGCTTTAAGGGCATAAGTTAACATTTTCCTAATAAAAAATATATATTTTTTTTAGTCTCTATAATTTTCTCAAATTATCTCTTCTATAAAAGACCGGATGAAATATTAAAAGTTACAAGCATGTATTCTGAGTCTCATTCACCGCCCCAATCTCCTTTCTTTCTTAATCACAATCCCATTTCTATCCCTTTGAAAGAGAGAATGGCGAGCTCAACTAATTTTTAGTATTATTTGGGAATTGAACTATCGATTTTTTTTTTTAGGGAGGACTATCGGAAAAACATATAATGCACACAATTTTAACAAATTTGGGTCAACCATATAATCAACCGATTAGAACTAATTTAGTCTTAAAAAATAAAAACGATGAGAATTAATTGATATATGGTTTGGTGTGTACTCTATTTGTTCATTACTATAATTAAAAAATCATTTTTAAGTTATGTTATTTAGTATACATTATATATTCGATATATTAGTTATTTAATAAAACTAAAAATTGATTTTTTACTTATCTATAATATATATAAAGGAAACTATTCATTTCAACACATTTTTAGGTTGGAATTTTCTTTCAAAAAATGCCCTTAATTTTCAAAATAAATAATACATGTAACAAATAGATAAAAATAAATTTAAATATTAAAACAAATGTAACAAACACGATATGAATATATGTACATCTGTATTTTTTCCTTTATCATTTAAAAAATATAACAAACTAGATGAATATATTTATACTTACATTTTTATTATCTCAATTATACCCTTAAACATTTTTTTCTATAATAAAGATTGTTGTTCATGTCATTAAAAAAAGCAACAGACATTTATATTTTCACTTTTTAATCAAAATCAAAATTTCATTAAAAAAAATACCGTTCATAATTTTCAAACGTTATTGCAATATAAAAGCGATGTGTCCGTTTTGTCCATTTTTTCGCTAGTTATAATAATCAGAGGTAGTATTTTACTAAATTTGATATGTTTGGTTCCAATTGATGTGTTGCTGTTTCTTTTCCTACAATTTTATCTTTTCTAAATTTTAAATCCTTTAATTAAGTTTTGATAATTTTTATTTTAAATTAAAAATGTCAACCTAACTCATACAAATTCATTGTACCAAAAAAAAAAACTCATACCAATTCAAATGTAATCAAATTGATATGTCTAATTTTTTTTTTCTTTCTTTTTCTGTTATATAAAAAAATCAAACAAACTATAACAAATCAATTTTGGATCTAGAATTTTCTCCAACTTGAACCGATCATATCATTAAGCCGCTCACACAATTTTTACTTTTGTATATTTGTAATTAATTGGTTTAGTTGGATTATAATTTTGATATATCCTTTTAAATTTTAATTGTCTCTGAATCCATTTTTTCACATTTTATAGCATTATTTATCATGTCTTTTTTAGGAAAAATACATTAGCCTATTCTAGATCCCGCAGTCCATATGACAGAACAGAACAGGGCTAACAAAAAAAAAATGTCAGTCGCACATTAAATTTGTCTACCCGAAACATACTTGACCTTTTTTTACGCAAGAATCCGACATGCAGATTAAGGTGGAGCGTGTGCATAAAGCGTTGAAACAAAGCAAGAAAAGGTAAAGGTGATCGTGGTTACCACTGAACTCAACAATTCGCACATGTCAAACATGCAAAAAATGTCCAAATAAAACCAAACAGAAAGTTCCCATAAATACGCTAGCTTTTGTGTTGTGTGGCTTCAAACTCGTGATTTGTAGTTACTCTCTCATTCGTACTTCAACAAGTAACTCTCTCTAATTCTTTATATATATCCATTCACTTCTCGACAACCTTGACCGTAACCAAACTGTACCTCGTACCCTGTAAGTACTTTACTCACGTTCTCAGGTCACGCTCCCTTTGAGAATAATTGGTACCTTTTTTTCCTATTCATATTCATTTCATCAACCTCATCGTTTTTTTTTTTTTTTTTCTATGTGTATCTGATTTTCTCACGCTGATCTCATACGTGTGAGCACAGCCCAATTGTATTGTCGAATATTTTACCGATTTTCTGATGCTTGTACTTGTTTATTGATTAATTAATTAACTATTGTTATTATGCAGAGATTAATATTTAATTAGGATTTGGAAATAGCGAAATGAAATTCGGATACACATTCAAAGAGTACCTGCAGGTGGAGCGGGAGTGGCTATTGGATGAGAATTGTGCACATATTGAATATAACAGGTTGAAAAATGTTTTGAAGAGTTGTAAGAATTGCAAAAGCAATACTTCTTCTCATGATAAAGACCAGTTATGTCAATGTCAATCTTGCCCAGGTATGTCCTGTTTTATGCTTTATGTTTTGTTGTTTTTTGTGTTTTATTATGTTGGAAATGAATTGTTAGAATCAAAGGTATTGTTTTTTTTGGTAGTAATTAAATAAATAAATGATTTGTTGTATGAAACATGTTTTGATTGACAATAGTGCAGTAATGTAAGCTTTCATTTGAGTAAAGGATTCGACGCGGTTCTTACAGAAATGATCATCAAATTGTGACTACAAAATTCGATAACCGGTTAACGCAGTTCACACACGTGTTTAAACTTTAGTGCAGTTCAACGAGTAGTTTAATGGATATATCAATATTGAATATCCCATTAACCATCAACTGAACTTAATCAAACACAAATTTATACATTATTAACAATGATTTCATGTGTTTCAACTACATAAGGTTAAGCAGATATAAATTTGTGTTAATAAAGTTTCATAGATGGTTGATAATATATCTATTAACCAAATCTAACACTTCATTAACTAATCCCACTTAGTGGGATAATGCTTGGTTGTTGTTATTGTTGAATTATGTTGTTTTAAGTTGATGTTTAAATAACATTTATGTTATTGTTATATGCCCTTTTTTCGGATGGTAAGGTGCAGGTTCCTATGTAATGTTCATGGGACCGAACCGGGGACTGGTTCCTTCCTGGCCAGGGTAAGTGAATATATTAGTACAATAAGCAGTGGTTTTAAATATTGTATAAATAAGTATAATGAGAATGAGAGTGTTGATGCCGTCGTTGTAGAATTTTCTTCAATGAAAGTTTCCTATGTATTTGTTCTCTTCTTCTCTAAACCTTTAGTGTGAAATAGCTATGACTCGTGATGGCATCTCAACTAGAAAACATTATTGTTCTTCACTTATCAAAACTCCTTTTAAACTTGTGGATGTTCATGGAGAAATACAAGAGAACTTAAAAAAGGATTGAGATACAGAATTTAGTTTTAACTTAGATGAAAATCTATTGGTTAAAAACTCATGGTTTGTAAGATTCTTTTAATATTTATTTTTCCATGATTGTTTTTTAAAATGTTTATCCAAACTGACACATAGTGCTTATTACTTAAAGCTGAGATTAGTTTTTATTCATCAGCATGCGGTCCGGCCAAGTGGTAATGGACTCGGGCACCTTAAGCAAGACTGGTTAGAGCTTCGATCTTTGACTGTGTATGGAAAAAATCATTTTTGGAAGTAGACCTTATATGGCCCACGCCAAGTTCTCCAGCGGAGATCAGTCATTATTAAACAGTGTAGATACTTTGTAACTATAGCATATTTTTAAGAGAAAAGGTGTTTATTTAGTGAATATAATTGTACTTCAAGAACCCTTATAATACTGGAGTTTAGCAACATGTAATAATTTACTTTATGGTTTGGCATCTTCGGTTATTGCGGGTCTTTTTATTTAACCAAAGTGTTTACTTTATGCAGTCTAGTAATGCATTTTTGTTTTCCACTTGCAGTGTGCGACCAGAAGTTCTTTTCCGAGTTGATGAAAGAAGCATCAGATATAGCAGGATACTTTAGTTCAAAAGTTAAACATCTCCTTCATCTTCACATTGCAAAAGGACTACAGAGATATGTAATGCGCATGCGCCAGTGTTTTAAAAATGACAGGGAAGCCCTTACCCAGGAAGGGAGAATTCTGATTGAGTACATCACGATGAATGCAATTGCGATGAGGAAAATACTTAAGAAATATGATAAAGTACGTATAAAATGAGACAATGGCTGCTTAGTGCATCCCCCTCCATTTTCATTTATACTTATTTACTTCAGCGTTTTTTTGGTTCACTCTATCGTTAATTACTAAAATATCTCATTTATTGATAACACGATCTATACTGAATACAAGGGACTCTACTTTTGCATATGAGCCCATATGAAAATGAATAAGATAATAAGGATAACTAATCTAACTAGCTCTATGATAGAAACATATTAACAAACAATATATCGAATATCCTTTGTTATTTTACTACAGGTACACAGTTCTGTGAATGGGGAGAATTTCAAATCTAAGATGCAGTCTGAGCATATTGAACTTTTACACTCACCTTGGCTGGTTGAATTGGGTGCTTTTTACCTGAATTCAAGTGGACAAGATGGTTGCGAGCTCGATGGAGTCCGTGGTCACTTTTCATGTGATTTAAATGTAACGGATGCTGTAATGACATTAATTCTTCCAGATTCTATTAAGCTTGAATATGATCTAAATTGTGCAATTTGCCTGGTAAGATCCTAATATCCATGCCATGCTATGAAAAAAAATATATTATATGTATATATTCGTATCTTTGATAAATGCTTGGTCTGTGATATGATAGGAATTTGTTTTCAATCCATATGCATTGAGTTGTGGCCACTTCTTCTGCAAATCATGTGCTTGCTCAGCTGCATCCGTGATGACTTTCCAGGGCCTTAAAGCTGCAAGTCCAGAGTCAAAGTGTCCTATATGCAGAGAGGTATGAATTTTGCACTATAAGAGTGTCATATATAATGACACAAAATTTACTAGTTCAGTTGTGGATCTGGACAGAAATGTGTTTGGTATAGGCTGGTTGGTCAGCCTTTCTCTTTTAAGGATGGTATTTTCCCGTCTAACTCATTCTAGATATCAACCCCTAGAGCTCCCCAACCACGACTACAATTGGAGTACCTTACCGATTTTTAAATGGGGTCAATTCTTGCCGAGTCGGTTTGAAGAAGTTTAACAAATTTAACCAACTATCAACTCTCTCCTTCTCCCTCTCTTAAGCCCGCTACTTTAGTTTTAAGCAGCTCTAGCTTGTATAAGGAACGATCCTTACATGTGTCAGCCCCATGCACAGACATCAGTTGTGAGATCAAATTTGAACAAATTCTTAACTAACCCAGTATGACACCTCATTAGAGATACTCTTTGTTAGGCATCAGGTTTGGGCCTTAGACCAACAAATGGGCCAAATGGAGAGTTGGCTACTCATTGCTTATGTGGATAATTTCTTAGAAGGATATCTATTTACATTAAGGAGAGGGGTAGCATGTTGAGGGCATTCAGTAACAATTTGACTGGAAGCTTTGGTGTTGAACAGTGAGAGAAATATCTATTCTCTAAGGAGCTTTTGGTCTGGCGATACAGTGGTTTTTCCTTCTGTAATACATCTATTTTTTGATAAATCATACTATTTCGACCTCTATTAAATTTGGGTTCCTATCACTCGTAGTTAATGTGCAAAGTCTTAGTTATCTTGTTTCCATGACCATAAGTATATCATTATATGATTATCACAGGCGTTATCATCTATCTTGAATTTCATTGATGTGGCTATTATGGAATTCGGATAATGTCCTTTATCACGGACACAACATTATGTCATTTATCCTAGTTGGCCTTTGGATATTTATAGCATAATTTTAGCTTGCTTTTGTTTTTAATCATCAAGACTTACCGTCATTTTTTTTTATGCAGAGTGGAGTTTATTCCAAGGCAGTCCGAATGCTAGAACTCGATCTGCTTATGAAAAGAAGGTATTGTCCAGTACAAAATAACATTTCATAACACTCATGTATGCACATTATCATCATCATGGTTACTTTCAATATTTCTCAGGTGCAAAGATTATTGGAAAGAAAGGCTAGCTAGGGAAAAAGTTGATCAATTGAAGCAATCAAGGGAATTTTGGAATATGCAATCCACATATACAGTGGGATTGCTGTAGGTTTTGTTGTTATGATTTCGCCGTTGAAACATTTTTGCAGGAGTGTAACAGATAGAAAATAGTTTTTGATCAAAGAGAGAAATGGCAAATAAAAACGAGAACTTGGGGAAGTTAGTGGCACCCTCAACGGTCCATATTTGAGGTAGAGTTCGATTGTGCTATAGACAGTCAAAAAAAAATTCTCGGATGATATTATTGATTAACTGTTATTCTTTTCATATTTAAACTTCCAAACTTTTATTTGAACAATTCTCGGAAATAAAGAGACTAGCAATTTGCTTGGATTAGCTTACCCAATTTACTAAATAACATTTTAAAATTCTAGTAAGAGATATTATGGGGGGAAAATAATTATTTTAGTGACAAATATGTGGATAGTTACAATGAATTACGCATGGCAAAATATGTTTGGATGAGATGTTACAAGTCTTCTTGAGTTTAACGATGATGATAGTTTATTCAAGTTTAATAAGGTCTTGAGTATGCATTTACATTAAAACTTTTGAGAGAACTATCCGGAGCAAAGATTTATGGGTAAACTCAAGATCAACTTTTGAAGTAGATGGGGTGATTGCGAGAAGTATTAGATAGACATATATTATATGTGGCTCATTTCCCAAGTCATTATTGTAATTTATTTTGACATTTTTCATAAATATCTGGTGTTCCTCTCAAATATGTGCAAGTTTGAAAACGTACTCAACAAATCGTTCTTAATTGTGTTGACCGAAGGATATTCGACCCTGGACTGGTATGGACGACCACACCATCTGGCTCATAATATTATAATTTGACCAGCTAAGGCTTACCTCGACGCTACACTAGTTTAATTTTTCAATTCATGCCAGCTCAGTTCACTCAGACAGGTCCTACATCAACACCAGTTGGATTTAAGTAAATCAGCTCACTTCACCTAGTCAAATTCTTTCTCAACACTAGCTTGACTGTTCAAGTCAAACCTAACTTGAATTAACGATATGAAGCTCACCCTTGACTAGGTTGTGCAGGCAGCTTGTAGGGATCCCCTTGCCAAGTGCCTCAGGACTTGCTTCACTACATAGTGATGCAAGCTATGCGTGCTTCAACTCCACATGTCATATACGAACAACCAACGTTGCTACCAACAACCAACGTTGCTGAAGCATGTCTTAACTCGACATATTTATGTGCGTACAATCTGCATTAAGTGTCTTGGAATAGGAAAAATCAAAATATACAACACATTTTTTTTGTTACAAAATATACTACACATAAAAATGATATTTTAGATACATTCATATATTAAATACACTATCAACATTTCAAAAGGTGTTTATATTAAAGGACAGATGGACTAGTTAAAAACACTAAAAATTCTAATCAATTGTGTTCGGTAAAAAATTGATAAAAAAAATTTAAAGAAAAAAATTGATAAATTATTGACTTATTTATTTATTTTCTATTTATTGTAGAGATTGACATAAGTGATAACTTAATGAGATCCATTATCTCATAAAACTACTATCACATGTGTCTATCTCTTTTATAAACGAAATAAAATAAATGGAGGTGGACTAAACTTTTATTTTACACCTTAAGATATTGACGTGACATGTTGTTTATGTGACATAAAATAGAGAAAAACAATGAATTGTTGAATGAGCTTTGTAAGTAGTATCAAATTCATATTTTTTATATTTTGGTTCTATTTAACAATATCATATTTTGAGCTTATGAGAAATGATAACTATGCATTAAAAAACTACTAATTAAAAAAAAGTAAAAAGTAAAGTTTTTTTTATTAAAAGGAACAACTTTTTGACTTTGAATATAGTATATTTTGAGTTTATAATTTATAAGTTTATATAACAAAAAAGATTTGTTTGATTAAGTATTTTTCTTACAAGCTCAAAGCTTATTACATAAAATTACACTTGTTTTTCTTACGTAAAAAGAATTGTAAAGGTAGCAGCTTGCGTGGCACTTGAATAAAATTACACATTACATTACACTCCTTCCTCTACCTATTTTCTTTGTTCTCAAAATGTCAAATTTGTTGAACTCGTGGTTATGGCTCTCTCGCTTTCGTTCTTCTTCTTCTTCATCTTCAAAGTACTTGTTTCACCGATATCGCACTCTCCATAACACTTCTCATAAAAACTCACCTACCTCATCCAATCTCTTCAACTCACAGAGAACAACAAAGAAGAATCCTTGCTGGTCAATTCCTTTGGCTCTCGCTCTTTCTGCTGGATCACTCTCTCTTCATCCTCATTCCGATCCTTCCTTCTCTGAATCCCCGAATACCCGTACCGATAACAGGTACCGCTTCCATTTTCATATGTTCTCCAAGATAGCTTATGAAAACAACTTATATCATATACGAAAACAATTTACCTTTATTTTATCTTTTCTTATAGAAATGACTTATACATAAGCTTGTTATAATAAGCACTTGTTGTATAAGCTGTTTATCCAAACCGGGTACATTCGTCTTTTTCTGTGTGAGATAATGGACTACACTAAACAAATAGTCAAATATAACCTCTGATTCTACTACTTGGCATGAAAAATCTTATGATAAAATATGAGAGCTGTTATGCTTTTAATGGTTTTGACAGTCATCATTTGTGGCATAATATTTCACTTTAACTATAAGTCTAGCTGAACAGTCTTAACAAATAAAGTAGTTTTTTTAGATAATGACATGCAATTTCTTATAATGGATGATAGAGATGTGAGTTTCGGGGGCAAAGGTAGCACGCAGTATGTTGTTAAAGGATCACGGAAAGAGTTTCCGCAAGAGCTGCTCCAGGAGTTGAAAATCATCTGCGAGGTACAAAATCCTACCTTATCTCAATATCTCATAAATTTGAAACAGCAAAAGAAGATTTAGAAATGCTTGTGTTGGTTCCAATTTGTACACCAATTACATTTGAAAATTACTTTTGTTCTTGGTTCTTGCTATTTATTGTTAACTTATTATCTCATTTGTTAACTTTGGTTTGTCGTTAACGGGAAGCTGGCCATCCTAATTAATTAGTTAGTCGTTCATGTTAAGAATAACTTTTCTTGTGAAATAGAAACCAAGTCATATTAAATGAGAAATTTTGTTGCACCTTCAGGCTTCAACCTTGTGATTATCGGCTAGAATTCTTATAATATTTCATATCTACAGGATAACATATCACTTGATTATGATGAGAGATATATCCATGGAAAACCGCAAAACAGTTTTCACAAGGCTGTCAATATCCCAGATGTGATTGTTTATCCAAGGTGTGACAAGCTTTGAACCTTTGGCTGAAATTTTTGATTCATAATTTATCTGCTCATAGTTCCAAAATGACGCAGTTAATTGGTGTAACCCTTTTAGATTTCAACTTCATTACATGTTGGTACTTGCATTCAGTAACTTCATTACATGTTGGTACTTGCATTTAGTGCAACCCTTTTCCAAATAATATTAGGTTTAAAAGGCTTAATTAAAATGTTGTTCTCCTTTTCCATTTACTCACTGCTATGCGATGTGAACGTGTTATTCGTGTTTCCCTTGTGGAGTTGTAATAGTACAGCTACTATAGTGATTATGCTAGTGTAATAGTTATAGTAGTTATCAAATTGATTTGGCCTATAATCTAGATATTTTGTTAGTAACCAGTTGCATTGTTCTGAACACCACTTTGATATATCACATACTCTGGTAAATAATGTTATGGTCTTGACAATTTTTGCTTGTGGTATTCATTTATACACATAACTAGTATTTCTTTCATGTTTGATCTGTTTGAAATGGGAGAAGTATTTGTAGTTGATTTCTTTGTTGAAATACATTTCTAGATTACACGGTCATTTGCATGCTTACAGAACAAAAAATTGATTCATCTCCATCAGTTCTCTGAATCCTGGAGAATCATAATTTTCATGTTTCCTTATCTTAACTTCTTTTGCACTCACATGTTTTATATCTAATATTTAACTTGTCAATAATCAATAAAATGACTTCTTTCATGTGCATTAATTGCAATATCAAATCATACACACACATGGATTGTCTGTTATTTTTACAAACAAATACATCAAGTCCAACACACACACACACACACACACACACACACACACAAAATAAAAGTATCTAGAATAGACATGAATGAACACTGGTTAGTAGGAGTGTTAAAATATTGCAGATACGTTGTTGTGGTAAAGTTAAAGCATCCACCTGCATTTTTTTTTCCTGCGTTATACTTGTGTTAAAATATTGCAGATCAGAAGAGGAGGTCTCAAAGATTGTCAAATCATGCAACAATCATAAGGTTTGAGTCCCTCCAACTCATCTAACGCCAGTGAAGAATGAACATGTTTAAGCTCATTGTTTCACCTTATCATCATATAGTATCAACATGTGGATCAGACAAATATATATCCTCCTTGTACCTCTTGTAAACCTGCACTTTTTTTTGAAGGGATGTAATCCTGCACTTTTCATCACAATATTTGTGGTCTATATTGTTCCATTTTAAACGTTATTTCTGATGTTTCCTTCATTCTTTAAATGTTCTGCTTTGGTAACTGTTACCGGGATAGTTGATCGCAAATATCGAAAGTATAATTTCTTGTTTTTGACTATCAACCTGATTTGACTGTAGTTTACGTTTGAGTATCAACTTGTGCAACGTTCATTCAACATTTTCTTATGGTTAACTTCTATTAAATCATTTGCAATAAGTCTATTTCAAATTTCTTTCCAGATTTTCTCATTTCTTTTAGTACTATCTACTTCTTTTACTGTTAATTCACACGCTTTGGCCCTTTCCTAACTATTTAATTTTTCAATCAAACAGTTATATGGCATGGCATGTATTTGGTGTCCTTTTGTGTAGAGTTTAATTTTTTGGTTTTTTTATAAATCACTGTTGTCAAACGCGGCCGCTCCCGGCGCTATCGCGGCGCGGAGCGGCCGAAAACGAGCTGCCGCGTCACAACGCCACCGAGTTGCGCGTTTGTGAAATGCGGGTTTCGCGGCCGCGTTTCTGAGGCGGAGCGGGTCAATAGCGGGTCAAAGCGCCCGCTATTTGGGTCGGAGCACAAAAAGAGAGAGAGGGAGAGACAAAACGACTGTGTTTTGGGGTGGCCGCGCCGCGCCGCTTTTCTGCTTCGACAACAGAGTTATAAATAAATTTTTGCTTGAAACACTTTTGTTGTGCTTTGTAAATTAAAATACTTTAAGTGATATGGTTTTTACACGTGAATGTTAATAATTATAAAGCCATTTACTGGTCCTCACTTGATTTACGTTTTACGGAAGTAGTACATGTTCATTGAAACCCTATTATTTCGTAAAGAATTTTATTTTATGTTTTTCTTTCACGTTTCACCAGATTAGAAAAGGTCAAAAAAGTTGTTTTTTTAATTGTGTGAGGTAATTTATATTAAAAAGCAATGTTAATCTTGAGTGTAAGTCTATTCTAATTATAATGTTATGGTCTATTCTGGTTTTAGAGAATGAGTTATCATGATTAATCTTCTATACAAGTTTGAGGGGAAACATTACATCTCTTACTTGGTTTACATTACATTAATTTTGTGGTAACAGATTCCTATTGTACCTTACGGAGGAGCTACATCATGCGAGGGTCACACTTTATCTCCCAATGGAGGGGTTTGTATTGACATGTCATCGATGAAAGTATGTACATGTTCTATTAGAATAATCTAGTTGTCGTTGCGTGTACCATTATGTAAACAGTATATTTGTTTAGATTCATTTAATCATGCAGTAAACTTGTGCATATAGGCACGGATTGGACATAACAGATAATCTTTACTCTGGCTGTTATACTTACACTGCCTACTGGTTCAATCTATAGAGAGTGAAAGCATTACATGTTGATGACATGGATGTGGTTGTTGATCCTGGAATTGGGTGGATGGAGCTTAATGAGTATTTGGAACCATATGGCTTATTTTTTCCACTTGATCCAGGTTAGTTGGATATGTCCCGGGAATATCTGGTTATTGATGAACAAAAGAGACATGGAAATCGAGAAGAAAGCATTTATTTTTTTATTGTATGTTCCATGAAAACTGAAGCATTTACTTGTTACATGCAGGTCCTGGTGCAAGTATTGGAGGGATGTGTGCTACACGTTGCTCTGGTTCGTTAGCTGTGAGGTGGTTACTTTCCTTTTATATGTTTTTTTCACCTATTGCTGGCAATCACTGTCACCTGCTGGTTAAAATGTTTAAACCCTGGGTGTCAAATTGTCTGTGCTTACAAGGTCAAGTATTTGGTTGCTTGTGGCTTGTAAGTTTAGTTAAGATTACTAAAATTGATTTTGATGTAAATCTATCACTTAATATATGTGGATTTTATATAATCCCGTTAAAAAATCTACAGAACTATTTTATTATACTCGGCATGATGTTTCCCCCTTACTGATTTGTAGGTATGGAACTATGCGTGATAATGTCATCAGTCTCAAGGTTTGTTAATCCTAAATTTTCGTGATGCATTGGTGTGAGTGATGTACTTATTGCACTGAGTATGTTATACTTCTAGGTAGTTCTTGCCAATGGAGATATTGTGAAGACTGCATCTCGGGCTAGGAAGAGTGCTGCAGGGTTTGTTCCGTTCCTTTCCTTTTATCTATTAATCAAATCAACTTCACTTCTAATTTTTTCACCTTCCATGAATGGATGCTACACAGCTTCTTTAAGTTATATTGCAAAACACTTCATAGAATCCCTCTTGGAACAGATATAGAGTGACATGCTCTCCTTATTTTTCTTTAAATTGTATATTCTAGGTATGATCTGACTCGCTTGATGATTGGGAGTGAAGGAACTCTTGCTGTCATAACAGAAGTAACACTGCGGCTTCAGAAAATTCCCCAGTTTTCAGTGGTACATAGGTTCTTACTTTTTATTTTTTGTATGTATCCTCTTCTCTAAGTTTGATTTAATAAACTGAAATTTGTTATCATCATAAGTTTATTAAATCTAAATGTTAAATTCCCTTGTTATGTAATTTGATTGAAACTAATCAAAAATTTCTTGTTAATTTTGATCCTCGATATATATCAACTAAAGCTGTAACATCTGAATTCCGAACTTGGATTGCAAAGTCAGTGTTTCCAGTTTCGGTCCTTGAAAAAATCTTTTCGCCAAAGTGCATGTGATGTGATTAGCACGGCTTGCAATATTCAGATGTTACTTTTTGCTTTTTGCTCTGCGGGTTATCTTAACACTGCTCTGTTCCTTTCTACTGCTTATTGTTGCAATTCTTCCTCCTCTTTTCATTTTATCTCCATATCACATTGGCAGTCTGAGCTAGTAAAAGCACATTGTATAAACACCCTTCCGTAATATCTGAAGGTCAAGTTGCATTAAACAGTGTACTTAGTTGGAAGTTTAATCTATTGATGCTGCTATTACGCTAAATGAAATATCAAGTGCCCGCTCACTTTTGGGAGAATGTTTATGATTTCATTTCTTGGTTTCACTTTTAATTACAAAACGATCACATTATTTTCAATTTGTTTTCTGTTTTCAATTATTTGTACAAGAAACATTGCTAGCAACTTTGTTTTAGTTTCTGTGACAGTTTTGTAATTATAATTGAAAACAAAAAATGTTTTCTCAAAGTTAACGGGCCCTAAATTTCTAAATATGGGGTAATTTTCCGTATCAATATGATTTTATGGGAGATCCTGGCAGTTGACCCATTCATTATTATATCAGCTTCATTTTCCCACCGAGTATCATCCGGTGCTTGTTTGTTGTTTCGCAGAAAGTATTAGAATTAGAAAGCGGAGATTTAGAATTATAAAGTCTGTTTGTTTCAAAATTCATGTCATATCATCATAGAAAAAGGCTTCTAAACTACAGTTCTTTACCTTCACCGTCAGCAAGCTTTTATTTAGATGGTGCATGAGGAAATATGTCCATAGATAACTTATTGCATCTTTGTTCTTCCAGAATGCATTCAAAGCTATTGCAATATGTGCATGATGTGAGTTATTTGAATTCATACAGATTACCTAACTAATCAAATTACAGGTTGCAATGTGCAATTTCCCTTCTGTGAAGGATGCAGCAGATGTTGCTATTGCCACTATGAATTCTGGAATACAGGTAGAATTCTGATTTCAAATTTTCATATTATATCATTCTTGATCCAATCATGATGTTTCTGTTTATGGTGATCAGGTGTCAAGGGTAGAGCTATTGGATGAAGTTCAAGTCAAAGCTATCAATATTGCTAATGGGAAGAATTTGCCTGAATCTCCAACTTTGATGTTTGAATTTATAGGAACAGGTGAGCATGGATATATGTAATTTGATTTATCTATATTAATCATTATTTCCCATATACATATGCGTTTTTCCCCATGGATCATAAAATTAGAGATAATTTATGTTGATGAACTCAATCTTTGAAGAGGGCAAATGTAATAAAGGTCAGAACATGAAAATAAGAATTGTTCCGCTAGCTCTATCTCAATATTGGATACCGTGTGAATCTGTTATCTATTAGCTAAGATTCTCAGGCTCTAATGATATAAGCTTCTCATGCAATAAACATACAAAATGTTAAACTGATATTGGTTATGGATAAAAAGATATATATATATATATATATATATATATATATATATTATTAGAACTGAAAATATGTTTATTATATTATATTATGTGATGAGAATGTACATTTATATAGGTAGTAGGAGTCTCCTAGTTAACCCCTAATTAATAAGGAAGATTAATCAATACAGTTAAACTAAACAGTCACAGCTTTCCAATATCTCCACTAAGTAATTAATAAGCATATTCTAACAGTCCCCCTTCAAACCGAGGGTGTCACAAACCCTTCAGTTTGTCTCTAAGATAAAGGAATCTGGCAGTGGACAGTGGCTTAGTCAAGACATCTGCCCACTGGTCTTGGGCAGGTACATGTGAGACATTCAGTTCCTTCCTTATAACCTTTTCTCTGACATGCTTGGTTCTTGAGTGTAGGACTGGGTTGTGAGCAAGAGAAACTGCACTGAGATTATCACAATAGATATGAGGAATTTTACTCTTAATTTGCAATTCCTTGAGAAGAGACTGGATCTAAATAATCTCAGCAGAAGCTTGTGCGAGGCTTCTATATTCAGCCTCTGCACTAGATCTAGATACAATGGTTTGTTTCCTTGCCCACCAGGAAACTAGATTGGGGCCCAGAAATATGCAGGCTCCAGATGTGCTTCTTCTGTCATCAAGATCTGAAGCCCAGTCAGCATCACAAAAGCCAGTGATTGTTATAGGTTCATTAGAGCTGGCAGGTGTAAGCATCAACCCATGGTGTAAAGTACCTTGCAGATATCTAAGTATCCTCTTGACTGCCTTCCAGTGATCTTCAAGGGGATTTGATAAGAACTGACAAACTTTGTTCACAGAGTAGGATATTTCAGGTCTTGTTATGGTTGCATACTGCAATGCACCAACAATTGACCTGAAAAATGTAGGATCTGAAACTGTACTTGAACCAAATTTAGACAATTTTGTACTAGATGCCATTGGTGAGGGCATGCTATTAGCATTAATCATGTTAACTTTATGAAGAAGGTCATTGGTATATTTGGTTTGAGAGAGAAGTAAAGAGCCAGATGGTGAGTGATGCACCTCTATGCCAAGAAAATAATCTAGTATACCCAAATCTTTAAGAGAGAACTCAGAACTGAGCTGATGAACCAGATTCTGAATAGCCAGTTTTGAATTTCCAGTGATGATAATATCATCAACATAAACTAATACAAAAATGCAGTGAGCTTGAGTGTGCAGAGTAAACAAAGAAGGATCACACCTGCTTGACTTGAACCCAAAGTTAAGTAAAGTTGATTTCAATCTCTCAAACCATGCTCTGGGAGCCTGTTTTAACCCATAGAGAGCCTTGTGTAGTTTGCATACAAGGCTCTTGTCAGAAGATTCAAAACCAGGAGGCTGCACCATGCAGACTTCTTCAGTTAGCACCCCATTTAGGAAGGCATTGTTCACATCCAACTGCTGAAGAGTCCAGTTATAAGTAACTGCAAGTGTCAAAACTGTCCTCACCGTTACAGGTTTGACTACAGGGGAAAAAATCTCATTATAGTCAAAACCTGCTTGTTGATGAAAACCCTTAGCCACTAAACGTGCCTTGTACTTGTTTACAGTGCCATATGGATTTTGTTTTACCCTGAATACCCATTTACATCCAATGGCCAGTTTGTTTGCAGGAAGAGGTACAAGAGACCATGTCTGATTATGAAGTAAAGCATTATATTCTTCTTGCATTGCTAAATGCCACTTAGGATCCTGAAGAGCAGTTTTGTAAGTAGTGGGCTCAACATGAGTCAAAAGGAGTGTAGGGTTAATTCTAGGTTGCACAATTCCATGGTTACCTCTGGTTCTCATTGAGTGACGGTTTTGAGGGTGGATTCTGTGAGGAACAGGAGGAGGAGACTCAGAATTTGTAGACTGAGAGCTAGTAACACTAGCAGATGACTCAGGTAAGGAATTTCGAGATGGAGAGGGAGATAGAATGGTGATGGGTGTGGGATTTAGGACAACATTATTTCTGTGTGAGGACTCAGAGTGGTGAGAACTAATAGATGGAGTCTGAGGGGTGTTTGCTATGGGAGTAGTAGGAACAGACTCAGAATGAGAATTTTGGGGAGCAGGTGAGTTAATAGTAAAGGTTGTTGAGCCAGGAGTGGGAAGAAAAGTGGATAAAGTGGGACCATCTGGTAAAACAGAACACACTTTCTGAGATGGAAACAAGTCAGGATAAGAGAATTTTACCTCATTAAACACAACATCTTTGGATATAAAAATTCTACCTGAAGCATCTAAACATTTATATCCTTTGTGACTGTTGGAATATCCCAAGAAAACACACTCCTTTTAATGAAAATCAAACTTATGAGAGTTATAGGGTCTCAAAAAGGGAAAACATGCACAACCAAAGCTTTTAAGAAATTTATAGTCTGGAAATTGAAGGTGAAGTAAGAAAAAAGGTGATTTATTTGCTAAAACTGGTGTAGGTAATCTGTTGATAAGGTAAGTTGTAGTTAAAAAGGCATGGTCCCAAAACTTTAATGGCATTTGTGCATGAGATAAAAGAGTGAGACCAGTTTCAACAATATGTCTATGTTTCCTTTCAACTGAGCCATTTTGATGATGAGTGTGTGGACAAGTGAATATGTGAGTGATGTCAAGACTATTGAGATATTTTGTGAAAGGTAAAAACTCACCACCACCATCAGTTTGGACAGAAATTATTTTGTGATTTAACTGCAATTCAATCATGGTTTTAAAATTCTGAAATGTAGAAAGTGTGTGAGATTTGAGTTTGAGAGGATATATCCATGTGTATCTAGAATAAGCATCCACACAAGTATATGTTTATTATATTATGTGATGAGAATGTACATTTATATAGGTAGTAGGAGTCTCCTAGTTAACCCCTAATTAATAAGGAAGATTAATCAATACAATGACTAGTGGAGTTAAACTAAACAGTCACAGCTTTCCAATATCTCCACTAAGTAATTAATAAGCATATTCTAACATATATATATATATATATATGAGGGGAAGGAAGAGGACATGAAGTGCTTAGTTAAACTCTTCTTCAACAATGAGTGCTTATGCCATTAGTGCTTCAATTCAATAAGCTATTTGCTTTGGATATGCATGATGAAAAGATATGTGTTTTCAACGATCAACATTTGTTTCCACTGTAAAATTTAAGGTAAACTGAAATTGAAGATGGGATGAGTGTTAAGCTACACATAAGCTAAAACTAACTTAACGGCATATTATAATTTCTTTCAAATACTTGAGCAAATGTTTATGTCCTTTTCAATGAATGTGGCACATTTTCCTGAGTAATCGTAATACCTAGCGTACTGATAATCTGATAATGTATATTCTTCAGAGGCATATGCACGTGAACAAACGCAAATTGTTCGAAAAATTGTTTCTGAGCACAATGGCTCAGATTTTGTATTTGCAGAAGAGCCTGAAGCAAAAAAAGAACTGTGGAAGGTAGTGATCCTTTATTATGGAAGCAAAATATCCATGCAAAATTAACAACATTAAGATTTTAAAGAATGTCTCTCAAAGTCACTGTGTTGCCACCCAAATTCATAGTTTCGAGATTTATTGTAATCGACCTCACTATCATATAATGGGTATTATCATTTATTTCTACATTTAGGCCCATATCTTGTTCATATGCAGGTAAGGAAGGAAGCACTCTGGGCTTGCTTTGCTATGGAACCTAATATGGAGGCAATGATTTCGGTGAGTTAGATGTGAGATGTATATCTTAATTTCAATATTGTGATTTACATGTTTAGTCAATAGGACCAATTAAAGAATTTCATCTAATCCTCGAAGAAAATGGATTTTGTTCTGATTTAAAAGTCAATGCGGATTTAAGTTCTCGTATGCCTATTGTTGATAGGAAAAAGGAATAAGAAGAATGATTTGTTTTCTTTCTTAGAACCTATTTTTTGTACACCATCTTTTGCATTAGTAGTACCGCCTTCCCTCTGTAAACATCTGCCTTCCCCAAGACCAAAAGAAAAGAATACCTGTGAATAAGACTTGAAATAGAAGCATTTGAAGCAACATAAATTTGGTTTCATTCGGGTAGTTTCTCTAAGATTTTCTTTTAGTGGTGTTTTAACTTCTGCAGGATGTATGTGTTCCTCTATCTCATCTAGCCGATATAATTTCAAAGTCTAAAAAGGAGCTGGATGCATCGCCACTGGTTTGGTATGTTTGATCAGGGTTATTTGAATATGGATGTTGAACAGTTGAATTCAGTTGTGTTATTTAGTTTTTTTTTTTCCAACAATGACGGGTAATCAACCAGACTGATGCCGATGCATGTTGCTATTGTTGTTTCTTGGCAGCACAGTGATTGCCCATGCTGGTGATGGTAATTTCCATACGGTAATTCTATTTGATCCCACAATAGAAGAACAACGGCGGGAAGCAGAGAGACTCAACCATTTTATGGTTCACGCTGCCTTGTCATTGGAAGGTATTTAATAATAAGTTTTTGACACATGTTGCCTGTTAGTGTAATATTTCAGGTGCCTCTAGCATTCATTGTTTTTCTTTTTGGAATCATTCATAATGACATTGATAAAGCAGTTACATTTTGGAATTTGGTTTATTTTGCTTCTAAACAGGAACCTGTACCGGCGAGCATGGTGTTGGCACCGGAAAAATGAAGGTACTGAACTAGAATCTATGTTTCTTAAAAGCTCTACACATGATGTTCGTTACTCGTGGAACTTTCCAACTTTACATAATTCAACAAATTTTATAAACTATGGACATAGAGTATCTGTATGTTAGCTTCAAAAAGAACAAGTATTTGCAGTAATATGGCTAAACAGTGGGAAAAAAAAATCAGTTATTTCTAGTTTCTACTATTCTTTCATGAAATGATTTAAGCAAGACGCAGTTATGAATTGATTTCTACTATGCTAATCCACCCTTTGTTTCACAATCGGTTGTTAATATGAATCATAGTTTTCATGCTAAATTGGCAAGAGACAGTTATTTTTGATGCTACATGCTGTTTTTTTTAAATTTATTTCCAAATGGGCCATGCCTTACTTTAGACTTGTGAGTTTATTTATCTTTAAAATAATAAAATTTTCTTCCCCTGGATTTTTTTCCAGTATCTTGAAGAAGAACTGGGAGTGGAAGCATTGAAGACAATGAAAAAAATAAAATCAGTCCTAGATCCTAACAATATCATGAATCCAGGAAAGCTCATCCCTCCCCATGTTTGTTTGTAAAAGTATACCCCTTGCTCCAATAGGCAAATGTGCAATCCAATCTCCTCAAATTTACAAATTAATGAAAGCCTTGCAGTTTCTAGCGTCAGGTGATGTCTAACGAATCAGTTTTTTACTATACAATAAGGATATTGTTCAGCCATTTCACAGTTTTTCTCCCTCTCCTGGGTCCAATGAAGTCTATGTCAAGACAAGAGATGTTAATGTAATGGATAGTCCTGTAACAGTATTTTTCATGTTATCATTTTACCCCTTTTCATTTACCTTTTAAATATTAGTATTACTCTACTTAGGTTAAGTCAACAATAGAACACATTATCAATTTGTAGTCTTGCACCATTTTAAGTTGTCAATTGTCGTATACTTTGAATAAGATTGGGAGACAAAATAAAACAGTAAGATTCTGTACACAAGTACTGGTCTTACAATTATACACAGTGGCATGTCAACTGGTTTACTAAGTTTAATTTTGTTTAATCTTAGTTTAATTTTGATACACTTGTGAAAAGTATTACACTGTTAACACATCACAATCATTCATGTGTAACTTAAAAAATTGTCACCGTTGGAAGTCAAACGTTTTTAATGATTTAACGGTTATGATTAATTGGTAATGTAAAATAAATTACACTAATAGTGTTAATGAATTAAATCCCTATTTTCTTACTATTTATTTATAAAATTCATAAGATCAAGCACGGATTAATATTAGGCAAGTGGCATTTTCAAAATGCAAAAGCTTCTGCTACATCTTGATGAAAACGACAAGTGCATATTGATATGAAGTCATATCTTTGCATTTACACAATTGGATAGATTTGGATATGCTTCAGCCTACAAAAATGATGTGCTAAGTAGACCATTTAGAACCGCAAATTGGTTGAGGCTGATCTTATGAACGGTGCTTCTTAGATTTAGATCTGCATGTATCTCTCATGTGCAATGCAGGTGCTGAGTGAGATCAATATAAACTGTTAGAGGATATATCATTGCATCACAGTGACACAAGTTCGTATCTATCTCAAATTAAGGATATGTTTGGTGGGTGATATTAAGGAGGGTGTATTGAATTAGGATTTTAAAGGACAATTTTTGGTTAAAAAAGTCTTGAGGATTTTAAAAGACTTTATAGGATTTTGATGAGTTTGATGATTTTAAAAGACTATTAAGGATTTCAATGGATTTAATTCATAAGATTTTAAAGGATTTGAAATGATTTTATGGATTTCAAGAGATTTCAACAGATTTTATGAATTTTAAGAAATAATTAAAAAAAATGATCATAACACACACTCTCTTTCACAAAATCTCAATAAAAACTCTTTTATTTATTTTACTTTATTTTTTACGGGAGAGCTATATATATATATATATATATATATATATATATATAGAGAGAGAGAGAGAGAGAGAGAGAGAAGGGAGGAGAGAGAGAGAGGAAGAGAGAGAGGGGGGGAAGAGTGAGAGAGAGAGGGGGAGAGGAAAAGAGAGAGTAAGAGAGAAGGGAGGAGAGAGAGGGAGAGATAGTAAAAATTTTAAAAGAAAAACAATCCTAAGAAATCTCATGTTTTCATGAAAGACTTTTTCATTCTAAAATTTCACTATAAAATCCCACAAAATCCATCAAAATATGATTTATTAAACAATCCTTCGAAATTTGAATGATTTTGAATACCAATTGACTTTTTTTAAGTGATTAAGAGTCTTGATTGAATACCACATGACTTTTTTTAAATGACAAAGAATCTTGATTGAATAACACAAGACTTTCTTTAAATTGAAAAGAGTCTTGATTGAATACCACAAGACTTTTTCATGATAAAAAAGTCTTTTAAAATCTCATAGAATCATGATCCAATACACCCCCCTAAGATTACCACACAATTTATACAGCCAACACCTATCTCTTTTAATAATTTTTTTTTCTTTCTAAAAATCTCAAATTACCCTATAATAACACCTAACAAAATATAATGAGTGTTGTGAGTGCACTTGAGAACTTGCGATGAGAAAACTTGTTGTTTTTTTTTTAGGGAAAATTCGATTTTTTTTTATTTTATGTATCTATGTATATAGAACAAATACAAGTTCACTCTCTATAATAACACCTAACAAAATATAATGAGTGTCGTGAGTGCACTTGAGAACTTGCGATGAGAAAACTTGTTGTTTTTTTTTAGGGAAAATTCGATTTTTTTTATTTTATGTATCTATGTATATAGAACAAATACAAGTTCACTCTTGTCTTTGTATTTAATGTGTATGAATTTCATCGTTTCATCTATTGAAATTGAAAAATATATGTAGCATAGTTGGTTTTTTTTTTTAAAAAAAATATTCTTCTTTTTACTTTCAATTGCAAAAATACTTCAAATTTTTCACTTTGTTTCCTGTTTTCAAATGACATATATACAAAAAAACATTAAGAAAAAGTTTTCATCGTTTTTTTGTACAATTCTCTATAATAGAAAAGTGGACAAAATAAAGTTTGATTTTGCAATGAAAAGTGAAAACAACAACAAAAATGAAAAACCTTATCTCATTATGATTAGTCCTTAAGTTTTAATAAACCAAAATAGAGTCCAATTGAGGTTTGTCTCATGTCGCAGTCACATACTTTTTATAAAAAGATATATAGTTAGATACATCTCCTTGGTGCCCCAATTCAGATGCACTAACTATATAAAATTATAAACTTTTTATCAGCAAGAGATCATGTTCAGTAGCACTTCGCGGCGGACTAAAGGCTCTTTCTATTTGTTATATCATCCACTATGAATTTCCTTCTATGAGTGCTTAAGTAACTTCTTATACACTCTTCCTTTATAGTTCTTAATAAAAATCAAATTTTTGTTCATGTATGCATAGTTCAGTTGATATGAATATCGTAATATATAAAAGTTGAACTTCGAACACAAAATTTCTCATCCATTTACCTTAAAAATTGAAATTCAAACCGTTAAACTATTTAAATAAAACAAGTAATTTCTCTAGCCCCCAACAACTTAAAAAGTTCCACCAATAATTAATATATTATATATTTTTACTTTTCGACAATACCTAATCTATTCATTTTTTAAAACAAATTGACCTAGAAGGCATAACTAAAAGTGAAGAAAGTGACTCATTGTAGATGTTTTAATTTTATGGTAATTTTCTTACATATCCATTCCAAAATCAACACGTGCTCCTTATACTTTTCAAACTTGATCCATAACCATAAGTGATAGATAGAATAAAAGGACAAAGTATATTTATTTATAGACAAGACAAAATAGGGAGTAACCCTCCTTTTGTTCAGGTTGTGAATGCATGCAATTAAACTATTCCTATTGGGGCTTAGAAAATAACCTATTGACCAATAGAGTGGGTGACCCGTGATGTGGGGAGGAGTCTATGGATTCTGTTTGTCTGGTTTATACTTTCTATTTGGTCTACAAAAGATATTGATAAGGATGAATAGAAAAGAGCAAGTCAAAACAAAAATTGGTTCTAAACCTAAGAGATTCTCGAATCTCAAGGGACTTCTTTCTCCTTTCTTGTTGAGTCAATTTTACACATCCAATTTGCATATGGAGCTGATTAATAGCAATACACTAATACTACTCATATTCACATGTACTATTCACTATAGTAAACAGTGTATTGATCAAGAAATATGATTGATGTTGTTATTTTTTTCCAAATCATCTCCTTCCAACAAAAATTTATTACGCCATATACAATTAAAGGTATGACTGAGAATATAATAACTAATATTATCTTCCAGCGGCGAAGCTCACAATAATTTTGTGAGGTGGCCACATATAAATAAAAAAATTTTAAACTAATCTAACGCAAAAGACAAAAAAAAAAATCATAATAACTATTACTTATATAAAATCTTCTTCATATAATATACACTTGATTCAACAAGAACGGATTATACCAAAAAATACGGCAATAACTCTATCCACTTTAGGATTGACATTTCCTAGAAATCTCAGCAGCTTAATGAAATTTCCTCTATTATTAGAGGTTGTATCTTCATTAAGACCTCTAAATGCACAAGCTTGAAAAGTCAACCATCTTACACAATCAATGCTAGCTTTGAGTCTAAGTCGATTCTTCTCAATCACTTCTGAACGTTGTCTTACAATAAGTCGTTGAATATCTTGTGAATGTGACAACAAAGCCTCACAAGATTGGACACAAATATTATGTGGAGAGTTTGGTTTGTTTCCAACATGATTTAAAAGTGGACAATTTTCTCCACTATTTACCTTCTTCCAAGTATTAAATCCTTTTTCAATGAAAGCGTTAGAACCTGGACGATTAGAAGCCTCTTTACCAAAAAGGTAGTATGGGAAACAAAAGACAGCATCTTTTTTATGAGAATACTCTAACCAAGAAGGAAATAATTGAAACCAAGAAGCTTGAAAACGACGAGGATGATCATCATTTGATAAAGGATACGTTATAAGAATAGGTTGGCAAGGCCCATGCATAAGATAAGCACGACGAATTTCATCTCTTTGATTTACAGGAAAGTTCCAAATCATCGGTCACAATCCTGGATCTCTTTCAATTTGAGAACGACTCATTTCTTCATGACGAAGTCTTTGGCGTTTTGGCTCAGATTGTTCCTGTTCTTGAGGTGAAATATTGAGATTGGATGCTTCAATTGGAGAGGAACTACTTGCAGCATTTGTATCAATTCTTTTAAAGAAGTTGTCAATAGTTTTCATTTTACTCGTACCTAAAATAATAAAACACATAAACATAAGAACTTTTGCTATTTAAATCAAATATCACAAAAACAATAAAAACCAGAAGTAGAACTATGCAGTATAACACAAATTGTTTTAACCTAATTTGTTTTCCCTAACCCAAAACTAAATTTTTTATGAAATTGCTAAACTAAAACATTAAAAGATATAAAAAAAACTAACTATAGAAATATAGTAACCATAAAAACTAACTAAATTTTACCAGTTTGTGGTGCTATCTGCTAAATTCTAATTCCAAAGCAAAACCTAAAAAATTAGTTTCAAACTAAATGAGATTATTGTGAATTGAGATCAAACCTGTGTGAATTGAGAATCTAATTAATGTTGCTTGTTGTTAGCGTGCTCTTTTTAGGTCACCATGGCACCGTATGTACTGTTCGTTTGTCTCTTCTCATCTTGTATGGCACCGTATGTAGTGTGAACTTAAGAGTTAAAAAGTCAATTCCTTGTTTTTTATTAATAATAATACTATAATAGTGTGGTGGGTTGTGGCTATGGCCCACTATTGCATTATTTTACTTGTTAAATAATCTCAAGATTATCATTATTTATTATTTATTTCTTTTGTGTGTTAATCTTTCGGTTCCTATACGACATGATTAAATAATTTAAACTTCGACCAGAAGTTAAATAAAGATGAAAAAAAAATTATTTCACTTAAAATAAAACTTGGGGTAGCTAAATATATATTATTAGGGGTAGCTAAATATAAAAATATACCTACTCGTTCAAAAAAAAAAAAAAAATTGAGGTAGCAAGGGCTACCCCTCCCTTATACTACCCTTCGCCCCTGTTATCTTCAGCTTTTTCTATCCAAAATAAAAAATAAAAAATATCACCTTATTATAGTGTTTATTCTCAAAATGGCGAGATAGTGTTGCTATGGCACTCCTCTTACTTTAAAATATTTGAATTGGTTAAAATTTTAACCTATAAAATTTTCAACAGCCTAATCCCAAAACACTTCAAAATTTTGTCAAAATATTTGAGCAAAAGTTTTATATTACAAGATATTGAATTATGATGATATAAAATCATATCCTATAGTTTCTTTTTCCTTTCATCAAAAAAAGTTTCTTGTTCCAAAAATATAATAATTAACTTCACTTAAAAGGGAGAGGAAGCAATGTTTTGACATAGTATGAGCATGTTCCTCTTCAAATTAGTTTATTTTTGCTTGTTGATTGTAATGGAGTCTCGACTCCTAGAATGATCACGTTGTAGTTTTCTTTTTAAGCTTTGGCACTCTATATTACCAAAAAAAATAAAAAAATACAACGTAAAACATGAAAAATAAATTATTGTTTCACACGACAAAGATAATAAAGTAAGATTAAACCAATATAAAACCATATCCTATTTTACATTTTCTGTTAGAGGATATCTTATTAGTACAAGTTCAAACAAAAAATGATATCTACTTTTTAGACATGACAGTATTAATTTGTAGTGCCTGTTATGTATGCCACTAAAGTTTTAAACGCCAGCAATATGACCTTAAGATATACTAGTATAATTACTTAATCTATTATTAAATGAACTCATCTAATCACCCGGATAAGCCATTATCATGGCTACTTATCTTGGCACTACCATAAAAATGAAACAAACCTACATGGATCCAACTCTAAATTCCAAAGCACCAATCACCATCCCTTTTAGTGTGATATCTAATCTAACTAGTTATAATTATCTATTAATTGGTCGGATCTCCACAATCCTCTCACAAATTTTATTTACATTTTACTACCTTTTTGTTAGTGGTTTTTTTTTTTTAGATTATGAACATATATATATATATATATATATATATATATATATATATATATATATATATATATATATATATATATATATATATATATATATAAAGGTTTGTATTCCCTTTAATGATGAAGGATCAAGTAATAAAAATTGAAGAAGGGACTTATTTGGATTAACTTATTTTTTTAGTTTATGCAAATAAATAAATTTTTATGTATTATTCATGAACTTCTCAAGGTAGTTTATTAAAAAAAACAGCTTATGAAGATACAATTTTTGTTAGTGAAAACTCATAAACTAATATAAAAACTTATTTATTTGAATAAGCTATTTTTCTTAAACTAAAAAATAATGCAATCCAAATGAACCCTAAATCAAGGAAAATGGACTGAAAAGTTGAGACAATCGTCATTACAGCCGAAGCCAAAAAGCCTATTGTCCTTAGCCAAATGTTGGAGGATGAAAAAAAAAAAAAAAAGTATTAACATTGCGATGGTAATGGCCACTCTTGGGGAAAATGTTGGTTACACTTTAAAATTTTGATGGTTTTTGTGCAATTATCATCACTTAATGATGATTGGCCTAATATTCACAAAAGAAGGCTCATATAAATGCCTCATTTCATCGTTGTATAATCTATCCCCACTCCATATACTTTTTTCTTATTTTTTATTTATTTTGTATGCTAAAAACGATTGTGAGTAGACTCCCTTAATCTTAATTGAAGTTGTGGAAAGAAGTCTCAATGATAGACTTTCCGATCTCAAGTTTTGATTGTTGCTATGTTTTCTAGATCCTCTAATTTTATCTCAATGCTTTTATAAAGAAATTATGAATATGACTATTTCAACTTGGCTAATCAAGATAATTGGTATAAGCATTATAAGATCAAATAACCCTTTGGTTATAATCAAACTTTTTGAAATGAATTGAATAATTATAACATTAATTTTCTATTATTGTGCATATGCATTGTTTGGCAGAACATAGCAAGTGTCTAACCATTTGAAATTTGCAAACCAAATATTGGCGAAAACTGCACAATTAAAGAAAATATGATTCAAGACTTTGTTTAATCCACGTCCCTAAAAAAACTTTGTTTGATCCACATCCTCCCAAGCAAGCGAAATCACCAATATTAAAAACTTCGCAGGTAGTTAAATTATCTTTGGTAGGTAGTGTATTATTCACAATTCTCCATGCGTATAAACATACCTTAAGAGAGACTTTCATGTTCCAAGTTATATTTTGAATTACTTGATCACTTTCTGACTCATTATGACACAAGAATTGATACACACCCTTCATTGAATATCGATTGTTTTTCAAAGATATCAATATCAAGAATCACAAGCATTTCCCTGCAATGAAATGTTGGTCAGATTATATGATATTATTTAATTTTTTAAAAGTGATTTTTTCACATGGATTAGTTAAAAAGTCAATAAATTAGTAAATTATTCTACTAGACTGTTTTTATTCTTCTACAAAATATGGTTTTGGTCCCTACAAATATGGCTCGTTTTGGTTTTAGTCCCTGGTAAAAAAAAAATTGTTTTTGGTCCCTGCAAATATGTCTCGTTTTGGTTTTGGTCCCTGACTCCACTTTTGTGATGATTTACACACGTGACACATGATGACAGTACCCATTTATGAGAAAAATAGTCCCTGCAAAATCTTTTGATTTTTAAAAAGGTCCCTGCAAAATATTTTGGTTTTGAAATTAGTCCCTTCAGGGACCATTTTCAAAAACAAAATATTTTGCAGGGACCAAAAACAAATTTTCTTTTACCAAGGACTAAAACCAAAACGAGCCATATTTGCAGGGATCAAAACCATATTTTAGCCCCATTATTATAAATGTAGTGGAAAATTCGTTAGTGCATTTTGAGATCGTCTGACCTGCATCCAAGTATATGCTTAAACATGCTTAAAGAGGAATCACACAAGGTTAAGGATACAATAGAAACTTCTATGTATGAAAATGCCCAAATAGTTTTTTTATCAACAAAATGAAACAGCAAATGCATATTCACTAATGCATTCATGGTTTGAAAATGAAGCAAACAATATTAGTTTAAGAGTGAAAAAGAGATAAATCATTATTGTTGACGGTCTATGATGGATTAGAATGGAGCGAAATGATTTGATGTAACAACTCTAATAGATCATTGATCGTATTTCTTTCACTCTTTTACAACTAATTGATCATATATTATGGCTTTAAATAATATTTTTCATAAACACTTTTGAAATCGAAGTCGTGAATCATGCATGATGATAATATTAAAAATGAGCCATGTTTTTCCCAATAGTTACGAAACCAAAATTTGTATATAATTAGGGACAACATCGTTTAACAGATTTATTGATTATTAAATATTTATTTTCATCAAGTTATTAATTCAACCAAATTCGGTGCATACTTTTGACAAATGTGTTATTTATTAATATTATCTCATGTGTATATCATGTTATATGAAAAGATTACATCCCTTCGAAAAAATAAGAAGGGGCTGCGGTCAAATGTTATGCTGTATTACCAATTTGCTTAGGGTGCAGATTATGAAATATGAACATAATTAATAGGAGTAATCTCTATCTAAATCACACCAGGCACTATCACGGTATAGTGAACTTTTATTTTATTGACTGAAGATTAATACACTTCTACTATAAAAAGAATCTTGTTCCTATCTACAATAGATTCAGTACATCCGGTCAAAAAATAATAATCTATACATTTTTCTTTTGCCAAAGTATCCTTTTTATTACAAGAATTTGACCAAGTATCTTTTTTTGGGTGAATATTTGACAAAGTGTCTCTTTTTTTCTTTCAAGATTTGTCAAAGTATCTATCAATACATACTTTTTTTAAGGATCTATCAATACATACATACCACTTTTTAAATATATAGTACATTAGTATTTATACAATGGCATTTAAAAAAAAAAACATGTATACCATATATAAAGACAACTCCAAAGTTAACCATTGACCAGTTATTTCTTCATCGAACCTTTTTTTAGATAAATTTACCGGTATAAACTCAATTATTTATATACTTTAAATCAAAATTTAAATATATACCATAATTTTACATAATTTAGAAACTTTGATAAAAAAATAATAGAGAATTTGAAAATTAAATACCTATTTTAGTTGAAATTTTTGTCACTTTTTTTTTAATTGTATATTTAAAATTAAATAAATTATAAAAAATTTAGGTTGTTTAGGATGCAAACATATTTACTTAATTAGTGTATAGTGGTAAGTGAAACCAAATTCAAACATTATTGATAAGAAATTACACAACTACCCTCAACATTCCATCTTAATAGCATACCTACCACCACCTTGTGGACTTGTATATATATCCCTCCCTCCCTTGTTGCCTCATCCATCATTTCGAATTTGCATTTGCAAATCAAACACACAAGGCAATAATATATCTTCATAATCATAAAATAATATATAATGGGTTCCCTCCCACACGTAGTAGAGGATTGCATGGGCTTCCTTCAACTCTATAGCGACGGTTCCATTTACCGTTCCAACAACTTCAAATTTCAAATTCCCACAATAGAAGATAACTCAGTAACCTTCAAAGACTGTCTTTTCGACAAAAAATTCAACCTCTCTCTTCGTCTCTACAAACCCAACAACATCAACAACAACAAATACAAACTTCCCGTGATTGTGTTCCTTCATGGTGGAGGCTTTTGTTTCGGTTCCCGTACATGGCCCCATATTCACAATTGTTGTGTGAGTCTAGCCGCTGGACTTCAAGCACTGGTGGTTGCACCGGACTACCGGCTCGCACCAGAGCACCGTCTTCCAGCTGCAATTGATGATGCCGTCGAAGCTGTGAGGTGGCTTCAAAGGCAGGGGTTGAGCCATGGTTATGGAGAGCCATGGTTGACTGGTGATGTTGACCTTGACCGTGTGTTTATTATGGGTGACTCTTCTGGCGGGAACATTGCCCACCAGCTCGCGGTTCGGTTTGGATCGGATCGAACGGCTATTGAACCTGTACGAATAAGAGGTTATGTTCTGTTGGCGCCGTTTTTTGGCGGGGAAGTACGGACCAAATCTGAGGAAGGTCCTCCAGAACAAACATTGAATCTTGACTTATTAGACAGGTGATTTTGCAAATCTAATTTTGATTATAATATCACTAAAAGAATTTATTCTAATTTTGAGTGATTTTATTATACCTTTTACATATAATTTTCGGTAGAATCATGCATAAATTGAATGAAATATATTTTATTTTAAAAAGTTTCGTTAAGTAAAGTCTGACAAATAATATTTCATCTAAATATCAAGCTCTCTAAATTATGCCTTTGTGAAAACTATTAACCATTTGAATTTAATAACTATTACAACGACATAATTCTTTTAATTTTCAATGCAATTAATTCTTTTTCAATTAGCTCCTCTAACTATAATTTTTAGATCGTTCATTTTGGTTTGTTAAAAATAAATACTTAAGTCATTTTTGAATTCCCTAAAAAAAAGTCATTTTTGAATTAATATTATTTATGATGGCGATGAATTAATAAGAATAATTTAATAAAAATATTTTTCTTTTCGATTATGCACTCTTTTTTTTTCTTTTCTGGAGAGACGTGTATGCACTGTTTTAGTTTTTGTATGATACTCCACAATATTATAACGTGGCTCTTTTTTTCAGTAGGTCTTTTGTGTGTGTTTAGTTTCAAACTTCTTTGAAAATAATGTGAAGCATGGTATCCAAAGTTATCTGGTCAAGGCCAATAGCCATGGACGTAGGTAATTAAATGGACCCCAAACACAAGCACTTCCCTTGTTTTGGTTTTGGCTTTATTTGGGAGAGTGACGTGCTGCTACGATTATACATAAACACGATATTACAAGTTTACGCCAACAATTTGGATTACTCATACAAATTTGGTGTTTTTTCTTACTAAGTATAATAAAGAATTTGCTCAAAAAAAAAAGTATAATAAAGAATGTCATTAGTTTCTTGATAATAGTACGTAATGTTTTTTTTTTTTTTTATTTTAGTAAGATTTCTAAGGATGATTTCCGAGCAGCCAAATATTCAATTTCCATGACATCATATATATTGGACGAAAATACTTTATCATTTTTCTCAACAATATGTTTTCAATATTCAGTAGACTATATGTAGTAAGTTTTTATAGAATTTATGTATTTAATGTATCGAAAAATGAAATATTTATCTTTTTTAATGAATACTCCCTAAAGTGACAATTAAAAACTCATTAGCAAGATCCAAAATATTATGGAATGATTTTTTTTTTTTTGGGTACAATGATTGTTGTTATTTAAAGTTAGGAAATCAATATGGAAATGATGGTTGGAAAGGCTAAATTAATCCTCTCAAAATTGATGTGATTAGTGATAACACATGTCTAGTCCCTCTTGCAATCTTTAATAGTAACTTTTAGTGGTGCCATCGCACCAGCACACGCGACATCATGAGAAACTTGTGGTTCATTAAATTATAGAGAATACATAAACGTTATTTTCATCAACTTTTTCCTCTTCTTTTTTCCAGTATTGGTTTCCATTGCTTTCAAACTAATAGTAGGTTTCCATGTGGTAAACAACAATATATTACTTGTAATAAAAAAACAATATATTAAAAAAATGCTACACATACGACAAAGTGTAACGATTTTCAATCTTAAAATACCAAATCATAGAATCCTTTATAAAATAAAGTTATTATTTCCAATTTTACATATATGTGCTAATATATAGTATTAATTTTTATTATTTCCAATTTTTCAGATTTTGGAGGTTGTCAATGCCTGTTGGAGAGACTAGAGATCATCCATTGGCTAATCCATTTGGACATGGAAGTCCAAATCTTGAAGAAATGAAGCTTGGTCCCATTTTGGTGATAGTTGGTGGCAATGAATTGCTTAAAGATAGGGCTGCAAACTATGCAACAAGATTGAAAGGAATAGGAAAAGACATTAAATACATTGAGTTTGAGGGGTGTGAACATGGGTTTTTCACGCATGATTCATATTCTGAAACTGCAAAAGAGGTTCTACATATCCTTAAACAATTCATGCTTCAAACTTCTGCATAAGAAAACCAATATGATCCTTAGAAAATTAATTAAAGTCACTGATGTAAAATTAAGTAGTCCATATTTTTAGCCTATATTAAAGCAGTTTTTAGGATTAAGGAAATAAATAAGTCATTGTTATCGGTTTGTAGTTTTTAGAGGAGGTTTTTTTTTTTTTTTGTGAGTGTTTTTTAGTGGAGTTTGTAGTTAGCTACCATTTTTAGTAATTTGTGTTGTGGTATATAATTGTTAATTGTATAAGTTAGTTTTCGAGTGTAAAACTTTATAAAATTCGCAATTTTCAGTGAGTGCATTGCTTATTTATTTTGTGTCAAAAAATTTAATTTAATTTATTTTTCTTCAAGATAAATTGATTTAAAAGGGGTTGTTAGTTACCTATGTATATTATCTAGGTATCTCTTTTATAAATTTGAACACTTTTCCTTGAATTTGAAGTTTTATTTACAAGCCGAAATTTATTAAGGAAAAATGAAAAAAGCTTGAAGGACATAAACATATCTCAAGAATGTAAAATAATAATCTCCAGAAAAGAAAATTAAAAAAAATGTGAAAAATTAAAATAAAAGGTGCTTGAAGTATTGATTTTAATTTAATTTTGAAACTTTATAAGAAACTTGATGTAATTGATACATATATTTTCACCCTCGTGTATCATCAAATTATTAATCGTATATGCGTTTCTAGCAATTGGGTAAGACTCACACTCACACATGAAATCAGCATCTCATCTTCGATTTGTTCTTTTCACATATGACATATATAAAAAGGTATGTGCATAATTCATCCCTGAGTTGGGTCTACCAAATATTCCTTTTTCCAAAATAAAAAGTTGCCCACGGATAAATATGGTAGGGGTATATGCTTTTCTTTTTAGAGGAGTAGGGGCTAGTATCCTTAAAATCGCACAACATTCATCTTTTGAATTATATTTTTGCGTTTAAATTCAACTTTCCATAACTTTAAAATCTGTGTATGGATCTTATGGTGACTGGGTAAAATTACGATTATCTTTTTTCGTTTATCATCTATCTTTAGTTCGTGTAAAATTGTATATTAATGCGACATATATCATGGTATAGAGAGAATATTACATTTTCATGCTTTCCAAATTTTAGTACGAAATGGAAGGCGCAAGTGGTTGTTGGAGCATAAGACTAGGAAAATGTTACCTCAACACTTTTTATTCATACACTCCATTATATATCCCATGCATTAAAAACATTTTGGTAAATTTATCTCACAATTACACTTTCTCTTTTATTGTGTGGGATCTAGGTTGTCACGTGTCAAAATTTTGTGTGGGTGTAAAGGGTGTATTTACCACATAGGGATGTATATCTATCACCATTCATAAGAATATGCTAATATTGGGGAGACCTTCACAATAGTCTAGGAACCATATAGATATTACATATCTTCGCTTGAGATATTAATTAATGCCAGCCCTAACATCGGCAAAAGCTTAGTGAGGGCCGCTCCCATGTCCGAGTGATCGGCTTGCTGCCGATTGATTCACTAGACAAAGGGTCGATCCTCCACTAATTATGTTATGCGGACATGACGATCTTCTATATAAGCTCGTTACGGAAAACCTATAATGGGATCTTACTATTGAAACCTTCTAGCAAGAATAGCCCTAGAGGGTATTAACCTTACCTTTGGTAAGATATTATGATATAAGTTTTTTCCCTTACATAATGTTTAACATATTTTCATTTTTTTCATATACAAAAAAAATTAATATTTATTTTCCAACATAGCTTAGTGCGATTATTTTAATAGATTTTTGAAAGAAATTAAAATTACTGGCCTATTATCATATACTAATTTTGCCACTATATAATCAAAAAAAATTAGTCACAAATGATAAAATTAAAAATAATATTCTAATATAATAATAATTGTATAAGATGGCTCAATACTTTATATATGTCCTCGTTCACCACACAAAGATATATATCTCATTGGGCCTCTCCCAGCACAGATTTTTCGACTAACTTTCCTTTAGAGTTATGATACATAAATACTTTTAGGTGGCAATACACCTTTTGACATCCATACAAAAAATTGACACGTGGTAGTGGACCCTACACAAGCATACTTTCTTTTTTCTCTCTCCTTCTCTCTTTTTAATGTATGGGGTGTACAAGAATGTATGAGAATAAAGAGTGTATATGTAACTTTTTTTTCCTTTAATGCATGCTCTTTGTAACAAGAACTTGGAAACTAAAAAAATAGTGAAAAATGCAATAAAAGTGGACACATATTTTTATCACACATTCCAATCCTCATCATCCTCTTTGTGTAATCGTACACTATATATATGTTCCTCAAATATTTTCTGCGTTGGAAGAGACAAAACCCTTCCACGTGCGCCTACAATGCCGTCGGCAAATTCTTTCATTTGCATAATTATATATCATACCTTTTAATCAACAATGTGTCTTATCTTATCTCAACATGAAGATCCTTTCTGAGTGGATTTTGTGGGTCTATAACGGCTATATATCTGCCACATGACTTGAATCTACCCAACTACCTTCATTTCATATAACCTAAAAAGTGGAAGATTAAGTTTTTTTTAATTTGTAAAAAAGAAAAACAGGTTCTTTTATTTAGTAGTTTATCATAAAATTCAAATGTTATTAATATAACCATTAAAGTAAGTTTACGTATTTTTGTCCTTTTTTTCGTGTCTCTTACTTTGTACAGTTCTATCTAGTATTATAAAGATTTATATTGTTACTTATAAAATAGTGATGTAACTCTGTTAATAATGACAAATTGTAAGATTAATAGTTTAAATAAGTGTGCTCCAGTCAAAATTTTATGTTTCGGTCTTTTAAGTTGTAGCAATTGTTGAGTTCGATCAATTGATACAAAACTTTGTTTTACCTTCAATTGAATCTAAGATAATTGACTATATATATATATATATATATATATATATATATATATATATATATATATATATATATTTTGGTCCCTCGATTAATCGGTTATTGGACCAAAATTTCCAAAAAATAAGAGTAAAATTAGAAGAATAAAGTGTTGAACAAAAAGTTGATTTTTTTTAAGAGCTCTCTCACTCTCGCAGTGTATTATTACCTATCTATCTCTCTTATTTTTTTTCTCAAGTTTTTTCTTCTTCTTTTTTTCTCTCATTTCCCTTGTATTTTTTTGTTAGAGAGAGATTCATGTAGGAGAGCACTTTTGGCGGTTATCATGCATGCATGTACATAATGTTTGGTCTTTAATGGTTAGACAACATCTTTTTGGCAGGTGGAAACATCCGTAGTTTCTGGGCTCAATTTCTGTCTTCCATGAATTGCTATGGCATGTTCAAAGAACCTGTAACTTTAAACAAATCATTTAACCAAGATACGTTGGCTTTATGTTTTATATATCTGAAAAGAGTTCGATGTTAAATTAACTACTTTCTTTATTTAGAAAGTTTTGGATTGCCATTTTATAAAAAAGCTAATATGGTGGACAAACCTTAATGTCCACTAGAATGACAAGGTTGCGATGCCAAAGTTTTGGACATGTGTCAAATGTTCAATGACGCAAGATCAAAAGTTTTTGCTATTCAATTTTTTATCACAGCTTCATCAATTTGAAACCAAAATATTAAGGTATATCATATGCAAGTTATTAGTTGGATTTTTAGAAGTAAGAATCAGCTATTACATACAAAGTTCCCTATTTTTTTTTAAAGGCATGCTTTTCTGAGAGGTATTATATAAGAGCATGTAGTGGATCGGGGAAGCCCTTGAGGGTGTGCGGCCGTATAAGGCCCCCTATTTTTTAAGGGACACCAATTTTTAAACTTGGTGTATATGTGTGTGTGTATATATATATATATATATATATATATATATATATATATATATATATATATATATATATATATATATATATATATATAAAAAAAAATTATACGACTCATTTTTCAGAGTAGGTTAAGGTTGCTAAAAAAACTATCAAGCTTGATCGACAGTCGGTCTCTATATGGATATTTGATAAAAAAATATATAGTCATATCAAAATAATTTAATACAAAAAAAAAAAACTATTTCAATGTTGATGTAATCTTTTAAAATAAATTCAACGATATTGAGTTTACTTGAGTTTGTATTAAAATAATTAATGACTATCTTTTAACATTTTTTATGTTGAATGTGATATGCATTTGTTGGTGTGTGTGTGAATATAAAAAATAAGACATCAAATTTATAATTTGTACATGACATTCAAAATCTCAAGAAAAGGTGGATATCACGGCTAAGAAGTGTTTTTACACTTTGTCAAAAAAAAAAAAAAAGTGTTTTTACATAAGAATCGGCTTATAATCACGTCACTAAAAAATAAGTTAATCATTTGTTACAATTTGTAATGATTGTTGAGGAGCATAAAAAAATAAAAATCAGAACCACAGAGAAATTTAGACTATACATTTGTATAAAATGATAAGACGTTATGTATATGATCAATAACTTATTCTTCTTGTATATGTTCAAATTAAACTCATTCATAATTGATGTGAGACTGACAGTCATTCACATTTGAATATCAATAATATATCCTTCAAATGTAAATATCTCACATCACTAAGCTAGCATGATCCAAACGTTAAGATATTGTTCTCTCTCCACCAAACTGAACCACATTCTTTTACTACTTGTTGAGAAGTTTGAGGAGTGTTTTGTGCAACAATGGTCTAACGGTCTAGGACTACCAAGAGATTTAAACACACCAAGCAGAACTAAGGGTCCATATACCGCTTTCTGAAAAGTTCAAGAGAGTATAAGACCATCCACAATGGTAGGGTCTTAACTATTTAAAACCCGGTACCTAATAGGTACCCCTATTGTGGAGAATTTTTTTGGGGGTCTTCTAAAACCTAGGGTCTCACTTAAGACTTCAATGCTTAAGTGTGTCTCACATTACTTTTGCTTAAAATAATCAATGTCATTGTACTATTGCTTTTCAATTGCAATTTACCTTGGTTTTTTAATGTTATTGGTGGGTCCTATTTAGACATTTTGTTAGAGGATCTCTATTGTAGTGGTTGAGTACATATTAGGTAATATTATTAAAAAATAATAAAAAAATGATGTGTCAATGTGGGACCTATTTAAGACCTTAAAGTTGAGGATCTCCATTGTAGATACTCTAAGGAGCATGAAGAATAATGATCTAAAACTGTCAAAAGACCAACATTCATACTTGAATATAAAGATATGATACTTCTTGAGGAACTCTTTCTACGTTCTCACGTAGTTATTCTATTTAAGTATGTTTTATTAATAATATTAATGTCGTTGGTCAAAAAAGAAAATATTAATGCCATTGTGTTGTGGACAAAGTTTGATGTTGTTCATTAATTGAGGAAAATTACTCTAAAAGAGAGAATAAGCTATAACTAAGACTATTCTAACAAATTAATTCTTCATTCATTTATTTGATAATGATTACAAATACTAAATCATTATTTATAGCATTGACATACCAATGACTCATCATAAAAGATCTTTCTAGATCCTTCTAAAGACCATGACTCATCACTTAATATAACTTGGACTTATACTATTCTAATGGATCTATATCTTATATCATTACACATTGCTTCATAAAAAATAATATTAATGCCATTGTAGAACTCGCCCAAAAAATGAATTAAATATTCTAAGTATGCGCTACTTCTACCATTTGAAGATGCCTCCAACAGAGTATCAAAAGATCATTGCATGCCACTGAACATAAGTCTATATATAAAGATGCAACGATCATTGAAAAGATAACATAATTGATAAATATCTTTAAAGTTGGTACAGGAGAAACCATGTTCTAAAAGATTATAATGTAACACAGCTTTGGTCAAAATCTGGTTATTGCATCTCCAATTGAAAATCAAAGTACTCTCAAACTAGTGGGAGATAAAAAAAAATGTGGCTTCGTCAAGTCATGTTTCAAACTATACAAAATTATTATACATTGTTTTAATAATGTCAACAACCATGACCTACTGGGGACTCTTAGTCAATAAATGGATGACAATAATCATGATATGTATCACTTATTGGCGCAACAAATTAATGCTATACCCTGCTGGTGGAATATACTATGTCATAGGATAGGGTCATCAAACATTGCTAAAATAAGTACTTTCAATTCAAAAGAGATATACCCCGAAACCACACTCCATGTGCATTGCAAGTATATACGACATGGCTTCACTACATCACCTCAAAATACTCTTTAGAAAGTTAGAACATCATGTTCTTCTTAATGGAGGAAGATTTGACCCGTAATTAGTAAGTTTGCAATCAAAAGAGAAATCATGTTTATCTTGGAAATTAAGGCATTTATGGCGATGAAAAGTGAGTTAAGATCATTTCAATTTCTCAAACAAAAAAATATATAGAAGCTTCCATTTAAGAGAGATAATAATCACATGTGAGATATTGTAGGATGTTTTTAAAATCGGGAAATGTTAAAGGACATTTGTTAGCATGATCTTTTAAAATATTTTTAATAGTCGGTCTCACCAATCTCTCATCTATGTCTATTTTTTCGTAAATTGAATCATCCATCAAAAGGAATGGAGAGCATCTTGACCTATGACATGTGAGATATTAAAAAACATTTTTTTTTTAATATTTTCAAAAGTTAGTCTCACTAATCTCTCATTTGTGTCTATATATGTTCATAAATTGAGTCATTCATCAAAGGAATGGAGAGGATCTTGATTCTTGACCTATATCAAATTTCTAGCTTATAGCAAATATATTTGCATAATCAAAGTTGATTTGGTTGGTAAATGACCTTCTAATACTAGCATATATCATTTAAATATTAATTTAAATATTATATATGTCATTTTATGTTTATCAGTTATTTCAACCCTATGATTGTATATGTTTTTGTTCACATAATTATTTTATTTTAAGAAGTTAAACTAATTCATCGAAATTAATATCAACAAACCCAAAACTTTGAGAGAAACGCACTCTAAAGCGTCAAGTCAACATCATCAAACCAACTTAAATGGGTTAATTCATAAAATTATCTTGAATATAGTTTCGGTCTATATATCCACTATTTAGTCCTTACGAACAACAAAATTGTATACAGGGACCAAAAACATGTAGGTTATTATTTGTAAAGACTAAAAATCAGGTACAATGACTAAAAGTAAAATTTAAAAGTTGTATAGACTTAAAAACATATTTAAGCCTAATAATTTAGTCTTTTTACGTATATTTTAGATTAAAAAAAATGTTTACCCTGCTTTGCAAACAATGTTCTTACTCTGAGCTTCTTAAGCCTAAGGTCAACTTAGCTTAGAAAAATTTCTCCACACCTGGTTCCCTTGCTCTCACATGTCCAACAAAAAATTTGTTTTTAAATTTTTTACATGTTCATTTTTTATTTTATTTTTCACCAACCTCACAGGCGTTTTGGGATTGAAGTTATCTAGACTTTGTTTGCGAGTTTGGAGGGAAAGGGAGAGGAGGATTAGGAAAAAACGGAAGAGGTAAGTGGGAGAAATAGAGGACATTGAGAGGAGGGATTTTGAGGGACTTAATTTTCTTCAAAATATAAAACCCTCCACATTTGAGGGAATTAAAAAATTGTATTTGATGAGGTTTATATGAATTCTTCAAATTTAATCTATGTAATTATAATATTCTTAAAATTAAAAATATATTAATCATAAGCATTAATTTATCACTATCGAAACAAATTTTCTTTCAAAAAATATGAAAAAATTCTCAATTTTCCTCATATTTTTGTCCCTCCAAATACTCCCAAACAAAGCCCAAGGAAAAACTCGATTTTTTTTTGGCAGAACACATAAATGTTCCGGACAACTTAGACAATAGTTTTAACAGCCTTAGTAGTTTGATATTGTTACTTCAGAGTATCCAGATGATGAACCGGAATGATAAGGTATGAAATTACAATATTTTTTTACCCTTGGTGGATAACTCTTATAACCCAAAATTGTTGCCAAGACAAGTTTCTCAGCATGTTACGCACCGGAATTTGCTTGGAACCTTCAGCATTTTATCAAGCTGATGGTTTGTACGACGTAATGTGGATGATGTTCTTTTTGACGTTGTTGATGATATTCTTGGATACAACCTAAAGTTGGCCTTTTAAAATGCAATGTCAATGTTGCAGCTTTTCTTCAATGTGAATTCACGATTCCAGTGGTGGTGGATTTTCAATGTGTTTTTGCCATTCACAGTTTAGAAAGGTAGGATATGGGATGGCTTAGTAAGTAGTTGTTTAAGTTTGTTGAGTACTTCTCTTGTCTAATTAATTCAAAGATCAATGTAAATTGTTTTTCCTACGGTTAAGTGATACATAAAATCTGACCAAAAATTCTTTCACTCAAGGTCAGGTTCCCCCAAATGTAAAATTTAGTTGAAGAAAAATCAGACTGCTCTCTTACATGGAGAGCTGGTATCAAGCGTTTCATCAAGTTCTACACCGTATTGATCTACCGATTCTTAATGAAATGAAATAAAAACTTATCCCACGTATACTTAATTAAAAAAATATTAACTATCTTTAACACCAAATAACAACCCTATTAATTAATAGTGTATACAAAACAAAACTTATAAGCATTTTCTTATGTTTTTGGAATGGTTCTTAACCAAGAGTACATCTTTTTTTTCTATGACAAACTACGAGAAAGTTATGGATTTGAGGAAATTATTGTTAGTTTAGTTAAGAACCATACATAAAGCACTTAAGAAATGCACCTAAGTTTTTATTTCCATAAACCAATTAGAGACGGATACCTATATTCATTTCATTTACTAGATTTTCTTCAAGGTTAATAAATTAAATGTAGTAAAAACTATCACGGTAACCATATGAGATAACCAATTCCACAAACATGGTGCTGACTGTAATATTTCATGAACAGCCAATACAGCAGTACACAATATTCCATCAAAGAACTGTCTAAATAGAAGAACAGTGTCTCAAAATTTAAAAATAAACAAAATTCCCTGAGGCTAATATAAATCATCCCGCAACTCTACTGACTTATCACCTGAATCTGCAACAAAAAAAATCCGAACATTAAGACAAAGTAAACGACACAAAATCATGCATGCTGCTATACCAGAGAAGAGGCCCTATTTATATAATTGCAAAATTAAAAACACAATTAAAAAAAAAATAAGAATAGAACTTAAACAGTTATCATAGACAAAAGTAAGTTGTAATCTACAGATAGAATTCAAAACCATAAAAGGTGTTATCATAGATCAAATAGGCACATTACATTTACCATGATTTAGAACCATATAGTTCTCATTTTAGATAGCATGTGCCAGTGCAAAGACCGCATAACTCTAGAGGATAAGAACCTCGTGATAAGACAAAGTGCAGCACTATATAAAATGTCAACAACAAGAATTGATGTCTACATGAAGAACTGATTCTCTGTTTTCAGACTTTCGTTATTAGAAGCAAGTTTGATTTACACATAAGTTTACTGATTCATCCATATTTGTAAAATATGTAAGCACGCAGGACAGGTTAGAAGTTTCAAATGTGTGCCCCATCAAATGAGAAAATGCTTCGAAAACACAGGTGAAAGTTCAATAATGTTTCAGCGAAAGAAATAAGCAGAAAAGAAAAGGACAGACAATTCAAAAAGCATCTAGGCAAGAGTTTACCTCATATGTTGCTTGGGTACATAAATACTCTTACGCGGGAACCCTGAAATTAATCCAAACACGAGATTAAGATGACATTATAAAACCCAAATGATGATAAAAAAAAAAAAAACACATTTTTAAATTATTACCATTGATTTGGGGGGAAGATTTGACTTGAATTTGGCACGAACAATACCACTGTTACCATGAGGCCTTGTAACCTTTCCCCATATGCAACGGTAATGGGTTCCGTTCTTCTTCACCTTGGCCTTGTAGATATATGCCATTTTCTTGCCAGCATACCAAGCTACCTCTTCCTTTGTGTTCACTCCTTCAATTTGGACCAGAGATGTGTTTGGGTACTGGTTTACTTTGGATCTAGAAAAACAACATAAAACAGTAAGTATTAAGCCAAAGCATCTAACCAGACATTTTCACAAACCAAACATAAAATAAAACACATAACATTTGGAATAAAGTTACAAAGGGCAAGAAAAGTTTACCTTTTGTATCCAAGGATTGTACCCCTCACGTAAAGCCTAATACAAATTGAACAAAAATAGGATATTAGCTTATTATATGGCAAAAACAGAGTAAATATGCATAGTTAGTCTTGGATAAAACAGAGTAAATACACAAACTGATCTTTGAGTGAGAAAAACATGAAAATTTTCAATTTGGTACCACAAAATATCATAGCAATTATCAAGTGTCGGTCAAAGATCAAAACAGTCAGATTAAAATGTTCTTATAATACATTATCTTAAAATCAACTATCCTGACCAACATTTGAGATTTTAGAGAATCAATTTAGTACTTTTAAAATTGATCTACATGCTTTTTTCAACATTAGATTATGCCTTTGCTCTATAAACTAAAAATAAAACTATTCAAATCCCTACCCAATGTAAGCTAATTTCTCCAAATCAGATATGTTTCGATGATGGTAGACATCGTCAAATTACTAACAGTAATTATAGCCAAATGAATTAAAACCAATGAAAATTACTAAAATTCAAACACATATACGATAATGATGAAAATACAAACAAAATCAATTGCAGAAAAGAAAGAGAAGAAACAAAGAGTACCTGACACGCTCTCCTTGACGTCCCTTCACCATCTTCACGATAACAAACGCAGGATTCAGACAAGCTCCCTAGGCGATTTTAGGGTTTCAATATACCCCGAGGCTTTCTGGGTTTAGCTTATTAGCATCGACACTATGGCCCACTAAGTACTTTTTTATTTATTTGGCCCAAAGCTTCAAATGTTCTTTGTCTTCTTTTTCTTTTTTTTTTAAATATTAGCAATTTTTTCCATGGAAAATATTTTCTTTAACTAATTGCATATATATTCGTCTTCCTTCCCAAAAAGATGCTAGCATTACGGGATCTCCACAAGGATCACACAACAATTTGTCGACTAATATGAAAAATAACCCAAGTTCAACAAAATACTAAGCAGACTCGCTAAATTTGAAGGTAAAATTAATTCCCACTCAGACTCACTGCAAAATATATAAGATAAAAAATATCTCAGGGTCAACTATAGTCCTTCAAGAAAAGAGATTATTGCTTGTCAGAATCCTATCTTTAAGAAAAAACCATCACCTTTAAGGGATACCAAGAAATGAGATTAAGAAGAGTCGGGATCATATCCTATGCGGGACTATTTAACATCTTATAGGCTCAAAAATAAGTTAATTTACATGAACCCTAATTTAGTATTTGTAGGTATATTTTAGATCCTAAAAGAAGAAGAAAAATGATTGCCTCTGTGCAAACAATGGTCTAAGGCCAACCAACTTAGAAAGAAGAAAAAAAAGAGCTCATTTTTAAATTATTTCACATAATCTTATTTTTTCACCAACCTCACAGATTTTTTGGGATAAAATATGCCTAAGGAAAAACTCAACTATTTTTTTGGCAGAACAGAAAAATGTTTCGGGTAACTATTTTGGGAGTTTGATATGGTCACGGCTAGAATAGAAAAAGGTTTGACCAAAGGTAAGTTTGATAGATCATTTTAGACTTTTAGAGTTTCTGGATGAACCAGAAGAATGATAAGATGTGGAATTACAATATTTTTGCACCCTTGTGTATAACTCTTTGAGCTCAAAACTGTTGCTAAAACAAGTTTTTCAGCATGTTATGCACCGGGATTTGCATCACGTAATCACGTTATTGGATCCAACCAAAGTTAGCCTTTACAATGCATCAACAATGCTGCATTTTATCAAGCCAAAGATTGTGCAGCGTAATGTGTATGATATTCTTTGGATACAATACAACCTAGAGTTGACCTTTTAAAATGCAATGTCAATGTTGCACTATTTCAAGCCGTACGTTATGCCTTTCTTTGATTGCTTTATAAGCAGTTGTTTCAATTTGTAAAGTCCTTCTCTATTCTATTCAAAGATTCAACAACAACCAAGTCTTATCCCACTAAAGGGAGTCAGCTACATGGATCAAATGACGTCATAGCGTTCTATCATACACCATATTTAAATCCAACTTGTTGACTTCTAAATCTTTTCTAATGGTTTCTCTAATAGGTGCTACCCCTACACTCTCTTTACATGTCCAAAGCATCTATGCCTATTTTCCAAATAATTTGCGGATCTTCTCTCTACATGTCCAAAACATCTATGCCTATTTTCTACCAACTTTTCTACTATAGATGCTACCCCTACACTCTCTCTAATGGTGTCATTTCTAATCTTATCTTGTCTAGACTTACCACTCATCCAACACAACATCCTCATCTCCGTTACACTTACTTATTCTCATGTTGGCTCCTAACTGCCCAACACTCCTATATATAGAACTTTCCTTTCAACTTAAGTGGTTTCTTATCATATAAAACCCTGATTCAAGGATTAATGTAAATAATTTTTCCTACGATCAAGATAAAATGCAGTAAACAAAAACTTATCCCACGTATATTCATTTCATTTAATAGATTTTCTTCAAGTTCAAGGTTAATAGATCAAATGCAATAAAAATTAACATTGTAATTATATGAGATAACCAAATCCACACACAGTGTTGAATATAATATTTCATAAACAGCCAATACTGTGGCTGACAACATTCCATCATTGAACTGTCTAAACAGATAAATAGTTTCGCAAAATTTAAATAGAAACAACAATCCTTGAGGCTACTAAAAATCATCCCACAATCCTACTGACCATATCACCTGAATCTGCAACCAAAAATCCAATGTAACAGTAAGATATAGTAAACAACACAAAACCATGCCATGCTGCTAGACCAGAGAAGAAGCCTTATTTATAAAATTGCAAAATTAAAAACTATTAAAAATAAGAATAGAACTTAAACAGTTATCATAGACAAAAGTAAGTTGTAATCTACAGATAGACCAGAGAAGAGGCCCTCTTTAAAAAATTGCAAAATTAAAAAAAACACAAAAAATCAAGAATTGAACTTAAAACAGTTTATGCTCCTTAACTACGTAGTTTATTGGCAATAGTAAGTCATAATCTTCTGATAGAATTCCAAACAATAAACTACGTTTCTAAATTTCCATACAATTGCCACATTTTCAGATCAGATGTGCACATTATATTTACCATGATTTAGAACCATATATAGTTCTCCTAATAGCTAGCATGTACCAGTACAAAGACCGCATAACTCGGAGGCATAAGAACCTCGTAATAAGACAAATGTCAACACCAAGAACTGATGTCTGTCTACATGAATAACCGATTCTCTGCTTTCAGACGTTTGTTAATACTAGCTATTTTGATTTACACATAAAACTATTTGTTGATTTATCCATATGTGTAAAACTTGAAGGTATGAAAAATACGCTAGAAGTTTCAAACCATCAAATGACAAAATGCATGAAAAACACAGGATGAAGTTCAATAATGCTTCATAGAAATATGAGATGAAAAAGAAAAAAGCAAAAACAATTCAAAAAGCATCCAGGACATGGGTTTACCTCATATGTTACTTGGGTACAAAAATACTCTTACGCGAGATCCCTGCAATGCATCCACACTCAAAAAGTTAAGAAAACGTTGTTAAACACAATTGATAAGAATAAAAATGTGTTGGTAAATTATTACCATTGATTTGGGAGGAAGATTTGATTTGAATTTGGCACGAACAATACCACTGTTACCATGAGGCCTTGTAACCTTGCCCCATATGCAACGGTAATGGGTTCCGTTCTTCTTCACCTTGGCCTTGTAGATATATGCCATTTTCTTGCCGGCATACCAAGCAACCTCTTCCTTAGTGTTCACTCCTTCAATTTGGACCAGAGATGTGTTTGGGTACTGGTTTACTTTGGATCTAAAAAACAGCATAAAACAGTAAGTATTAAGCCAAAGCATCTAACCAGACATTTTCAAAAAACAAACATAGAATAAAACACCGGTAGCACAAAATTCAAAAAAGTTGCAAACGGCAAGAAGAATATACCTTTTGTATCCAAGGATTGTACCCCTCACGTAAAGCCTAATACAAATTGAACAAGAAAGTATATATTAGCTTGTTTTATATATTTGATAAAATAAAGATACATAAAAAATAGGATAGATACACATACTGATCTTTGAGTAAACGGCACAAAAACATATTCGGTCATAAGAAATCAAATTATCAATTCGGTAGCACATAGTAGAGTGAAGACCCGTTTCTGTCCCACAATTTTTTGCGGCCCGATTTAATCTCTAACAAAAATAAAACCAAAAGTAGCCCAGAGATCTTCATACTAGCGACAAATTAGTCCCGTTATAAAAATGTCAGGAACCAAGTTCAGTTTTATTTTTGTCAGGATTAAATATAGCTGCCAAAAAATTGTGAGGACAAACATAGGCCATCACTCTGCAAAGTATTAAGGGCATGTTTGGATAAACTGCTTATTTGCAGCTTATAGCACAAGCACTTATCATGAGAACATAAGCTTACATAAGCTATTTTTATAGAAAAAGAAAAAATAAAGGTAAATTATTTTTGTATATGAAATTTGAGAACATATGAAAATCAGCCGGATAATAGCTTGTGATAAGTTCTCCAAACAGATACCAAGTTCAGAATCACAAGCTAGATTAGCTCAAATAGGTCAATCCAAACAGGCATTAAAAGTCAAACAAAAATCAAAATGGTAATACTAAAATGTAGTTAAAAAAAACTAAATTGACCGACATTTGAAATTCTAGAGAGAGCAATTTAGTACTTATAATTTCTCAAGCATCAAATTGATCTCGATACTTTTTCTTAATACCAGTCTATAAACTGAATAAAAACTATTCGAATCCCTTTTCTTCAAATGAGATATGTTTGAATGATAGTAACTAACTATAGCCAAATGAACTAAAACAATGATAATTAGTACTAAACTTCAAAAACATATACGATAATGATAAAGATGAAACAAACAAAAAGAGGATGAAACGAAGAGTACCTGACACGCTCTCCTTGACGTCCCTTCACCATCTTCACAGCAGCAGCAGCAAACGCCCAATATCCCGACACTCTCGAAACAGATTAGGGTTTTATTATACCCGAGGCTTTGTGGGCTTCTACGTGGACACTTTGGCCCAGTAACTAACTTCTTAGAAAATTGCTGTTTACACTTTGCATAAAGCGAAGAAAAACCATAAAATGATAAATTTAACTTCAACTTTTATCCGTAGTTAAAATCTAACAACAGCTAATTGGTTAATTGTTAATGAAGTTATTTTGATAGTTTCGTGGTGTTTTCTATACTCCTTTGATGTGGGAATAACAATTTTCAATTTTTTATGAAATTTGTCCCAAACTTTCAAATGTCTATATGATTATTGAATAATGATATGTTATATTCCTAGTAAATATTTTTACCATTTAACACGGTAATTAGTGATAGATAGATAAAACAAATAGATTATGGTTCCTACAATTAAGTGAAAATAACTCTCTTTTTTTAGCTTATATACTACTATTTGTGAAAATTAAGTTGAGTAATCAAATATGAGATGAATAAAATAAACAATTGTTTCGTGACTTATAATAAAAGGAATATGTTTGATAATGTTAATAATAAATTAATCATTCAACGATTTCAAAAAATGAAACTGCATAGGACAATTGTCAATTATGTATGAAAACTTTTGGGTACAATATATTTTTTAATATATACGTAGTATTATAATTTTAATTAAAATTTAAAAGTTTGAACCCCTATTTCAGGGTTCCGACAACGCCCCTGCCTACACTTAAAACTGACAAATAAGAGCCTCTGGTGTGCTTGAACTGAACTTACACTAGTTATACCATTGTTTTACTAAACGGAAACTAAGTACTTAATTATGAGCATATAAGAATTCAAATAAAAGAGCATAGATAACTCCTAACTCTCATTTTTTTTAAAAAAAAAAAAATCCTCCTAACTCTTATTTCTAAGAGTTACAAGAGACTCGAAAATAAAGTCCAGTGTCCACTTGGAGTTATCGTGTAATCATCTTTTTCATCTCTATTATATTTGTTGCAACATCAATACTCTATATAGATGTCCAACAATTTTATTACAAGACAAATAAGAATGGTTGTTCACATTTTAACAAACTTGATGACATCTAAGTCTAATCCCATATCGATGACTCTCTACCAAATTGTATTTCCGATGCTATGAATATTAAAAGAGGTATGTTATTTGAACAACTGTTTTTTGTACAATCTATGGGACAACCAAAAATATAGAAAGAAATGTATATCTTGACACGAAAACCAAAGTAATAGAGAAAAAAAGTAAAAGGATAATGAGTGTATAAGAGAGAGGGTTGTCAAAAAATTGTATCAAAATGATTGTACAAATATCATTTCTCATATTAAAACTATGTGATCTGATTTGATTTTAGTAAAAACCAACTCCATCTACAAATGCAGATGAGTGGGTGTTGTATATACAAGGAACTTGTATAAATAGATGAATTTTGTTTCAGAGAAGATGCGTGGTTATAACAAATAGTTCTCCATTTCTTAAAATGGGGTCATTTAAATGACATTTCATGAAACCCAAATATATACTTTTTATATGGGATAATACATAATTACTTCTATAGAGTGTAAATTTATATATAAATGATAGATTATTTATAAATATTATATTAAAATAATGTATTTTTCATTTGCTTAAAATTATTAAAAGATCTTTTAAAATTATAATAAAAAAGATTTCCATTTTATGTATTAAAATTATTTTTAAAAAGTTGAATTTTGAAAAAAAAATTGTTTTTTACGCTGAAAAATATCTTAGACAAACACTAAAATATCAAACATGAACTTTTTATTCTAAAAATAATATTTCTCCTCAGATAATCTTAAACAAACACACACTCCAAGTTTTACTCGGTATTATAAAGGGAAATGAAATATTTTCTTAAGGTAATAAATAAATCATTTTTTTAAACAAGTCTTATCCTTTGAAGTAATTAATCCAGTCATTTGATGTTAGTGTAGTATAGTGCCACCTTTTTGGAACTATTTTTTATATGAAGGAATGGAACTATTTAATATTATCCTAAAATAAAAAGTCATGATTTGGTATGTGTTACCTTTTTAAAAAAAATTGATTATGTTGTTTTGTCCACGCATAAGTTGAAGTGGTTCATATTAAAGATAAGGCTTAATAGTGCTTTTCACCCCTGTAATATACTCCCTCCGTCCTAAATTATAAGCAAAAAAAACCTATTTTCTTTGTCCCAAATTATAAGCAAAAAAGACCAACAATTATCTTTTCCAAAGAAAAATTAAATGCAAAGTGCATTCAATTTGCTCTCTCTTTCATTTTCTCAATAACCAACAACCAATGAAAATTGTTTTTACATCTTCCTATAAAACTTATTTAAAAAATAACACAAAAATCTATGTTACAAATTACTATGTTTTAGTTTTCTTAATAAGTGTGATTTTTTTTTTTTTGCTTATAATATGGGACGGAGGGAGTATGTCATTTTCGGTTTTCGCCCCTGTAAAATTTTCGGTTTGATTTGCACCCTCGTAAAATTTTTATTTTCCGGAAAACACCCCTAATAGGCTATTTTTAGAAAAAAATTTCAAGAAATTTTGGTTTTTGAATGACCTATAAAGGTGTTTTCCAGAAAATAATTTTTTTACAAGGGTGCAAATCAAACCGAAAATTTTATAAGGGTGAAAACCAGAAATGACATATATTAAAGGGGTGAAAAACACTATTAACCCTAAAGATAAATAGATAATAGATATGTAAAGTGACAATAATTATCAAAAACTTACATTCGTTAATGAAATAGTTGATGTCACGATCTAACAATTTTAACATTAAACTATAACATAGTAACTTCTAAATCAAGGAGTTAGAACACAAAATTCCCTTATAATCTGATAATTGTGACAAAGAAAAGTGTAAATTATGTGTAAAAATGTGCTATATATCCTAATCTTGTTATTGACTAGATAACAATAAAGATGGGGTAGTAGTATATGTCCATTTTAGAGTGCTAAAATAAGAAGAGTAACGCGGTAAATAGTTGTAAAGTATGAGAAAACGTCCCATTTAATTCGGATTCAAATTTCATGTTTGAATATTTAGTGGTGTGCCTACCTACGTAAAAGAAAGAGAGAGAGACAGAGAGAAAGATATTTGAACAGACACGACGTTAACAAAGCGACAACCTTCCTTGTGTTGGGGCAGACACAAAGAAAAATATACACAAAAATTTAGGGTTTCCAAATCATCATTCTTCCCTCCAAACCAAACATACACCCCCCTTCTTCTCCGGTTCCTCAACCACACTTCTTCAAGGTACTTCTTTCTCTTCCTTTTTATTCACTCTCCTCTTAATTTTATTTACCTCTGTAAAAATTCCTATGTTTTTTTTTATCCTTTTTAATTAATAAACCACATAAGGTAAAACCAGAAACATCATTTCACACACACCCTCAATTTCCATTTTTCATTGTAGTTATAATTTAATAAATTACTATAATTGTTCGATTTGAAATTTGAGGTAATTAATTTATTGTTATGTACAGATTTGTGTTCAATTGAGGAAGAAAAGAAGGTGTTTGGCAAGGAGGGAGGTACAAGTTCAAAAATTCAAAACCGTTGAAGATTTATTTCTTTATTTTGCACTTGATTAATAATAATTCAAAACACGCTGTGGTTTGAATGCATTGTTATTATATTACATTACATGGATTTGGATTCTTCTGATGATTCTATAAATATAAAAATTTGCAAATGTCGCGACTGCAATTGCGAATGTGGTTGTTCGGAGCGAGGTTCCATGAATTGGATCCGTTCGGTGAAACGGAAACACCATGAAATGGAAAAGGCGGAGAAATTGAACGGTGGTGGTGATGGCGTTGTTCGCGTTGAAATTGGGGAGGAATGTGTGGCTTTACGTGAAGCCGTTGGTAGTCAACAGAAAGCGATTCAAGATTTGTGTTCTGAATTGGAAGAGGAGAGGAATGCTGCTTCGTCTGCGGCGAATGAAACAATGTCGATGATATTGAGATTGCAGACTGAGAAGGCTGAGCTTGAGATGGAAGCGCGGCAATTTAAGCGTTTTGTTGAGGAGAGGACGTGTCATGATCAGCAGGAGCTTTTAGCTTTAGAGGAGTTGTTGTATAAACGAGAACAAGTGATTCATTCACTTACGTGTGAAGTTCAGGCTTATAAGCATAGAATGTTGAGTTATGGCTTAACTGAGTCAGAGATAGAAGGTGGTGATTATGAATTTCCACCTTATGAGTATCCTCCTTTGAAATGTAACGTAATGCATGTTTCCGCGGATGCTGATGATGATGATGATGATGATGTTTTTGATGTTGATGTTGAGAAGTATGTGTTTGGGGAAACTCCAAGGGATCGCTTGAGGAATTTGGAGAATAGAATATCTCAAATGGAGAAAACCCCAACTTATAGTCAGATGGATGGGGATTTCAATGGGAAGAATGTTATAGAAAAGGTGATAGTTGGACAATCTCCTAGAACGAATAAACATTCGAGGAAATTTTCATGTGACTCGTCGACATTTGGCCCTGAGTTTGTGTCGGATTCTCCAGGGCTCAATGGTAGCTTTAGGAAGAGGAATAATAATAATGGGTCAGGGGATTTCTCCAATTTTAAGAAGGTAGATAATTTGTCCGAGGCTGGTGATAATATGACGGACAGAGTTTACACTATTGACTCTGAATTCAAAAGCGGAGCTGGTGATTTTGATGAATATGTAACAACTCCTAGGGATTTTGGAAATCAGGGTGATTTTGAAGATCCTTATGTAAAGAAGCTTTACATGAGGCTTCAAGCACTTGAGGCGGACAGGGAATCAATGAGGCAGGCAATCATTTCGATGCGTACTGATAAAGCGCAGCTTGTTTTGCTCAAGGAAATAGCTCAACATTTGTGCAAAGAGATGCCAGAACAGAAGAGAGTCACTGTTAGATCCTTTGTCGGTGGCTTCACATTCTTCACAGTTTTTAAGGTAATTTAATTACAGATGGTGTAGGTAGATTCGTATACTTTTTAGTATGCCCGTTTTTCAGCTCAAGGTTCCATTGGGATGGTCTTCATTTGTTTGATTCATCTTAACCAACAATACTTATTCTGTTTCATCTTTCTTTTGTCTACAGTGGGTTGCATCGATTGTTTCCTGGAGAAGGAAAGGTCATCAAATCAAGTAAGTAGTCAGTGGTTACAGTCTTTGTTTCAAAATGTATGGACCTCACCTTGTATGATAAGTAGTCTATTGAAGTGAGCAAAATCAAGCATTATTCTAATATTCTCGCAACTACCTTAGCCAGAAACCATTGAAAGAAAACAATAGTTTAGAATTCAAACAGCTTTTACTGATAATGCATACCAGGCAATCTATATTTCTTAAGGTTCTTTAATTTTCTATGAAATTTCAACGCATCATCCTCTGATATTATACATGTTAAATAGTCATCATGAACTGTATTAAACGTTTGACACGACCATAATCCCTTAAAAAATTAGTTTCTAGTTTGCAGCAAAGGTGATTACTGATTAAGGTTTACCGTTGAATACTGACACAGTTTCCATGGAATGCCTTTTGGACAGACTGACGTGTACAATGGAAATCTGATCATATCCTTATATTGGCCTCTCAAACAATCATTTTCTATAAATAACATAGTTGGTGTGTTGTATCTAGCAATTATGTTAGGTTGCATTTTCTATAAGTAACAAAGTTGTTGTGTTGTATCTAGCAATTATGTTTATCTAGCATTTTCTTGTAGTGAGTTTAGAGGGTACAATTACTGTTTTCTTAACCTGTGAACAAAGGAGAGTAAGTGAGTAAAGTAACCTTGAACGAGTATTTGACAAAAATATTTAACTGTCCGAACTCCTTGTGACTGTAGGTATATGTTTGGGCTACCATCTAGCAACGCCGGCTTGCTAATTCTCCTTGACAAAGGACCCCATGTAAGGTCGTGGAGATATGTTTCAAGAATGCAATTGGGAGATTAGATCACAGGCTAGGATCATACTTGGGAGCATCAAATGAAACTTCATCGCATTGCTACGATATTTTATTTCTTCTTTTTCCCCCTCCCCCTTAGATTTTTCTCTCAATAGTGATGTTTTGTGCGGTGTTTTCTGTTGTATGAAATTGAATGTAATATTGTAATTTGTTGGTTGATCCGTGAAACATGGATGTGATTTGGCATTTGAGCATCTCTCCTATGCTTGGTTATAGTTGAGAATGTATATATACCATTAGACAGTCCTCTCATGTACATGCCATGCTAAGTGTCCTCACTTCGTACATTACTTATTTTTTCTAAGGAAAATGTTAACAAGCGTTTTTAGGGCATTTGATAAGAAGTTTAAAATATAAGTTTTTTCTTGGGATTTGTGCATACCTTGAAATATTAAAAAGCAATTTTTTCTACATAAAAAATTATCAAAATTTTCTATTTTTGATTCCTTAACAAATACCCTTAGGGCATTTGTTAACAAAACCTTTTTTCTAAAGTTCAATCATAGAAAGTTGCGGCGCTGTTTGTTGAGTCAATGGATTATGTTGGGAATGCATTAACTAATACTATATACAATATGGCTATAACTTTGACAAAATCAATTTGCATATGATTTTTCTCTGATTTTTTCTTTTCAAGTCATGATCATGAGATTTTTTTTGTAATCTCTTATGTCAACCTTCCGGTTTTTAGAAAAGACCCTAGGTAATCCAAAGTTTGGTCGGAAGGGTATTAGATTTGGATTTTAAAAGATTGTTTGACATTTAAAGCTTTGTGGATGTTAAAAGAATGTAAGAATAGATTTACTTAGTGTCTGTTTGTTTTAGCTTTTTCTCATCAAGAAACACTTCTACAACACCTGAAAAGTGAAAATTGAGTTTTCAATCATGTTTGGTTTGGCTTTTCAGAATTGCTTCTACCCTCCAAAAGATTCTAGGTGAAGCTACAATTCCTAGCTTTTGGGTTAACTAAAATCAATTCTCCAATAAATTTTATATTTTAATTATTACAACCTATTATTTTCCTTTATTGCCCTTTATCAATTCTCCTACTTTTTGCTTTGTAATTAATTTGATGAACCAAATTTAATCAGAAAACTTAACGAACCAAATTAGCCCCCGAAAAATGTTTATGATCATGAGTTACTTAGTTTTGGATTTTCCTTTACGGTGTTTACATTCAAATTTACTGTATTCTTTCTTTTACCTTTCTTTTACGCTATATTTTATCATTTTTGACAACTAACTTTGGTATTATTTAACTTAAATATATTTTATATAAAAATATAAAATATATGAACAATTATTTTTGTAAAAAAAATTGGTTCAATGATCGTATTTATTATTTTTAAAATTAATATATAGAAAATTTATTTATTTAAATTAAATAATATATTTATATTTAGTATTGATCTACATATACATAATACATTCAACTATGACAATTGACTTGTATTTAGCTATGTCTATTTTAGTAATTATACATTCAAAAACAATTTTCATCAAAACTATCCAAACAACGTTCAGTTTGTTTAGTCAATTCTGCATTATTGTATTCAAACATAAATCAATTCTCTTAAAATCCATCTAATGAATTTATAAAATTAAAAAGACCCTAATTCTAGCTTCATCTCCTCTTAAGTAACAATTATCTACACGCGAGAAGCTATAAATTGATCATCTATGAATCGACATTTTCTTCTTGCTATTGGATTTGAACAATAAAGTTCAAGCTTATGCTCTTGTATAATAGGTGTTTGAGCCTCCGAACGACGTGGAGAAGTACAAGTGACACAAGTGAATGATAAAGGCTAGCAGAAATTCAACATGAGATCTGAAAGGTTACCAAAGCCATTCAAAGAGCTTATTCTGCACTTAGAGGAGAATTCACCTGAACACTGATATGGAAACTAATCAAAAGTGTCTACGTTTGAGTATTACAGCAAGATTGGATGTCCTTATTTTGATGCATATAATTCCATTAAGTTACAGAAAGGAAAATGAATTGTTTCAGCAGTTTTTTTTTTATCTGTTAGATCGTGTAATTGATAATTTTAATATGCTTACAATGATATCTTTTTAATGAAAAAAATTAGATTAGAGGAGACACATTTCATGCAGGGTAAAGGAAAACTAACAACAATTTCATCCAGGATTTACAATAAATTTTATGTACCTACATATAATCTATTAAGCACACAATTTTAGACTTAAATTCAAGTCACAAAGATTTGCCAGCGAATTGTATAATTATTTGTGTCAATGTCAATTAGCTATAATTTTACAATCATTATTTTTACTAATATTATACTTTTATGATCGAGGGTTAACCTTAGCACAACTGATAAAGTTGTTGTCATGTGACTGAAAACAGCCTCCTATCTAAAAAATAGGATAAAACTGCGTACAATACACTAAATAGTGAGATCTTTTTCCAAACCCCACATATGCGGAAGCTTTAGTGCACAACTTTTCTTCTTATACTCGCATTTCTCTTTCTATTGCTTTGTCAATATAAAAAAAGAAAAACAAAATTAATATATGATTGTCTAAAAGGTTGTCACATTCTTCAAATAACACACCTTTCTTATAAATAGGTCTTGTTTCATTTCTCCAGCCACCATACCCGTGCCAAACGAACGTCAACAATCTGATTACACAATGTTGAGTTTCAGAATGATGAACTTGTTGTCCCGTATCAAAACAAGAACAAAGAAGAAAATCAAAAGAAAAAATCGAAACAAAAACCCTCACAAACTCAAAAACCAAAACCCCATTTCTTCCATTACCAAAAACCACCAATCTCTTATTAAAGAAGAAGATACCGAAGAATGTTTCAGCATCAAAAGCTCTGCCCCATCACACACCCACGGTGTTCAACCCTTAGGCAATCTCTATTTCAATCCAGGTTCCATCAACTCCAGAGACACTGGTTTAGGTAATCTTCACACCGTCACTGATGAGCTTGTTCTTGATATTCTAGGGTTTTTAGATGGTAATAGTTTAGGGGTTTTGGCTTGTGTGAGTAAATCGTTTTATGTTTTCACTAATCATGAACCCCTTTGGAGGAATCTTGTATTGGAGAGTTTTGTTGATGGGTTTCAGTATAATGGGTCATGGAAATCTACTTTTGTTGTTTCTAAGGGGTACCCTTTGTTGGATATTGCGAATGGTGTTGTTCGAAGTTTTAAAGTTAGAGACTTTTATTCGGATTATCTTTTTCAGAGTTGGTTATGTGCTAATCTTGAAATGAAAAGTGAATGGTTGGAGAGGGATAATATTGTTAGGAAGAGAGGGATTTCGGTTGAGGAGTTTGTGGCGAATTTTGAGGAGGTTAATAAGCCGGTGTTGTTGGAAGGGTGTATTGATAATTGGGATGCGTTGAGGAATTGGGATAGAGATTATTTGGTTAAGTTGTGTGGTGATGATGTTAAGTTTTCCGTTGGGCCGGTGGAGATGAAGCTTAAGGATTATTTTGGATATTCGGATCAAGTTAGAGAAGAAAGGCCGTTGTATTTGTTTGATCCGAAATTTGCTGAAAAAGTTCCGAAATTGGGTTTGGAATATGAAGTTCCGGTGTATTTTCGGGAGGATTTGTTTGGTGTTTTGGGAAATGAGAGACCTGATTATAGGTGGATTATTATTGGACCAGCTGGGTCTGGATCGTCTTTTCACGTTGATCCAAATTCAACTTCAGCTTGGAATGCTGTGATCAAGGGGTCGAAGAAATGGGTGTTGTTTCCTCCCGATGTGATTCCGCCAGGTGTTCATCCTAGTCCTGATGGTGCTGAGGTGGCATCTCCTGTTTCAATAATTGAATGGTTCATGAACTTTTATGGTGCAACAAAGAATTGGAAAAAGAAGCCAATTGAGTGCATATGTAAAGCTGGGGAGGTTATCTTTGTGCCCAGTGGATGGTGGCATTTGGTGATCAACCTGGAGGAATCAATTGCCATAACACAAAACTATGTTAGCAGGTGAAGTTCTCTATCTTAGTACTTTTAGTTTAGTAGATTTGTCTTTTTAAATGATATGCTGAATTAAGTAGTCAATTTTTTGTCTGTTAAGTAATCTAGAGCCTGATTTTATGTGTCCTTTTTTTTGTCTGTTAATAGGTTTGTCAGAATGTTTATTGTTTAATTCAGATGTTATAAACATCCCTTGGCATCTCAAAATTTGGCTCTTTAGAGTGTCCTTGGACTACATATTTGAAAATTTAATCGGAGTCATTATGATTAGAAATGGTCAGTACATGGTTATTGACTTGTTGATTCACAATAGCATGGGTCGATTGTTCGTCAATTGCTCATTTTGTATTGACCCACGCCATTGCAGCTTCAATGAATTTCCCTTTATATCTTGAAATGAGTACGAGTCAGGAACTGTTATACGTATCCCTACTCCCTAGGTACAATAGCTCACTGATTAGATGCAGTTTAGTGACCTTGTGATATTGGCGTGAACCTTCACAAAGTCAGAGCCCCTTCTAGGAATCACATAATCCTGATGGAAAGTTTTCTTTCTTTCTTTTTTATAGCTAATGCAGATAAATTTCTCATTTAGTGCATGTTTGGAGTCACAATGAGTTCGATGAAATGACAATGACAACGTGATTTTATTGAAACTCCAAAGTGCAGCTTTTGCTATAAAACCAGTGCGACACATTGTGATTCTACCAATTCACTGTCAATCCAAATATGACATCTGATCGGCTAATGATTTTGTCTTCTGATATAATTATTGAAGAGCCGATAAGCACATGTGATACGATGTCTCTTTAACAACAACATGCTTGTACTTTTCTTGCTATTTTGAATACTTATTGGAATCCATGGAATGAACTCGTTATATTAATACTAAATGACTAATAATTTTATTTGATGTGGTTATTGTTTTGGCTTTGTGTTTTGTTGGTTGATTGAATAACTTTAACCTCAAACGTTAGCGGTACTTGTTACAGGAGAAATTTGTTAAGTGTCTTGGAGTTTCTTAAGAGGCCGAACGCAAGCACACTGGTATCTGGAACAAAGGATAGAGTAAATTTGCATGATAAGTTTAAGAATGCTATTGAGGCTTCTTTTCCTGGAGCAATCGATGAACTGACCCAAAAAGAAGAAGAGAAAAAGATCCAGCAAAGGAAACTTTCCTTCTGGGATTCTGTTGCAGACACTAGAGTGGGAGCTTTCAAGTTCTCCTTCTAGAGAAATTCATACATAGTAGCAATTTTGACATTTTCATTAGTTTTTAATTTATTGTACTCTATTTTTTAGAAGCTATTACCGGAATCCAATTGCATATGTGGACCCTGAAGTCTGCAGTTCCTTTGTTTGCTTCAATGTTTTCACTAGCTTAGAAATGGCCAAGTATTTACTGTACTCTATGATGTTTGATTGATTCTGTGTGATGAGAATTTAGTTTGGCAGAGGTTGATTCTGCGTGTTTGGGAAAAAAATCTAAAACCATGTGGTGACGTGGCCTGAAGATACTACTTGTACAATAGTTTAGTAAACGTGAAGCCAAACATGCTATAAATTGATTAAATCGAGATAGGCATAAATTAATTGAAAAATGATAAAGGATTGTTTGAAATTAATTTATGTTTGAATATATTAATGCAAAAATGATTATAATTAAGGCTAAAGTGCAACTTTGGCCCCTATGTTTTAAAATGTTGCAATTTTGGCCCCCTATCTAAAAAAAATTACAATTTTGGCCCCTTTCGTCTCAAAATTGCTGAGAAGACGCCACGTGTCTCAAAAAAAGGGCCATAATCGCAACTTTTTGAGAAGATAAGGGCCAAAATATCATATTTCCCTTATGTTATGGGGTCAAAATAGCATATTTCCCTAAATATAGGGGGTCACTTTTGTCATTTTTTTTAAGGGACCAAAATCGTAACCTTTTGAAAGATACGGGGCCAAAGTTGCACTTTAGCTTATAATTAATTGACTGGATAGTTTGAATTCAAATTGCTTTTAGAAGTGTAATTATCAAAATGTTTAATATGAATTAATATTTGAAACTAGATTTCATGATTAGTATGAGCAACTGATGAATTGATCCAAAAAAAGATCACTTAAATTGTAATATGAAAACTAATCAAGAATAGATGGAAGTGTCTTATATTTGAGTTACACTAAATATTTATGGTCAGCATTTTGATGTGTATGACTGCGAAATTGTTTCAGCATTTTTCTTCTCTAATTCAATCCGCCCGTAATGATAGAAATATAATTTAATTATTTTTCATGAAAAAACAAATATGCATTAAGGGACACACCTTGTGCATGGTCAAGACAAACCAACAATCTCTAGATGATTTACAATAGAATTTATGTGTAACTTATCAATTGCAGAATTTTTAACTTAAATTCTAGTCGAAAGTCGCAACGAGTATGAGCTGTTAAGTGCAATTTTTTTTTTTGGTGATAAGCTGTTAAGTGCAATTTGTTATGAGCAATCAAGCAAGCCATTTATCAAATAATAAAAAAAAAAAGCAAGACAATAATTATAAATAGGTCTGCTGCCACATTAAAAACCAAATAACAACCACCAATAATAGTTAACATCAAAAGTTTAGAATCATGAACCTTACAAAACCTGGTTCACAATAATAGCAATTATGTTTAACAAACCTCACAGAAAGAGAATTTGGATATTCTCAAACTCACTGAAAGGGGTACTTAATCATCCAAGGGTGACAAAATTTTAAGCAACTTTATGATATAGTTGTTGGTACTTGCGCTAGAGTAGAAGACCTTAAAAAAACACCAACAATAATACGAAACAATGTTAGGATGGACGAAAAGTTTGACAAAGTGTCAAAGTCACTGTACCGTTGAAGTTTCAAAGTATAGTTTTTGCTAAAATAACAATTCACCGTGACTCTGACAATCTTAACGTCAATCTAAATATGCACTAATACTAATAGTAAGGTGGATATGTAGGATAACCATGTTGATGAGGGGCATACATGGGATCATAACTATTGTACTGATAATAGGGCATTGGTGGAGGGGGAGGGTAGAATCTTCCTTGATACCGTGGATAAGCAGAAGACATAGGCATATCCATATTTGCATAATTGTTGCCTTCCTTACTATTGATCCAGCAAAGCTTCACTCTCTTTCTATGTTTGGATGTCATCCTCATAATTTTATTCGGATCTACCTTGCCTGAGATATATATTATCCCTTCCTTTGTATCAAAGTTGTAGCTTAAACCTATCATCCATATCCATATAAAAATGAAGAAGAGTATATTTCAGATAAAAGAAATAAATATACTTATGTCTCTTTTTTATTCAAAAAATAGGTTTCCATTTTAAAAGTGGCGTGTTTTACTCTCCTAAATTTGTGGTTCTTGAAAATCAAATTTAATACTCTTTTGATGTGTTTTATTAAGATTTTTTTTTTAGGGAATTTACTAAGGTTTTTTTAAAAGGCTTAGGAAACCTGATTAAGGGACATAATAACACAATATTTTTTAGAAGAGGAAGTGAGACCAAATTTTACAAATTTTTATAGGACAAAATACTCCCTCCGTCCTAAATTGTAAGTAAAAAATAATTGGAATAAATAATTTTTTCATATCTTTTTTTTTTTTTTATAAAGAAAAAATTGATTTTAGACTCCATTTTAAAAATGACAATTTTAGTACTCTTTTGATATCTACCACAAGGATCACAAATAACATACTCTAAAAGGATAAGAAGACATGAACGATAAGTTTTTAAAGGACAAATAAATATATTTAATCCATAATAAATATGTAGAATAAAAGGATTATAGATAATTTTCATCTCTTATTCTTTTTCATAAAAAACAAGTTTTAGTCTTCCTTTTAAAAGGGTATATCCAACTCATAACTTTTAATATGCATAGTTTGTGGTTCTTGAAAAAATGATTTTAGTACTCTTTGATGTCTATCTGAACTCTAAAGGGACTAAATTTGTGTGTGGTCAGATGGATGTGACTGTCATGCAATCGATTCGATCTGGATCAGACATTTTAGACTTGATCGACTATTGTGCAATCCATCCATTGCACTCAATCCAAATTGCTATCTAAAGGATCAAGACAGCATGTTGCATGCTTTTGAAAAAAGAATAACATAGAGTAAGGGAAATAACACGTATATTTGATCCGAAATAAAATAAACAAAGAAGACAACACATAGCGCACGCACACCTTCGATTTTCTTCAGTATTTTTGTCATAGTATCAGACCATCCCTTGCAGTTAGTGTCCACTTTAATAGCACAACTCTACCCATGAAAAAACAATGAATAGTCATAGTTATATACGAAGATCAACAAGAGTGTGTCAGTTAATATATGGAATAAATAAAAGGAACTATATACTCAAAGAAAATGAAAGAAAGGATGTGAACATGGTAGAGTATAGATGCTAACCATGTTAGATCTCACTCCTTCCTGGAAAAACTTCATTACTTTGTAATTTTCAAAGAAAGCAATGAGTTGAAAAAAAATACTTTGGGTGAAGACAGTGAGTTGAAAGTTGAAGATGAGATGAGAAGAATAAGCACCGAATAGGGCTTTATAAGGTTTTTCTGCGAAAAATATTGCATTGACACGGTAAATAAAACTACGTTAAATAGTCATTTTTATTTCTGAATCAGTAATGAGTATTCGCAATAATCTTTTAATGTATAAAAAATTTAAAATAGTTGTTAATTGTATAATACGCCATTCAAAATAGTTGTTAACGTTAAAAATACTTCGTTAATGATGTTATTGAAAGACTACAGTGACTACTCATTACAAGAAAAGAAAATGATTATTTTGCTTTAAAATTGAATTATTTTGGATTAACTCCTAATCTACGAGCCATAAAGTATGCTCTAACCTTTACATATTAAAAAGTGAGAATACTTGTTTATAACTCTTAATTCAAATGGTAAAAATGTTAAAATTGTTAGGTTGGATTATATGACTAAAACTCACGGTCGACACCCCGAAGTTCCACATATATGTCGTCCTCCTTCAAGATATCAAGGATCTGTTTGGTAACTGCAATTTTACTCTTCATCATACTTTAAGATAAGGTAATTAGTGTGCCGACTATTTCGCTAAAATAGGAGCTTCCTCTGAAGATGTCTTCACTTTGCATCCTTTGCCTCTTGTCGGCCTTCTGACTCTAATTAGGAACGACGCAACAAGCACCTACTTTCCTAGGGCCTAGTTTCTGCTTTTTCTGTCTTTTTCTTTCTTTCTTGTTTTTGTTTTTCTGTTTACTTTAGCTTCTGTAACCAAAAAAAATATGACTAAGACTCAACTCTCCACTTTTTCTTTTTCTTTTTAACAAAGAATCTCCACTCATATGTATGAATTTTTATTGTGCTATTTCGTCTATCAACAAAAAAGTAAATATTTTGATTAAAATTTCTTCAAATATTTCGTTATATCAACACTATCATAAGACTATTCTTAGAATTTTTAAAGATTATTTTATTCACTAAAAATACAATTCATGCCGTGTACACCGAATTGAACATCTATATAAAACAAAGAATTCCTGTCAAAAAAAAAAATATAAAACAAAGAATTGAATACCAAATTAATTTCCATTTATGTTGGGAAAAAATAAATTTTCATTTATCATGAGAAAAAAATATCAATTCATCAAAAAAAGAAGTTTAATGGTAATAAGTTGATAGTACAAAACAACTTTGTACATACAATCAATCAAAATATTTAGAATTATCACATAAATTAAAGAATTAATTGATGTGACAATTCTAAATATTTTGATTGATTGTATGTTTAAAGTTATTTTAGACTGTCGTCCCGTCACCATTAAACTCAAAAAATATCAATTCATCCGATTAATTTGGTATTCTACGAGAAAATTATGGCATGAAAATATGAAAAAAACTCATGATTTTACCCTATTTTTTTAAGAGGATTTATTTAGCCTATAGTTGATAAGAAATGTGAGATTTGTCACCCATTACATTTCTATTCAATTTGAGGGATTAATTTATACAGTTGTACACAAACGATACCCGGTAAAAAAAAACATATTTCATTAATATTTGTCCTCGCCATATAAGCATCACCGCATTATAGCTGAATCCAATCAAAACTTCAAATCAAATTAAATGATCATTATTTTTGTTACATTCTAGTATGGAGCTAGGCACGAGTAAATATTGTCATTTTGAATTACACATAAAAAATTATTTTTTGTATAGTTTTTTAATATTAATATGTAAGCTTACAGGGAATTAGGTATCTTATTTGATTTGATTTAAGAAATAAAAAGTTGAAGGATATGAGTTCAGACTCGACAAATGAGTAAATATTTTAATTTAACAAATAATTACTAATATGTATCATTTAAAAAAACATGTACGGTTATAGGGGCTTGGGTTAAAAGAGTTGGGATGTCCTAGACATGGTAATAGAGCGAGATGGGGATGAGTTTTACCTTTCCGATTTCCATACTCGATTTCCATAAACTTATCATTATTTCATTAAGCTATATTAATTGATAAAAAAATATGTTTAATATATTAAGTTATATTAATTGGACGCCAATTAAAAATATGGCCCCTTTTAACATATCATTATGAAAAATGTGTTTAATACAATAGGGCATAATTAATTGGGCACATATTGAAAATATAAACAATTTTCTAAGAATGTGAGCAAGGTCGGCCAAAGAACATGGTTGCTAAAGCTCTTGTTTTAGGACACCAAGGAAAAAAATATTTTTTTTGTTAAGATTTTATATAAAAAAAAGTCTCATATTCAAGCAAAAAAGTCATGTATATTAAAATTTATTTTAGACATCATTTATTATTAAAAATTATTGAACCAACCTTAATAGTAAATAACTCATTTATTTGTCTTCTAACAAACTCAATATTTTGTTTTTTTTACAAAAACAAAATGATATTCATTCATTCAAATCGAGAGATTACATTATTCAACACAACTAAAAATGTAAAGGATAAATCTGCGAACAAACTCGTAGCATCCAAGTTAATAGCATATAACGGCATAATGCCTACAAAAATATATGATAAAATTAAAGTCACCAGAATATTCATGGCCTACGGATCTGTAACGTTGACGCTCAAATCTTTGATTGAATAATCGATCTTTCAATATGAATCAAATGAACACCGCAAGAAGACGAGAAATCAAACAACGCCGCACAAGACGAAGAACAACAAACCACCACACTATGTATGCAAGATGTGGGAATGTTGAGAAAGCTGTTCAGGTTTTCAAGGAAATGAAAGAGAGGGATGTTCTTTGTTGTACAAGTTTGATTTCTGGAGTGGCTATGCATGGTTATGCAAAGGAAGCGCTTGAGTATTTTTATGTAATGGTGAAAAATGGGATAGCTCCTAAAGATATTACATTTACTGTGGTTTTGAAAGCTTGTAGTCATGGAGGGTTGGTAGAAAAGGGTCTAGAAATATTTGAAAGCATGAAAAGAGATTATAGGTTAAAGCTGAGATTGGAACATTATGGATGTATGGTTGATCTTCTTGGAAGGGCAGGGAAGTTGAAAGAGGCAGAGAATTTTATTCATGAAATGCCTATAAAGCCAAATGCTCCAGTATGGGGAGCATTGCTGGGAGCTTGCAGAATTCACAGAAATGTTGAAGTTGTAGAGAGGGTTGGAAAGATTTTGATCGAGATGAAACCAGAACACAGTGGTTATTATGTGTTGATGTCGAACATATATGCGCGCACAAACAAGTGGAAAGATGCTACTGTCATGAGAAGATTAATGAAGGAAAAAAGGGTTAGAAAACAACCCGGATATAGTCTAATTGAGATAGATGGAAAAACTCTTGAGTTTACAATTGGAGGTAAAACACATCCAGAAATAGACAAAATAGAAAGAATGTGGGAAAAGATACTGCAAAAAATAAAGTTAGCAGGGTACGTGGGAAATACTAGTGAGGCATTGTTTGACATAGATGAGGAGGAAAAAGAAGATGCACTTCACAGGCATAGTGAGAAGCTGGCCATTGCCTATGGAATTATGAAGATTCAAGCTCCTGGGCCTATTCGGATTGTGAAAAACTTGCGTGTTTGTGAAGATTGTCACACAGCTATGAAGTTTATCTCGAAGGTTTTCGATGTCGAGTTAATTGTGAGAGATAGAAACAGATTTCATCATTTTAAAAACGGTGTATGTTCTTGTATGGATTACTGGTAAGAAAGGTATGCAATTTCTAAGTTTCAACGATGCATTGCAAATGGAAGATGTAGAGGTGTGCAATTTCTTAACATTTAATAGTACTATAGGAATAATATAATTTTTTTATTAAAAATATATAATGGTATTATTTTTGTCAAAATCATCAGCTCATGTGTAGTCAGTAGTCTCTATCTTTTTGTTTTTAATAAAAAGTTGTCTCTGTCTTTTCATTTCAAGAATGAAGAGGGACCATCCTATGTAATGTTTGGGACCGAAAAGAGGAAAAGGACAATGTTTTGAAAGGGATATATCCTTTTACAAAATCACAGTTTTCCTTTTACATGTTCCTGGTCCTTAATTTTCTCACGAATCTTAAATCAAAAATTTTATATCATCATGTTCAGTGTTAATATTTTAAATAACATCAATTCTTAGATATTTTGTTATACAGTCATATGTATTGACAAAAAAAGTTAAATAGAGGTAAAAATTTAAGATTCCCAAAAATTAATTATACATAAAAAAAACCAAGGATTTCTCCAAACTCTAAAAAAAAAATCAATGCCAAATTGCTATTTATGGATTCCTTAACTAGTGTCCATCAAAAAGAAAATAAAAATTGCATTCTCTTTTAAATTGAGTTATGTCAATGCAATTTCTTCCTGTCCTCTATAAATAACGACACAACATAACAGTTGTGTCTCATGCACAAAACTTGTACCAAACCATTCCTTTCAAAGCAAGTCACTAATCATCCATCTTATTTTTTTATAATATCTCTCTCTCCCTATAAATTACTCTCGTGTTCATCCCTTATATATTATTACCAAATTATTTCATTTATTAATTATCTTATCCCTTATATATCTTCATTTAAAAAGCTAACTGATTTCTTCTTTTTTATTCGGGAGTATTTCCTGGAATTTTTGTAATAATTTGGACCGATGTCTTTCCTTTTTTTAGACACTCATTTGTTTTTCTGCAAAACACGTGTGAAAAATTTATTATATATACTCCATCATAGAGTAAGGTTTTTCACTTCAACCTTCTCTTCCTGTTGTTTCTTACTCTGTTTTTTTCCTCTGTTCTTGTCCTTTCTTTCCATGGCTCCACCGAATTCCAAAAACCTTGATCTCATCAAAACTGAGTCTTTGTTTGATTTATCTGAGGGGAAGTTTAAGGTTAGAGGTGTTCCTCTGTTCCATGATGTTTCTGAGAATGTTTCTTTCAGTTCTTTTTCTTCTATATGCAAACCCTCTGAATCAAATGCCCCACCTTCAATCCTTCAAAAAGTTCTTGATTTTTCTCACAAAGGCGGTTTCTTTGGATTTTCTCATGAAACCCTGTCTGATAGAGTGATGAATTCATTAGGTAGTTTCAAGGGAAAAGACTTTGTGAGTATTTTCAGGTTCAAAACTTGGTGGTCCACTCAATGGGTTGGAAAATCTGGTTCTGATTTACAAATGGAAACTCAATGGATTCTCATTGATATTCCTGAAATCAAATCCTATGTTGTTGTCATTCCTATAATTGAAAAAGGTTTTAGGTCAGCCCTTTTTCCTGGTTCTAATGACCATGTTATGATTTGTGCTGAAAGTGGTTCAACCAAGGTGAAAGAATCATGTTTCGATGCAATTGCATATGTTCATCTTTCAGAAAATCCTTATGATTTGATGAAAGAAGCCTATAGTGTTATAAGGGTTCATCTCAACACTTTTAGGCTATTGGAAGAGAAAACACTGCCAAATTTAGTTGATAAATTTGGTTGGTGCACTTGGGATGCTTTCTATTTAACTGTTAATCCTATCGGTGTTTTTCATGGTCTCGAGGGTTTTTCAAAAGGCGGAGTTGAACCGAGGTTTGTTATCATTGATGATGGATGGCAAAGCATTAGTTTGGATGGTGCTGATCCAAATGAAGATGCAAAGAATCTTGTACTTGGTGGTGAACAAATGACTGGAAGACTTCATAGGTTTGTTGAAGGAGACAAGTTCAAAAAATATGAAAGTGGATTGTTGTTAGGTCCTAATTCACCTCCTTTTGATCCAAAAACGATTAAGGAGTTGATTTTAAAGGGAATTGAACATGAGCATTTGAGGAAGCAAAAACAGGAGGCAATTTCATCTAAAAGTTCTGATTTGGCTGAAATTGAGTCAAAGATCGAGAAATTAATAAAAGAAATTGATGATCTCTTTGGTGGAGAACAGAATAGTATTGTTCAAAAAAGTGAATGTGGAAGCTTTTGTTGTAAAGAAGAAAAGGAGTATGGTTTGAAGGCTTTCACAAGGGATTTGAGGACTAAGTTCAAAGGTTTGGATGATGTTTATCTTTGGCATGCGCTTTGTGGTTATTGGGGTGGTGTGAGACCAGGAACAACACACCTTAATAGTAAAATAGTCCCTTGCAAACTTTCACCTGGCCTTGATGGAACAATGGAAGATCTTGCTGTGGTTAAAATTTTGGAAGGTTCAATTGGGATAGTTGATCCTAATCAAGCCAGTGACTTGTATGACTCCATGCACTCTTATCTTGCTGAATCTGGTGTCACCGGAGTCAAAATTGACGTCATTCATGTGAGTTTTCTAATGTTATTTTCCTTTTCATAGCTATTAGGAATATTATAACCGGATAGAAACCCACTTGGGTTTGCCTCGTGAAGTGGCTTGGGACTTGTGCTTATCTCAAGATCTTGTATTCGATTCTTCAAGTGCCAATTTTGGTGGGATAGTTTGGTTTCTTCCAAAAAAGAAATTAAAAACTAGTTAAGAGTCTGTAAGCTTTTTACAATATGAATAAACAAGTTAAGTAATAGTTAGCAGTACTTGGTTAGAAATATAATAATCATAATTTTATTTTTTTTATTTGTATGCAGTGTCTCGAATATGTGTGTGATAAATATGGAGGCAGAGTTGACCTTGCAAAAGCTTACTATGAAGGGTTGACAAAATCCATTGCTAAGAATTTTGATGGAAATGGAATCATTGCTAGCATGCAACAGTGTAACGACTTTTTCTTCCTTGGAACACATCAAGTTTCCTTGGGAAGAGTTGGTAAGCATTATATATAAGCACTGGATCAAAGAATTTTGATATTTTCTTTATTCATTCATACATACATATGCAAGCAAAAAAAAAATGTTATTTACAAAAGTTTGCAATTTTTTTGTGTAGGGGACGACTTTTGGTTTCAAGATCCTAATGGTGATCCAATGGGAGCTTTTTGGTTACAAGGTGTACACATGATTCATTGTTCCTACAATAGCTTATGGATGGGACAAATGATTCGACCTGATTGGGACATGTTTCAATCTAACCATGTTTGTGCTAAATTTCATGCTGGTTCAAGAGCTATTTGTGGTGGTCCAATTTATTTGAGTGATAGTGTTGGCTCTCATGACTTTGATTTGATTAAGAAACTTGTGTTCCCTGATGGTACAATCCCGAAATGCATACATTTTTCTCTTCCTACTAGAGATTGTCTTTTCAAAAATCCTCTATTTGACAAAACAACTGTTCTCAAAATTTGGAACTTCAATAAGGTAACCTATTTTCACTCACATTTTTATACCAAATTTCAATACTGGGCCTACTAAATATTTTCCATATTTAAAGTTTAAGTTGATTACTAATCAGTTACTATCGATGATGTCTCAACTGTTCGACAGACACATGTAGTCACATTTATGTTTGTGTCAGTGTCTAGTATTCGAGTGTTCATGTATGTGTAAATGTTTCTTATGTTACGATATATGCTATTATGTAATAACAAATTCTTTTCATATATACAACAGTATGGGGGAGTGATTGGTGCATTCAACTGTCAAGGGGCCGGGTGGAACCCAAAAGAGCAGAAGTTTAGGGGCTTCCCTGAATGCTACAAGCCTATAACTGGCACTGTGCATGTAACTGAAGTTGAATGGAATCAGAAGAAAGAAGCATCTCATTTGGGTAAGGCAGAAGAATATGCAGTCTACTTCAATCAAGCTCAAGAACTTTCTTTAATGACTCCAAAATCTGAACCAATTCACTTTATCATTCAACCATCCACATTTGAGCTATACAATTTTGTTCCGGTCACAAAGTTTGGTGGCAACATCAAATTTGCACCAATTGGATTGACAAACATGTTCAACAGTGGCGGAACGATTCTTGATTTGGAATATGTTGAAAGTGGTGCTAAGATTAAGGTTAAAGGTGGTGGGAATTTCCTTGCTTATTCAAGTGAATCACCAAAGAAGTTTCAACTGAATGGTTCTGATGTGGATTTTGAGTGGCTAGGTGATGGAAAATTGTCTCTCAATGTTCCTTGGATTGAAGAGGCTTGTGGTGTTTCTGATTTGTCAATTTTCTTCTAGACTACTAGAATATTAGTATTAAAATAACAACGTGCTTCTATTTCTTAATATAAAAGAAATGGAAGTTTACTTATGAATAATACAATGTGCGACGAATTGATCGTAACATTTCTCTTAACCTAATATTTTTTAAATGTTAAATTATATTTTTAATTATGCAAATCCAGAAGAAAAAAAATACTTTTAACATATATTCAAGATCCTTGGTCTCAAATTTTTGTAATGTTTTTAAAAAAAATCTCAACATTCGAATTAACAGAGGTATTTAATATTTTTTAGGTCAGTCAGATACTTGCATAATACCAACTAGTGATATCTTCAGAGACAATAAAATTGAACTCACTCTCTTGTTGTGTATGGTATAATGTGAGCAACTTTTACCGATCAAACCAACCTGAATCGCTAATATTCACATTGAGAAGTAAAGGAATACATGATAAAATCATCAATAATTCTAACTCATTCACATTGTCTTAAAAATAAAATTGTTTATCTCAAGAAAAGTGTAATCTTCTGGTTTTCAACATTTTCCCGCCTTTTCAACATGGTTTTACACCGTACTAACCATAAAAATGCATAATCACTCGTATAATTGATCAAGGGTCTCCAACACCTACATGAATTCAAATTTGCACATTTGAAAAAACATTTCAAAATTACACTTTTAGACAAATTATGTAGTCCGAAAACACACTTACAGAAACATGTTTGTTTTAGAAATTTGGAAATAAAAAAGTACACCTGGATCAATGTACACAAACTATAGAACCTTAATGGGTAAACAAATTTTAGCTAGAAGCTTCTTAAACTACTCGCCTCTAACACACACACACACACATATGCTTTCATAAACTACACCCTTTTTATTTCTTAAATAAATATTCAACTTTCATTTGTTGACCCTTCTATTTTAACATAATAACTGGATGAGTCTAACTCCAACAAGGAGGTAAGTGTACTAGATCATAGAATGTGCATTTATCATTAAGCATATTTCAAGAGAAGTGAGACTGATTTGGAAATTTTTCCTGAACTAAAAGGCAATCCATACAAGACCTATGCTGTTTATTAATTAGAAACTAAGTTTGTTTGAATTACTTTATATATAAGGCTATGTAAATTATGTACTGATAAAGCAAATAAAATATTATCATTGTAACTCGACGTAAAAGCCTATAAGTCCAACGTTGGAAATAATTGATGAATGTGGAAATGATGTATTCAAAATGCCCCAAGTGACAGGAATCATATTTGACGATTGACATAGATATTACAAATACATGACTTGTGGGCAACATGCTCTTACAATTTTGGATATAAAAACATCACCTGTTTTTCATTCTCGAATGAGACTAATTGAAAGGGTAAGCATTAAAATAAATTAGGCATCAATATGATGAAAATAAGTTGTTTATTTTCATGTGATTATACAGGGGATAGAGATGCTATATAAGAACCATCACAGTACTTTACACTTTTTAGTGTACATGAACATAGGGAAGACGTAACTGCAGCTTCTGGAATGCCAAAGGAATTACTGCAGCCTCGCAAGCTTTCACTGCCAGCAGCTTTTGATTCAGGTTTTTCACAAGTTGATTTCAAAGCAACATTCAGGCCACTGGAGACCGGTTCAGTCACAAAACTGTAACATAAAAAATAAACCAAGCACCACTCAGGTTTCAAATAACTAGGTAAGGAGATTCCAGTTTTAATTCATTGGCATGCACGGTCAAACATGTCCAGAAGCTCATGAAATTCTACTTACTTGAGCTCATCGCAACTCAAGACTAATCAGCAGGTTAGCACAATGAAGTGTCACTGCGAAAGGATATGCTCAATGTATTGGAGCTCAAGCTCGTAGAAACACAAGCACGGACATGGTAATGGGCAGAAGGAAAATCTCAAGATCATGTAATTTCTCTATCATTTTGTTTGTGATTACTAAACCCGTACTGCTAAATTTATGAGGTATTCTTATAGCCAACGCCCGTCTTTATTTGTAATAATACACTTGCACCTAACACTCCTTTTGGTAGTATTCTAAATTTCTAACAACATTGCCTCATGTAAATCAGAATGGATCCCAGCTATTCTCTATAAATCTCAAATCACCCTGAAATTTTAGTAATGGAAAAAATGGGAAGGATCCATTTCCAGGTAAATAATATATAGTGAGAGAAAACGTAAATAAATTCCTAAAATAAAATTCAATAAACCTTCAAAAACATACCTAAGTTTTCTCAATTACATATTTGAAAGCCTAGTTATCATAGCTCAACATATGGACTTAATCCTATCTAAACAATTACATTTTAATAATGTAATAAATATTACCGAGCAAAAGCTCCACGTACCTTGCCTCAAAGCTCCTCCCTTCAGAGCCCATCAATGCACATATACCGCTGATAATCCAAGGTGGAATAAATGTATCCTTAACTTCAATGCTACATAAAAGACCATCTGACGATCCTTGTGCAAACTTGTTATCTTTCCAAATAGACCCATTATTAGCCGCAATATCTTCAGCTCTTCTCATCTCCATGCATTTAATCTGAGAAAGAGGGGGAGGGGGGGATAATATCAACATAGAAAGAAGAATTTAGATTCTAATGTGTATTATTAAATGAGCTAGAAAAGGAAAAACAACTATGGTAGCTTTACAGTTTACACAAACAGGAGAAAATAATTCTAATTCCCAAGCAGTGGATTAAAGGATTATTTAAATTGACAAATTGCGGAAACACGACATGGAAAGAACGAACTAAAGGGAAATTATGTTAAGGACTTGTCAACTGTCACATACATCAGGAGAAGTCAAAGCAGAACTTCGAAACGGAACAGGAGAACACAAGACAGGCACATCCACACTAGACAGTGAGGTCACGAGAGTTCTGCAGAGTGCAGACAATTAAAGTTAGTCAGCAACTAGATAAAAATATAAGAATGAACATCATTTGAAGTCAATGAAGTGTGAAAACGGGATAGGAAGCTTCCCTTACCTGTAATTCAGCAATAGGTCAAATAAACCATGCACATTGTTGCTGCCACTGAAAACCAGCAATGATTCTGGGCTATTATCAACATCAGAGAATGACCTTGAGCGTCGGGTCTGCATTGTTCCAAATGAAAAATAAATCAATACAAACCATATAAATAGAGCTTAAATACGGTGTTAGAGTTGAGTGATAAACTTTAAAATCAGGTCTACTGTATACAAAAAGTAACGATAAAAAACGATCACAAAAAGCCACAGCTCCAACACAATAAATGATTTGAAAAATATTTACATGTTTTTATCAATGAAATTCTCATAAATCAATTAGTTGACTTTAATTCCAGTATACTTGTCAAAAAACAAAATACACTGTGAAGTATTATCTAATCATGTGAAGAGTTTGTTAGGTCAGTCAAACTCTTTTAATCATACAACAGCATATAATTAAAAGATGGTGTAAGAAAATTTTACAGGCAGAATTTAAACTCCAAATAGTTCAGTTAATACTGATACTAATTAGGAGACAACAAAGGGGTGTAATTTCAGTATGTAGTACAGATTTATCAATAGAAGCAAAAAGAGGTAAGCACAAAAAGTTGGGAATTGTTCTCCATGATCATTAACAGGGATTAATAGTTTAACATAAACATCCCATGAAAAAACAACAACCACCAAGCCTTATCCCACTAAGTGGGGTCGACTAATCCCATGAAAAAACAAATGATATGTAAATAACATATAGAGACAGACCTGCCCCAAGTTTTGCTTCTCTATCTCTGACAGCTCAACCAAATCCTCAGTTGTAACTTGCTCCTCTTTTGAACGGCAAAGAGGCATGGAGAAACAAAGATCCTAGAAAAGAGGGTATACAGCCAAAATAAGTTCAAAGACCCTCGCCAAAGTATATATCAATGAAAGTATATATAGTGTATAAAGCCACATGAAGGTAGTCAAATTTGAGATTGTACTTAAAATTGTGAGGGAGAAACTGTGGAATTATAATAGAAATCCTAAGATTTTACAAAGTTCAAAAAACTCATTAGCCCTGAAGTGCTCAAATCATCTCATTTAGAAACTCTTCTTATTTTGTCCATTCGTTTACAACGTATATAAGTCAAAATGTCCATTTGTTTAATCTGGCCAAATAAAAAACTGGTCTTTGTTGGTTTCACCCAGCTCTGTTCTGCAGAGAGATATGTGCATGCTCCATATCTCTTTCTCTTCACCGGGCAGCCCTCTTCAAATTCCAAACATTGCATGGATGTTACTTCACACAAATCTCATCACTATAGTGTCAACCAATGACTCTAATCGTGGAAATAAAAAAAATTCCCAGTTTCATGAGTTAACGATTTCCCCAAACGCAGACAACGATTTTAGTTGTTAGTGGTTACAGAATCACTTAGGCTGAAAATAATCATAGAATCAAGGTTTCCGCTATTTGAATCACAGTTTTGACTCTCGTTGGCAGAAAAGGAGGTTCTAGCATCAAACAGCAGACGATAAAACCCTAAAAAATCGTACACATTTCGACCTGTTATTGACCCAACAGGCGCAACACTAAAGACTCATAATGCTAGCCAATTTGTAAAAACTACATTTTTTGATTAAAAATGTTAGTGGTCAAAGTCTAGAACCAAGTCCAGAAAAGTACTTCCCTTGTTGAGCTGCATGCTTCTTGCCAGGGATCTATTGAAAAACTCTCAAATTGATGAGCATGCATCTAGGATGACGCTACTCATTGGAAGAAAAAAAAAATTACAAGATAAATAACATATCTTATACCTACTACACTTTTTTCAGATAAATAATTGACTGGAGGGAGTATTTTCATAGAAATATGGCCATCAATGAAAAAATATTATTATCCTGAGGCAAACATTACCAGAAAGAGAGGCCTATTCTCTCTGTACTTGTATGATGCTAGCTGATTGGTAGCTCTAAGATAAACTGCACAGATCATAATGTGTTATAGAAATACGGCTTACATGCTCTCTTAACAATGATCTGAAACCTCTGGTTGACTGAGAAATATAAGCATAGCACGAGCATTTGGATTTACCAGAGCCATCACCACCAGTGAACATCACAATAAACTGGGAAGTGCAGACTACAATACAGAAGGGGAGAAAAACCATTACAAAGTTTCATATATTATTTTATATATAAATAAATATATGCATAGTAGAAATGCACAGAAATTGGTGGCCTCAAAAAATGACAAATTAAATCTGCATTTATAACACCACAGGCACATGAAGATTTAGCAATAAAAGAAACAGGTATATTTTCATCATAATAATAAACTTAAGGGTCAAATGCACTTTCCTCCCCGATTTATAAGAGCACTTTCCATCCTAGAGTATTAAGAATTAATCATTCTACTCTGTCCTATTAATGTTAACGTTCCTATCTGAACTATTTTCACTGTTAAAGATAACATTAAAAAAAGGTTCAAAAGTTAAGCTCTACAAGTGAAACGAAAAATTTATACAAACCATAAATCTTCAAGAAGTCCCGTATCCTGTGTACCTCTTATGAATATAACCAGTGCAAGCAGAACTCAAGGGTTTAATTTATTTATTAACACAAGGCAGGGGGAGCTCTACTTCAATCGGTTCTCCCTGTTTGATGTTCCTTAGGTTGGAAAATGAAGTGTAGAGAGAGAGTTTGGAGAGTTCTGAACTTTGTAACTCTGAAATGATAGCTATCAACGTTTTACAGACGGGTAGCTGACTTCTTAACTAACTGATTAGTCACAAATTTCTCCTAAATTACTAATAACTATCCAAATAATATTCAATCCTATATACAGATAAAGCTGCACGAATTACAAGTGCACAAATACACAGGTAACATAAACCTTGCAATTCTAGCAATTTCAGCCACAAAGGAACAAACTCAGTAAGGGAGAGATAGCTTTAACAAACTGAGTTGAAATGTCAGCATAGTGATTGGTGGTTAGAATGTGACTGACAATTAGGCTTGTGTTGAGTACCTTCTCTTCTATCTAACAAAATATATGTCCAGTTTCATATGCTTGGTTACTGTACTTAGATTGTCATGGGAATGAAGAGTTCTGAAGGGAACTTTGCAACTTTATAACTAGTCATTGGATACAAGGGTGAAGGGAGGTCAGCTGTTATACTGGTCAGAGCTCCCATCTTTAATTAATAAAGGGATTAAACTTTGGGAAGTATGCTTCATATTTAGTATGTGGAGTTTGAAAGTTTCTAAAATTTAAGGTTTGGGTTATTGTCTTTTCACTGGTATTAATAACTTGTTAAACTTTTCTTGACATCTTTTAGCAGAAAAATGATATAAAAAGGGAAAGTGAAAATAAGCAATGTTAAATTAAGAGTAAAATGTTTGACTAATAAATTGGGGTGGAAATTTGCAACTAAACATATAAATTAGGAGCATGAAGTGCATTTGACTCAATATTTAAATTACAAATCACAAATACGGAGAACAGTGAAAATGCAGAACATAAAAACATGATATAAGATGTCTATAATCAGTTAGTTCCATCTGACAAAAAAGTAAAGGACATGTATAAATACCATAAAAGAGGCCACATATGTTCTTCCGAAGCATGTAATAGAGGTCATGAAAGGATTCTTCCCAAGCCACTTGTCGTTTCCTTAAGAACTCCAATTCTATTTTATAAAAAGGAAAAATGGAACATGAGGAAAATAGAGAAACGAAAATCACAGAGAAGAAGCTGTAAACGAGTTAAGTCAGAAGCAGTTTAACAACCTCCTTCTGCAGTTGATGAGCTCAACACTGATATGATAGAAGTCGGAAGAACAGATTGGGGATACATCCATGAATGCAAAACTTTGAAGCCCTGGGAACTTCTCATATTTTCATTCCTGTAAGGACAGTGCAGGTAGGTTAACTGAGGCATACGATACCACACATAACTAACATATGTATCGTAGAATTTGGAAATAATAAAAGCTTTCATAAAAAAGAAAACAATGTACAGCAACGATAGCTGATATCAAAGTAAGCATAAAAAAAACTAAACAAATCAGATAAATAAGAGGGTAGCTCAACTACATAACACAGAAACAGTAGGGTCTAGTTTCCTTTTCATGTATCAATGCATATGAATAAATTGTTATGTGGGAAAAACAGAATTTTATGATAGAAACATGAAGGGAAAAAAGTCATGTATCATGTTACTATGATAGAAAAAGAATTGTCTAAGCAATATATTGCCTCACTCGTTCAATGGTGAAAAAACAGAGAATTAGAAAAACAAGTTATGAAAAAAATATTGTTCTACATGCAGCATCAGCATTTTTTTTTTTTGAATCGGCAAATATTATTCTCGTCAAGATTGTGTAAGAAACACAAAAATCTCGCAGATCAAAAAAGACCAAGATACAGCAGTGCGTGCCAATAGCAAACGAGCAATCACCTTCCAACCCAAAACCGGCAATTCCCAAAAAAACAAAAACTATGTAAGACCAAGATCAGCATTAGCATTCATGATAAATGCTTAGTGACATCAACATTACTTTTCTCACAACAAATGCAAAAACGTTTTTCTTACAAAAAATTCGGAAATAACATGAAATTGGACTTGCATCTTACAGCCCAACACAGTGTCTTCGGTGTTCATCAAACAAAACGCCCAGGTGATAATACAAACAAGGGGATGGGCACAACCTAACTGTTATGTTTATCAAGTTTAACTGCCACTGCATCTATAAAATATAGATAGAAATCCAAAACACTTGGTGTAACAAGTACAACATTTGGTAAGGTCTTCGTAGGACTCTATCATCATTGAGCATAAAATTAAATGATATTTTATACAGGCATCAATTCAACTTAAAATAGTACCACGCTATTTTAAACTATACACTAAGAATCTCATTGTATAAGTGTTTTTATTTGCTTTGGTGTATCTTATTCCTGCCAGGCTTGATGCCAATATATTAATCAATCAAAGGTACTTACCAATTCGCAGAAGCAGGGGATACTATTCGCATACTGGTTTTTAAAGTAAGATCCAAAGGAGCCTTCTTGCCAGGTATATGACATTCAGAGGAAGAATTTACTGCAATGGTTGGTGCTGAATCTCCACGTCCATCGGATGAATCGGTAGCTAATCCATTATCACCACGTGGTCCAAGCGAGGCTAGTCCTCTCAATGCTTTTCCCTAAAAAACGTTTATTTCGGCAAAACCATATTCATAATACATCCTAGTAAACATCTGATATGAAGAAAAACCATGAAGAAAAGGTTGGTTAATGCATCATATACCATGTCAATATTTGCGGCTCCAGAAGATCTATCAACAGCTGAAGAAAGATCGGCAACACTAAGAAACTTTCCTTCGCTGCATTTTTCATTTGTTTCACCCGCCTGCAACACACCATCTTTGGTAACCTCTCCTGAGGTAGCAGATTTATCCAAGCTGAAAACAAAAACATCATCAACATAGGAAAAACATAACCTGTGACCAAGCAAACAAGTAAGCTTCGAGACAAACCGTGAAACCCCGTGCTGTCTCTTAACCGCCGAAGTAGAAAAAATGGAATCCATAGATGAATTTTCCTGAACATAGTAACAATATCAACCTCGGATCAATAATAGAACAAAGATGTCAACAGTCAACTAAATAAAGTTAATAAATATTAGTCGAGGTTTGAGCAAATATACTAACCTTCACATTTTCCTTCCCCGATGGAATCTTAAACCTCGGCTTTTTACCAGCAAATACTTCATCAAGTCGTGTGTCATTGTATCTCGGTGCCCTAAACAATCCTGGTTTTTTAAATCTATTATCCACCTCAATGGCACTGCAAACATAAATAAATAAGTAAATTCTCAGCAAATTGAAACAATTAATTAAAATTAATTAAGAAGCAGAAGAAGAAACTAACTTTGTGGATCCACTGGATTGAGAACATTCATCAGTGAGGTCCACGACACTTTCCCGCTTCAATTGCTCTCCCTGCCAATATAAAACATCGAAGATGAGATTCATCCGCGTCACATTTCAATTGAAGATTTGAATAAATAAATAGTATAACCTTAACACTAAGTTAAAATGCAGTTATATTATAAATTGAGATTGAAAACTTACCCTAAGTTCTGAAGGTGTTTTTCTTTTACCAATAGAAACACCATTTCGAATTCGGTGAGAACTCGGAGGCATAGCACTTGGAGTAGCTACTTTCGCCATTCAGGAAATACAACAAACACTTTATCGAGTAAAACACGTGCACCAAATCGATCTACACAAGTTAAGCTTAAATTAACGAAAATGAGATTGCGCATAAATTTTGAATGAAAATATTCATATAAAGATTGAGAAGAAGAAATAACAGAAGTGAAATTTGAGGGTACCCTAGCGCGAGATTCAATTCGACGAAAAGCGGGTGTCGTATCAGTGAATGGGAAGAACCGAAATAATAGGGATAAAGTGAAAAATGAAAATCTACTTAATAATTATTCCAAAAAACAAATAAAATAAAATAAACCTAGTTAATAAATTTGTGTTGACATCCCTTACTCTAAATGCTTATTAGGTCATGCTATCACTAAACCTAATATGAGAAATACTAGCAATACATTTTTTAACTCATATTTTTCAACACACTCTCTTTGATTGGTTAAAATCTACATGGGCCCCACCAAATTGATATGGGACCCACATGATTTGGTGAGACCTATGTGAATTTTAACAAATCAAAGAAAGTGTGTTGAAAAGTGTGTGTTAGAAGGTGTGTTGCTAGCATTTCTCAACCTAATATTTCTCTTTAATTATCTACCATTAATTGTTATTAGTCACTTAACCCTAAAAAATTTCCCTCCACTTGTATGTCTAAATTGAAATTCAAATTGTTGATTGTTGTGTTTCCCTAAATTACAGCTATCAAACAGAAAATGTGTGATGCATGTACTCATTTGGCTGCTATTTAATTTGACCTTTGTCATACCCCATGTAAAATAAGATCGGGATATAAAGTAAAAAATGAAAATCTATTTAGGGCTCTGTTTGGTAAAAATAGCGGATAGCTTATAAACTAGCTGATAGCTTATAGCTGATGACTGATAGTTGATAAACTAGTTAAAATGTTTGGTAAAATTAGCGGTTCAACTAGCTAATAATGTAAAATGACATAAAAGGGTATTCTTAATTAATAATAAAATTTATATCAATTGATATTAAAAAAGTTTAAAATTTAAAATATTAATTCAATATTTCTTTCATATATGATTTTTAAATTAATAAATTTGCTAATGTTTTATTTAAAATTTATTTTATTTCAGTTTTTATACTTTCAAAAAAAAAACTTTCATAAATGTGATTATTTATATGTAAGTAAAAAAAAATTCCTGCCATATATTTAACTATAAACATTAGCACATATTTATACTTCATAAACATGAGCATATATATTTAAACCTTTCTTAACCGTGAGCATATATTTAAACTTGACAAGTTTAATATGTTTTTATACTTTATAAAATAATTAAAAAAAACATGAGCATATATTATTTTTTTAAGGAATGAGCATATATTTGTAAAAAAAAAAAGGAATGAGAATATATTTATTATCGGTCCTTAAAAAAAAAGGAATGAACATATATTTATTACCCTTTAATTAAATTATAAAAGGGTAAAAAAGAATTTTAGATAAAATAGTTAGGGGAAAATTGAAAAAAAACCAATAAACTATAAGCTATAAGCTCAAACGCTACTTGGAATAGCGTCTGAAAAATAGCTTATAAGCTTGTGGAAGTTCGTGAAATAAGCTATAAGCTCGTTGAAAAAAACTGTTACCAAACAAAACTTTTTTTGTCAGACGAGTTTATAAGCTATCCGTTATAAGCTCTTTTTATGGTCATACCAAACAGAGCCTAATAATTATTCCAAAAAGATTAATCTAGTTAATAAATTTGTGTTGAAATTAATTTAAAATGAAAATAATTGGTTTTCCCTCCCGATTGTACCGCCGAGGGAGTGTTTGGTTGGCATATATGAGATTTCGAATTTACATTGGGCTGGGCACCTGGGTCGGGTTCAAAATTATTGTTAACCAAGTCAAATTCGTTTCCCACCCCCTCAGTTCTCACACACCCCCTAAAACAAAATTGGTTTCAAATTTAACCCTTCAGTAAATGAATGAACTTCAGTATTGTACTATGTATAATCATGGCCACAGTTATCTTAAATACTTTACAGGTTTTGTTCTCGTCTTAAAAAATGGACCCTTGATAAAACGAAAGTGTTGTTGGAGTAGAAATTTTTTTTGGTCAAGTAGCCTAGTGGCTAGAGAAATTCACCTTAAAGGTGAATAAGTGGGGTGTTTGCGGTTCGAACTCCGACCTTTGCATAAATTATGCATTATCCTTTACCAAATGAGCTAAGTTCACAGGGACTTGTTGGAGTTGAAATTATTCCAAAGTATTATATTTTTATCAATGAAACATCGAAAAATTAAAATTTGAAGGCCATGTGTGTTGGTCTCTTTGCACACCATCATGATATGTCCTGATCATGATTCATGAGGTTGTATTGTTGATCATCTTGTATCAAATTATCAATTGATAGTCTCAATCTCTTATAGCTTTGACCACAAATCATTAAAGGTTGAGTAATGATATTTGTACAATCAATATGTGACAACCTCTCTGACAACCCTCATTTTCTCTCTTCTTATTGGTAAAAAACAATAGAGAGAGAAAAAGAAAGAGAGGGAGTAAAAACATAATGTGAGTATGAGAGAGATGGTTGTACAAAAGTTGTCACATGTTGGTTGTACAAATATCATTTCTCGTAAAGGTTATATTGTTATTGTCCCTGTAAATCATAGTTGTTATCTAAGTATTCACATGCACAATATATGAGTAGCGGATATCAACATGCACAGTCAATGACATCTAACTAAAATTAGAGAAATATATTTGTCTAACCATTTTGAAAAAACTTTTGGACAACTCTTATTTCATACTCTTGTTGTGTTCTTATTTTCTCGATATTCCTCTATCTCCATTATTTTTTACCAATAAAAATATAGAAAAAAAGGAACCTCCTTTAAAAAAAATTGTATGAGAGAATTGAGTCTTGTCAATAATATTATGACGTGTTACATAGAACGGTGCAAGTTCACAAACTACGAGTTTTAGTGCTCAATTCATTGATTTCCAATAATTGCACTGTAAGATTACAATTTAAAATTTTTGAAAAAGAAAAATATATACAAAACATATGTATACGAATTTTCTAGCATTTTCCATATTATTACGATATCCAACTTTAAGCATACGAAGTAGGAGTGTTCATGTCCAATCCAATTCAAAGCAAACCACGGTAACCGAACCGAAAAACCGAAAACCGAAAAAAAAACCGCAATTTTAAATGGATTGGATTGGTTTGCGGTTCCCTTAGAATAAACCGATCCAATCCAAACCGAAATATTTATACTTGTATATATATTATTATATGATTTTTTATAAATGTTTTTTTAATTTACAATTATGTAACTATTTTCTTGACTTGTTCTTTAATAATGTTGATTTTTTTTCCGTTCTTTTAAGAAGTTTATTAATTTACGATTATGCAACTATTTTCTTTAACCTACTATTTTATTTGATTTATGTTACTTTCATTCTCTACTTATTCATCTTTTTCAAAACCTTATCTTTTTATGAAATATCATAAAATAATATAATTTCATAAAAGAAAATGAAAAAATATACAACGATGAAAATTGATAATCAATCCAATCCAAACCGATTTTTTTTTGATCGGATTGGATTTGATTTTAAAACAAAACCAATTGGATTAACAAATAACAAAACCGAAAAGATTGGATCAGATGATTTTTCCTCCCAAAACCGAACCAATCCAATCCACGAACACCCCTATTACGAAGACATAAGATCATATATATATGATTCTCTATTGAAGTGTGTTGCTACGAGATGATTGTTGATATGTGTGTTTTACACGTGGATTTTAAAAATTAGACGTGAAAAATCATCAAAAAATAGTTAGTCATGGTTCAACTATGACTATAATAGTTGTGTCATAGATTTTCCCCTTTCTAAACGGTTGACTTCTTGTAATAATCATGAATTATAAAATTCTCTCTCCCTTATCTATTTTATCTCTTATCTACCCCCTCGGCTCTCAAATATCTATGTTATCCCTCCCTCTTTATCCCTCTCCCAATCTTTCTTCCTTACATGTTTTTAAAAAAGAAATTAAAATATGTTTTGATAAATATTGTGGAGGTAACATTTTAAATTTGTAGTTACTAAAATATAATAAACAATTTAAAGTTATATTGTCGTCGTTTCTAAATATTTAACTGTAAATCAATTATATTCGTGCATAATAAAACTAAAGACAACAATCAAACATAAAGAAAGTTGAGTGACAAATACAATATAAAATAAAAGCATGGTTATCGCAAATTTAAAACATAATTTAACATAAAAGACAAATGTCAAATAAAATTACATCAACAGGAATCTTGATTCTCTTATTGTGGTGATTGGGTTGTTGAACGACTCGTCGTATTGTGTTTTGAACCAAGCGTGCAACACTGTTGCTCTCTTCCCCACTGCAGACCATAATCTCACAACTATAAACTCGGCCACACCAAAACCCAAAATTGCAGATCGACGCAAATGACATCTTATCTCATACTGCCGCAACCAAACTTGACAATGTTGTCATTGTTCTCCTCTCTTTCGTTTCTTATTTTACTTATTCTCTATGCACGAGAAGGAACTGACCTATAAAACTCTAGTTCTGTGAAATTATTAGACAGGTTGTGAATTAAAAATGTCACGTTTTTGAGACAGTTTCATCAACGATGTCATCTTACGTACAAAATGCTATGATATCGACCACAACAACTACTATATGAAAACATATCAAACCAACATTTAACATTGGACCAAACTCCAATTTGGTCCATTGTTAGGGCTATAATGACACCATTGTACATCTTATAACCACATCTTTCAATCTAATGCAACCATAACAAAAATAAATCGCAGTTTTGACAAGATGTAGTCATTCTTAAGTTAAAGATACACACACTACATTTATTTTTTCAAGTGAAATTTGTTTCCATATATAGTAGACAATGTTTCACGGTTCTCGTGATTTTAACATAACTTGCTTTCATATAACAAAACATCAATTAAAAAAGAAAATTACAAAATGACATAAAAATTACCATTACAAACAGAAATGCATAAAGTAACAGGGAAAGACCAAGATGAGGAATTTGAGAGAGAAATAAGGGAAGTGTTTATCACAAAAAGAGTCAATAAAAACTCAAACAAAAAACAAACAATAAACATGCTTAATACGAGTATAAATTCCAGAATTTATTCTTAAACTAAGACTCATGTTAAAGGACACCATCATAAAACTTTCATAAGTCAACTAATTTATTTTCTTTGACCAAAATCACAATCAAATACTACAACTTTGGTTGTATAAGGAAATCACCATGTTACTTAGAAGGTTTTACACCACAAACAAAAAGAACATAAAACATTACTGGAGACTAATTTTGCTACTACGTAAGGAAATCCACAAAAAATTAGCACTTCAAAACAGTCTAATACAACACATGCATTACTACAAACAAGCAATACTTGCTCGTCAATAGAAGTAGCTTATAAGTAACATGCTCTGTTTCTTATACAAATTATACATCACACAAACAAAACTTATACAACTAACATATGTAGAGATTTTTTTGTTCCAAATCACTCATCGTGTGCTTTTGATTAATGTTTGGCATCTTCTACCCAAACAAGAAATCATACCTCACTTGAATAAAAAACAATAAAGTTGAACATATGACATGTATAACATAAAATTGAAACATACACATCTATTTTTATCATTTTGTGTTTAGAATACACAACATCACGGTAGTTTGATTATCATTAAATGTCAATCAATAATAACACTAAGACATAACTTACTAAAAGTTAAAAAATGTCAACTTCTTCGACCTCTTCGCCAGGATATTCGATCGGGACATACAAGTCATGTGTAGTTTTCAGTAGTGCAACAGACCTATCTCGCCTCTTTAATACTTATCCTGCGAAATTGACATTGACATCCATCATATCATATTCATTCTCGTAATCTGGTTCCGCAGCGATAAGTTCCTCGATTGTGGCTTTTGATATGTACATTACTTTTGGCAGCGTATCTTTCCTAGCTGTCCTGATCTTTTGAAATATGTAATTTTTCACGTTAGTAACAATCGTGTCCACGGTAAAAACCGTTGAATTAGAGGGCAGAGTTATCTCGGTTTTCAAAGCTTTCAAGAGCAGTAAAAGAATACCTATGTATGAGTTTGGAGGTTTAAGAAATCTTTTGTTATGTCTCTTGGTACCATGTTATCATCATCCCATATGAGTGGATCACGGCCAAACCTTATTAACCCTCCTTTGAATGATTTTAAGGATCCTTTACATGAGCACAACACTACAACCCTCCTTAAATCTTTTTGATCCACATACATAAGTACTTTAAACACTACAACTCCTAATCAGACATGCAACTTACATCACGAAATTCATGGAGTTTTACCCGACATATTAGGCACTTACCATTAGAGGTGGCTTCTTAGTAAATATAACTGTAACAGAAAATGTGACTGCATTTTGTTATTGAGTTTGCAGCATACAAGTCATAACAAAGACAACATCTCAATTATTCTACCTGTGTTTTTTTTGAATTCAAGCAAGATTTTTTTGCTACGTACCATCATCCTATTTTCCTCGTAAATCTTGTTAAAATCATCAAGGTTTAGAGACTCATTGTACTAAGGACGAGTGCAAGACAAGCGCATATTGTCCATCTTGTTATTGAAGAGATTGATGTTCTCTTGCGACCAATTGATTCCATACAATGTGTCGATCCATCTTGACAATCTCTGACTGTTGTACATCATGCCTTTCTAAAATAGGTTAATTGAATTAATTATTTCTAAAAACCATCATTCTCACTTCTCAATTATATCGCCCCCTTGTTGTTTTAAGCACTTGACGAAAACACACTTTGCTTCTCCGATGTTGTTCTCCATCTCTTCAATCACAATATCCATCGTCGACCTTGGCGTTTCACGGCATCTGACGCTGTTTTAATGAACTCTGAGTAATTGAGGATTAAAGAGACAAGGAATTGAAAGAGTGGTCGATTGCTTGAAATTTGAAGATCCACCACTTTCTTTCCCACACATCAGTCTTTGTACTGATCTTTTGGTGGGTGATAAACCATCATGTAACGAAATAATAATAATAGACCATCTCTAATTCCAAAATCTCACATCTCTATGAAGGGTGCCATGATAGCAGTGCGTTGCCGTGAAGTTCTGAGAGAGATGGTTCGCACGACCTACACATTTACTTGTTTCTAAAAGTAATTTTTAATTATATTAAAGAATATGACGTGGCTGAATTTTATTGGATGGTTGTGTAAAATATACTTTACACTGTCAGAACCAGGGCCGGCCCTAGGCATAGGCCGGGAGTGCGACGGCCTAGGGCCCATGCCGTTAGGGGGTCCTAAAAAAATAATTATGGAGCGGGGTGTATATAGAAATACTAGGTCTCTGAGGGGTTTATATAGTAAAGTTCACTAAAAGGCCTAAAATATTAACAAGATGAAGAGTTGGGCTCAAGTCTGTTAATGTTTTAGGCCCTTTTGGTAAGATTTGCTATATATACCCTCATATAACACGGATTTCTTTATACACCCTCCCTATAAAAAATGGGTTTTCTTAATGATTTGCCAAAAAATCTATTATCGAAGAAATTATAAATATTTTTTGAGGTCCTTTGTTCCTAATAATGTGTCTCACTAATATTAAAAATATATGTGATATTTATTATCCAAGAAGTTGAGATAATTTTTATAACAAAAATTATATTTTAGTTGAAAATGAGCCTACAAAATTAATCATAATCTTGACTTTCTAAGGTTCCTAAAAAAAATAAATTATATCAATATTGTAATGTCAAATTTCTTGAATTAATTGAAAGGATTGTAAAATTGAATTTGATTGTGTAAGAACATGCGAGAGCATTCATAGTCATGAAACTGACTTGAGACGCGTACATTATCATTTTGCAGGAACTATCGTTATCTTCTACGGTATTTTATTTTCTTTTGGTGTCTATAAAATATTTGATTTATTTTCAGATGTTGCCTAAAAAAACATTATTTGGTAGTGAAAAACGGGAAAAAAAACAAAATGAAGAGCTAATAAAATCACAACAATGAGCTAAAAAAAATTATGACGTATTAAATAAGGGGCCCTTTTCTCATATTATGCCTATGACCCGTAAAACTCTAGGAACGGCCCTGGTCAGAACACTCCAATTAAACTCAATAAATATTTATAATTTAGTAATTTAAACATATTTATTTAATATATGTTTTATATATTCTTATTAAATTAGTTTTTAATTGCTAAAATTTATTTTATATCTATTTTTATTTTAGTGTTTATACTTAAAAAAAAAAAATTCTTAAAAGTAAAATACAAAGGATAAAAAGAATTAAATGTAACAATTTTTCGAAACACTACTAGCATATACCCAAGAGCGTTTAGATGAGATGAAACAAATCTCTTGTAGCTTAACCAAGGTCCTGAGTTCGAATCCAGCCTTGAGCATGCAGTAACGTTAAAACTTTTAGGGAGAGCCTGCCGCCCATTTGAGTCCCACAATGCTCGAGTTATTAGTCTCCGCAGTTGCGCGTGGAGGATACATGGTTTACACCAAAAAAAAAGAAACACTAGTAGCATATGATATATAATATACCTCAATACAAGTCATAAATAATTTTTCGATAATTAATTTTTTTTTGACACAATTTTTCAATAATTAATTATTCCCTTCTAAAAACATGCACTTGAATTAAAAACATGCCCTTGAATTAATGTATTTGAATCATATCGATCTAGACATATTGAAATGGGCCATTATCTTAATATCACGTTACAATCTAACTAATTCGTCTCCAATCACTAATACAGAGTATGTACCTAAGCTAATTTAAAAGCATTTGAAACCAATTTATGAATTTAACTTAGACACTAACATAAAAAGATGGAAGAGGACCTTAAGACAGTGGATTGGAAGAACGATGATGAGGACGACATTTGACAGCTTCTTGCATTAATCATCTTTCGTCCTCAAATAGCTGTACAATTTGGAATGATGAAATTAATTAAACCAAACTCTAGTTAAGGTACATATATATACGACGGATATACTCAATCAGTATGAGAAGAAAAACGTACATTTTTGTTATATGGAAAATTCCAAAACCTCAACTTCTAAAATTGCTTTAAGTCAATATAATTCAGCTTATGAATTCCCTATTGTACCGGTAATCTTGGATGAAAGCTGAACCACAAACTTGGACACATGCTGGCCCATACTTACCCAACTCAATTACACTCTAGCTAAAAAAAACTTCACTCTCAAATTATATGGCATTTGTCCCTACTAGGTGTACTCTTTGATTAGCATACACATCAGCTATATGAATGAATTGAAGCGTGAATCAATTGATCCAAACCTTCATTAATACAAAAAGCTTTGCTACTTGACATGAGTCACGTCAAAACTCCAACCATTTGACAGACAACATACAAATATGGGACCGTGATTCCCTACCGTTAAAGAATCTCGTAGATTGCGGTCTTTGCCGTCAATGCAACGAAGGCCATTCGATTGAAATCAAATGGTCCAAATTTACAATTGATTAAACGAGTCAAAGAATGATAAAAACGATTGCAAGACAATAAACACATTCGTTTATAGTTGATTTGTGAACAAGTGTAGTTTCATATTATCACTAAGTTATTAGTTTTCGGTGTTACTAGTCACACACACACACACACACACACACACACATATATATATATATATATATATATATATATATAAAATACAAAATTTCAGACTACAACAATAGTCGTGAACCGTAAACCCCAGTCACGACACTCACTCAACTCTATCGTCACTTACCCATTTTTTGTGCCTATGAGCCATACTCACCAATTGTGAACCCACCGATCAAAACGAGCTAATATGGTTTCATTGTGTGATTATTTGACCACAAAAATCTATTTCCCATACAATGTGTCCAAAGTCTTACAATTGCATGGAGAATGAAAAGCACCATAAGTTCCTAACACGTGTACGGTAAATAATGGCCGGGTCTAGCATGCATTGATGAAAGGTCAATTATATCATACATGATATACATGTAATTATACATCTTTCATGTCGCAAGTTCAGTACTTATCACAAAGACGTGGTCAATTATATGAGTAGACAAAAAACATCATAACACAATTATATATAGGACCCAACTGGAAGGGTATTTTGGTAGTTGTACCCATAAAGCTTTAATTTTCTTAACTGGCCTTTATATAGAGTTTTTCTCCACATGATTGGTATAGATCCATTCCATTTTCATATAATCCCGCGATTTTCTTCTCAAGCAATCTTGTCTCCTGTTTCTGCTTTGGTCCTCATTTTCCTTTCTGAGGAAAACTGTAAGGTAAATCCAATCATTCACTTTTAGTTACACCAAGTTATAATCATTCTTTTTATTTGCAACTATATTACAAGAACACAAAAGGAGAATATAATCTAAGTTATCATCCTTTCATCTTATTTTTACTACATTCTTTTGCGGCCTAAAAATAATAATTAATCATACATCACATAAACATATATATATATATATATATATATATATATATATATATATATAGAAAAAAAAATTGTTGCAAGTTAGATATCAAATATGATTATTTTTATCATAATTTTTTTTGTTTATAATTCAACTTTTACTTGTCATGATAATTTTCAAGTATCATGTTGGTTTATACGTATTATTCAAGCATTATGGACTTCATTTTACAACTCTTCCTTAATTCTTTTATCAAGAAGTAACATAAAATACATGAAATGTTTTTTTTAATTTGTTTGTTTAATATTTTGTTTTGTTATTAGTGTGGTGGCATGGAGGATGGAAAAAGTGGATTATGGAGAACGAAATCGGAACAATTGGAGTCAGTGGTAGAAGATTTGAAGTCACCACCGGGATCGAGTGAGTCAGTCGGAGCTGTGGACGGTGGTAGTGGGAGTCTTACAAGGAAGTCAAGGAGGTCGTCACCGGGTGGAAGAAATACACACATAAGGAAAGCTAGGAGTGCCCAAACTTCTTTGAAGGTTGATTTGGATGAGGTTAATAGTGGTGCTGCTCTTAGTAGAGCTTCAAGTTTGGGACTCTCATTTTCCTTTACTGGATTCTCTGTTCCTCTTGATGAAATCTCTAACTCCAAACCCTTCAGTGATGAAGATATCCGTAAGTTGATTAATTAATTTTCTCTATATGCATATATATCAACAATTAATCTTATGTTCCAATTATGTTATCACTTCAAATTTAAATTTTATTTTATTTCATTCCTTGTAATCTATTAACAATAGTAAATAAATAACTAACGTGATAATTTCACTCGTAACCAAAAAAAAAAATAAGGTGACGATTTCACACTCTTAAATGTACACTTTTTTTGTTTGTTTTTGTTTTTGTTTTGAAAAACTCTGAACTTAAACTTACACTTTGAAAGAGTAGAGAGTGAAAATAAAATATATGATAGGTGATGTATATCATAAAGAATTAAATTTAAGTGTGATGGTTAATAATAATAGAAAATAAGTGTAAATTTTTTAGACCAATATATGAAAGGCTTTCACACTCCCCTTTTCAAGATGTTCACGAGTTTGATACGTTTTAGATTTCAATCACTTTTAAGAACAAAATATTGCTCAACAAGAACTCTTTTTGTGTGGCAATATGGCAACCACACCATATTATGTGAATACGATTAGCTACTATCTTGAGGTGATTGATTATGAGAAAGCAAATCATTTAGTATATGCTTGACTAAGTCAATAAATATATTGGATAATATAATTATAAAGTACTAAATACAAAAATTAAGCTTGTATTAATAATCATATAAAATGTTGTACTCCTTTAAAAAAATATAATTAAATGTAAATATGTTTTTCTATGCAAAAAAATGTATAAATATTTTTTTTTGGTTACATGAGAAAAAGTTAAGGCAAAAAAATTAAATAAATAAATAAAAAAGAGACCACTGACCGTGATGATAAACAACACCCACACTGTCTGCCGTAAGCAATAAACGTAGTTCAGCTAGAGGGTTAAGCACGATCAATAGATCACTTGTAGACCTTGTTCCAAGCTTGGCTAAGAAGTCAGGACACATATTATCCTCCCTGAGAGTGTGATGTAGTTGAATAGTCCAATCTTTAGTCATGTACTTTTTAATAATAGCTATCTCATTTCCATAGTAGTGAGTGGAAACATCAGCATCCTGAACTAGAAATTAAACAAAAATTGGGTAATTTGATAACATGGTTCCTAACAAGAAACACAAAAATTGGAACACTTAATTAGCATAATTTCTAATATTTTGTGTGTCAATTAATAACATATGGAAGATGAGAAGCGAATTTGGTCCTTGCTTATTGATTCTCAAATGAATTTTTTCCTTTATTAGGAAAACCACCATAGTATATTGGTAGGACCCCACCGTAATTAGGGTATTTGATATCATAGTGGCTTGACAAGTATCCCCACAAATTTTGATCATTTGAATCGATTACACTTGTGTGTTTAATCGCAACTTAAAGCTCTTTGCTCCTTCCTAAAATTGTGTTTCGGAAAAACAAACATTTGTTCAAGGTTCTACTTCGAAAAAATCAAGCTTTAGTAACTACTAATTGTAAAATTGATGCAGTTAGAAAACAAAATTAAAAAATGAAGAAGGTTTGGTAACTACTAATTGTTCAAGGTTCTTTTGTTAATTCTTTCAGCAAATAATATACTTTGTTAATGTATAATTATTTTACACATTCATCAAATGATGTGTTATCACGTCAATTAATAATTATGATAACACATAATATGACAACATATCATTAAATGTATTTGTAAAATAATTAGATACTGTCCCCGTGAGTATGACTCGCTGATAGGGACATTACATATTTTATGTAGGGACCGGAGTTCGAACCCCCGACACTCCACTTCTCCACATTTAACTATGTGAGCTCTAGCCACTACGCTACTAGAAAAAAAAAATTAGATACTAACATAACATACTAATTAAACTCTTTGACAAATTCGGATAAAACATTCAACTTTGATTTCTCAAATTTTCCTTTATTTCTAACCTGCAGTAGTTGACAAGTTTCCATTTTAGTAGTTACATGGAGGTATCCTAGTCGGGTCCAATCCAACCAACCACCTCTAACTACAAACCCGTGATTAACGGTCCAGAATAAACAAGTGACTCCCAGTGGTTCCTACTTCCTACAACCGAAAGGCCCAAAACAGTTGTAATGATATTGTGATACACTGTTGTCTTTTCCTTACCAACCACTTGTATGATATCTATTCTTATGGTCCCCACATCAACCCATACATACACCTATTTAGTAACGTCGGTCTAATTAATTAATTAATATTGCAATCATCACTTCATGCACGTTTCATGCATTTCCCTACTCACGTGCGAATCATGGGTAGGTACTGTTTTATTTGCTTGGGGTGAATTATGCTAAATAATTTAGTATTCGAGAGTTTATCACTCAACATTTGTTTACTTATTGTATCAGCTAGATTAACCTATAAAATCCACTTAAATTGGTTGGACATTGTTTGAAATCTTGAAACGTGGTCCTCTCAAAATATCAATTTTAAAGAGAGTTAGTTTGACTTCTTTAAAATAAAAATAAAAGACTTTCTAAGTAGAAAAAACTAGTCTCTTTCAACATTAGAGACTAACAATTTGATTTAAGTTGAGAGAAATGTTTATATTTAGTGTTACTTTCATTTGAAGAAATCTATATAAAATAAAAAATAAATGAAATAATCAAGGCTTAATACATGACAAAGCTAATATATAAACTACGAAGGGTCCAAATATAAAGAAAAATAATATATATTTTAAAATTAATATACTAAACTTAAAAATAAAATATATATATTTTTAAGATTAGTTCCCATGCCCCATGAAATTATGGATTAAGGTCATTGCTTTATCACTCAGACTTATCATGACCTTGACTTGTGAATTTTGTACCTTTATTTTTTAATTGGAACCATTCAGTGCAAATCAATACTATCATTGTGAAGCATCCATGTACTAGGTTCTCATGAGTTATCATTTTTAGATATGTATATACATTTGTCCTGCTATTTTGTTTGAGTACCACATACTCATTATGAACTTGCATCTTCATTTGCATTGTAATTGCACAAATTGAAACTACTTATACTAATTGATGTTAATTAAATTTCTTGTACAAGTAATGAAAGATTTTACCATCTAGTGATTCACATAAAAATGGTTAATATGTATGTTGCAGCTGAGGATATTGAAGCTGGAATTCATAAGCCAAAGTTTCAAACAGAACCGACTCTGCCAATATTTCTAAAGGTAACACATTTCGAAGTGTCACATAATGTGTCCTATATATAGTTCATTGCATGCTCACACAACCATATGCTAGTACTACTGTTCAAACCTTAAATAGAGCTAGCATGATTTTGATTTAGTGCTATTTATTTAACTTGGGCAGGCAACGACGAAGCTTCATTTAACAATCATCGCTACAATATAATATAGCACGCGGTCAGGTTCCAGTCTTGTACAACGTTTAATTTCACGCGGCCTCATTGTACAAGACTACCCCTTCTTTCCGGTTAACCAAAGAGAAATAAGTATAGCACCATATAGTTTTAGGTATTAAAGTATTTGTACTTGCTTTAATCCATGCTTTTTTATGCCTACTACACAACAGGGATCATCACATTGAAACTACTATAACATGGTTTTGCTGAGAAAGAAGGGTATGGACTATGAACGTATTAATAGCTAATTAGATAGAATATTCAAATTAAAAAAAATGGTTTAGTGCATTGAGCTTATATATATAACTTTTGTGCTTAATTTATTTTAACTATGTGACACTAGATAAGTTAACATTGTTAATTGTTATTATGAAATTGTGCAGTTCACGGATGTGACATACAAGGTAGTGATTAAAGGCATGACAACAAATGTTGAAAAAGATATCTTGAAAGGGATCACTGGTTGTGTAAATCCAGGGGAAGTTTTAGCATTGATGGGTCCCTCAGGAGGTGGTAAAACTTCTTTGTTAAATCTACTTGGAGCTAGGTTAAGTCAACCAAATATTGGTGGCTCTATCACTTACAATGATCAACCATATTCCAAGTTCCTAAAAAGCAGGTAGGTAATGATTGTGCTTTCTTTCGACGATTTTTTGTCTGTGCGTTGGACGGGTTTTGAATACTAGTATACTTACAATTGAAGAATGAATTTGGCAGGATTGGATTTGTAACACAAGATGATGTTTTGTTTCCTCACCTAACTGTGAAGGAAACATTGACATATGCAGCTCGTTTAAGGTTGCCAAAAACATTAACCAAAGAGCAGAAGGAACAGAGAGCTTTAGATGTTATCTATGAGCTAGGCTTGGAGAGGTAAATTAACGTTTCCACTACTAGAATCTCAAATATTTTTATTATGAGTTTATAAAAGTTATAATCATGCAAGGAAATATCATAGCAGAGTTTGATATATAGACAAATATTATTTCTGTATGGGAAAACAGGTGCCAAGACACTATGATAGGAGGTTCCTTTGTCCGAGGAGTATCTGGTGGAGAGAGGAAGAGAGTTTGTATTGGAAATGAGATTATAATCAATCCTTCTCTTCTGTTTCTTGATGAACCAACATCTGGTTTGGATTCTACAACAGCCTTGAGAATAGTTCAGATGCTACATGATATAGCTGAGGTATTTGTTTTCACTCTTTCGTTTGAGATATTTACATTCATTCGAGGTTTTAAATCGCAGTTGCAGTCCTTAGATCTCTTATAATGATAACTCTTCTGTCTACTATGAGCAGCTCTCAGCTTCTCTTGAATCATCTCGACTTTCTGTTGTATCTCGAACTATTTATGGTTATCTCCTGGTTATGTCATATGATTTAAACAAACATAACGGAGTTCCTCATTTCTATCCATTCAAAAATCATCCTAATTTGATCATACAAATAATACAAAGGCTTCTAAGAAAAACTCAAAATCTAATAAAAAAACATTAGGCCACATTCAACAGTTTTTTTATGAGTAAGAATCGAACGATGTTTTTCAGAATTTACAACACTTATAATTGATATACACTGCGCACCAACCACAGCGCCAGATCCTGATGATTACATTTGGCAGTTAAAAGATGGAAGTAATGAAATTAGCAAAGGTTGCTCGTTATTTTCGCCATCGCTCACCTTTTAGTCTTATTATGTCAGGCTGGTAAAACTATAATAACAACAATCCATCAACCATCAAGCAGACTTTTTCACAAGTTTGATAAGTTGATCCTTTTGGGAAAAGGGAACTTACTTTACTTTGGAAAAGCATCAGAAGCAATGGACTACTTCAAACTTATAGGGTGCAGTCCTCTCATTACCATGAACCCAGCAGAGTTTTTATTAGACCTTGCAAATGGAAACATGATTGATATTTCTGTGCCATCAGAGTTAAATGATAAAGTGCATATGGGAAATGCTGAAACTGAAACTTCCAATGGGAGACCATCAGCTGCAGTTATACAAGAGGTAAATTAATTCTCAACTTCTCATTATCAATTTTGTTATCATTTGATTAGAAAAGACACTTTGATATTATGTTTTTATATCGAGCCTAACTCGTCCTTACAAACCGCCTTACAAACCGGTTTGTAAGGGTCGAGTTAAGCGCAATCCAAAATTCTAATATGGTATCAGAGTGTATCCATTTATAGCCACCAGCCATTTATACCCATGCATTAAGTCTAATAGTGCCAATTATAGATGAAATTTAACACTATCTGTTAGAATTAGTTGGCGATGATTATAGATAGTTACAAGTTGGTTTGTATTAATTAATTGTAGGTTAGTTAAGATTTGTTACTATCCTATATAAGAGTTTACTATACTCATTATAATAAACTTTTCTCATTCTATCAATTCCAAACAACCGATCTTTCTTTCAATTTATTTGTTTCTTTGTCGGACTCTACCATATTTCTCAGTATCTAGTGGAGGCATATGAGACTCGAGTAGCAGAAACAGAGAAGAAAAAGATAATGGTTCCAATTCCACTTGATGAAGAAGTGAAGTCTAAGGTTGTTTCTCGTAAAAGACAGTGGGGAGCATGTTGGCTTGAGCAATATTCAATATTGTTTTCTAGAGGATTCAAAGAACGGAGACATGACTATTTTAGCTGGTTGAGAATCACACAAGTTCTTTCCACTGCTGTCATCCTTGGATTACTATGGTGGCAATCAGATGCTAGCAACCCAAAGGGTCTTCAAGATCAGGTAAGTGGCTAATGCATTTCAGCTAAGATCAAACTATTTAGATAGTATCCAAGTTTGATCCTTAATGAAAATAATCATTGATCAGACTTTACTTGCCTCCCAAGTAAACTTACCTTGTATTAAATATGACCGTTTTCTATAAAACTGAATGGTTAAGACAAAAAAAAGACCTCGTTGGAAGTTACGACCTTGATTCTTGACCTTTTTTGATTGTAGGCAGGATTGCTTTTCTTTATTGCGGTGTTTTGGGGATTTTTTCCTGTGTTCACAGCAATATTCACATTTCCTCAAGAGAGAGCCATGTTGAATAAGGAAAGAGCATCAGATATGTACAGATTAAGTGCATACTTTGTGGCTAGAACTACAAGTGACCTTCCATTAGACCTTGTATTACCAGTGCTTTTCCTCCTAGTTGTTTATTTCATGGCTGGTCTGAGACTCAGTGCAGGGTCCTTTTTCCTTAGTATTCTTACAGTTTTTCTCTGCATTGTTGCAGCTCAGGTATGCACTCCAATATAAATGTATAAAATAACATAAACCAAAATGGTGTTTAGTTCTAACTTGTAATTACTTCTGACTATAGGGACTTGGACTTGCTATTGGAGCTACACTAATGGACTTGAAAAGGGCAACAACTTTGGCTTCAGTAACTGTCATGACTTTTATGTTGGCTGGGGGTTTCTTTGTAAAGGTAAATTTTAACTTAACCACTTTTTCTTGATATGCAAAATCATGATTTCTGGAATCTTGATATTTTCCCATTCAGTTTCAATTTTTTTTATAAGCAATACTGTTGCTAGTACTGTTCTTGATTCTCGAAATTGCTAGTGTCATCAAAATAGCTCACGATTTTTACAAATTGATAAATGTCATTGAAATTGTAAAATGTCTGTCAAAATCGGTCTTCCATTAGCTTATATCGTTAGAGACTATGACATGACACATTGATTGAATATGTGGTCCCTCCACGTTGATCCCACGTCCACCACACCAAAGGATAATTTGCTTAGGAATTGTCTTTGAGGGATTTATTTGTCAATAATTAGTACACTCACAACTGTAAATTTTTAATTAATGACAAATTTATTTATTTGATGCTCTAAATTTCTTATGTAAGTTCATACCTTAGCAATTGGCATAAATATCTGATTATCCTACAATGTAACATGTTCAGTTTACGTGTCACGTCATAGTTTCTAACGATATCAAATCATACTACTGTAATACTGCTCTACTAATATTAATCAAGTAATTGACACATACTATTCTACTAAATTTGACAGAAAGTCCCAATATTCATATCTTGGATTCGGTACCTATCTTTCAACTACCACACATACAAACTTTTGCTCAAGGTACAATATGAACACATTACACCTAGTATCAATGGAATGAGAATTGACAATGGTAGGACTGAGGTTTTAGCTCTAATAGCCATGGTTTTTGGTTACCGTTTATTGGCATATTTTTCTCTGCGGTGGATGAAAATTCAACCTTAGCTGAGATACAAATTGTGAAGAAGGGTGATATTGAATGACGGCTCATGATTATATATTATATATAAGGAGGACTTCCAAATGAAGTGCCAAAGCTTTGTTTGGCCACATCTAATTTTGTATATATTTGTGTATTTCATTTGGCACGTTCTAATAACAAAAGCACGTTCAATGTTATCAGTTTAATTATGATCACTTGCACATCATCATGAGAATCTAGAGAATAGATTCTTTTGTAAAACTAGTAGGTCTTAATGGTTTATAAAAGAGGAAGGTTTGGAAAGGGAAAGAACGGATTAATTTAGTTAGGTGACTTGTTTGGGAAGGTATGCAAAACAAGAATAACTTTCCTCTTTCTGCATGGTTGAGATCAATTTTTTTACGATGTAAACCATTCACAAAATTATCTTTTGTATGACTTTTAAGGTAGATTTGTTAAAAGTCAAATATTTTTAATAATCGAACATATGTGACCGTGCATATCAATTAAATTTAATATAATTAAAGTTTTATAAAATCATATGCTATTACAAATATCATATGATGTCCTTTTCTCCAAATCCATTAAATACTGAACAACCTTCTCTTTCAAAAATAAAAATTAAACACGAAATGTAAAGGAAAAAAAAACTATGTCAAAAAAACGAACCCGATATTACTAGAAGTGCTTCATTTACTCATGTATAATTTATTTATTTATTTTGGTTATTTATAATTTATAATTTACTATTCAAGTTGTAAGATATTGATTAATAGGCTCGAATAATACAAAAATGTGCGTGCCTAGTTTTTCACGAAGGGACTAAAAACACAATTTTTGTCAAATATAGAAATGAACATAAATAAATTTTATTCATATTAAAACTAAATTATCACAATTTAGAAAGATTAGAAATACATTTAATTGTAGGTTATTTTCAGAGTGAAAAATTGGGCCGAGGCCCACATATAGAAAACTTGCGTTCCAAGTCTAGATTCATCCACGGTAAAAGGACGTCACAGCGTTAATTAGGGTTTCCGTTAAACAAAATCCCAACGGCTACTTGCATATAAACACAACTTTACCATTTTACTTCTTATTATTCACTCTCTCTCTCTCTGATAACATTCTTCTGATCAATCAAAACCTTCTTCTTCAAGTTTCCGATCACTCTGAATGTTCTTCTGCGCAAATCAATCATCGCAATTCGCAACACGCTTCAATTCATCTCCCTTATTATCATCACCACTGTTTTCTGCATTTGATTTTCGTTCTTTTACCGTTTAATTCTCTGAAATTTGATTAATCTTTTGTAGGTGATTTCTTTCATCATCTTCAACAATGGATTCGTGTTCGTGGAGTTCTTCTTCCAAGACCAAGATCAGAACGCCTTTTCCAGAACGCTTTCTCCACCGAAAGAATTCTTCTCAGGATAACGTAAGCCTCTAATTTCTCATCTAAGGTTTTCTTTAATTTAGGGTTTCTCATTTTTTTTATCGATTCAGATATTCTCAATTTTTTTTTTCTTTCAACAATTTAGGTTTTTTTTTCCTCAATTCAGGGTTTTCTTTAATTTCTCAATTTAGGGTTTTGGGTTTCACAATTTCTTTTCCGTTTGATTTTTACGTTATTGATTCAGAATTTATTACTTTAGGGTTTTCTTGAAATCATTTCTCATTTTAGAGTTTTCTCGATTTAGGGTTGTCTTCAATTTCTCAATTTAGGGTTTTCCCTTTGATTTAATTTTAACGGTTCTGGATTTTTTTTGAAACATCTCTCACTTTTAGGGTTTTTTTGGTACAAATTTTAGGGTTTTCTTTAATTACTCAATTTTGGGTTTTCTCAAAATGATCTTCAGTTTGATTTTATTCTATGGATTCAGAATTGCTCAATTCAGGGTTATGGTTTTTTGAAACAGTTGGATAGGTTTATACCAAACCGATCAGCGATGGATTTTGATTACGCTCACTACATGATGATGGAGGGTTGTAAAAAGGGAAAAGAAAATCCAGCGTTGATGTCACCATCTCGTTCAGCCTACCAGAAGCGACTCGCTGAAGCCTGCAACATGCATGACAGAACCAGAATCTTGGCCTTCAAGAACAAGCCTCCAACACCAGTCGAGCTCTTCCCTAAGGAACTTTTGTCCCCTCCACCTCTATCCAAATCCGCTAAGCCTAAACGATGCATTCCTCAGGTTATTTCTTTCAAGTTCTTGTTTGTTTACATAATCATCATGATAATCATCATGTAATCAATAATTTAATTCTTTCAATTTTGATTTGCATGTTTTGAATGTGTTTGGGAAAATGATTTTCTTTGCAGACTTCTGAGAGGACCTTGGACGCACCTGATATCTTAGATGACTTTTACTTGAACTTGCTAGACTGGGGTAGCAGCAATGTTGTTAGTATCGCCCTTGAAAATACCGTTTATCTTTGGAATGCTTCAGATTCCTCCACTTCAGAGCTTGTCACTGTGGATGATGATGATGGTCCTGTCACAAGCGTTAGCTGGGCTCCCGATGGTCGCCATTTAGCCATTGGGTTGAACAACTCCCATGTCCAGCTCTGGGATACCACTGCTGGTAAACAGGTAAATATCATAATAATGTTCAGGCCTCGTTGTTTATGGTGCTGTATGTGTTGTTTATTTATCATACGAAAGATGCAAATTCACTCTGGCATGCACATGGGGAATAATGTACTTGTCTTCTTTTATATTGCGATTAATAGTATGCCTACTATAGTAGAGCATAGAGAACAGTACAAACAGTACCATAAGAAAAGTATACATATATTGTCCTAATTTTTTAACCATTCTTTGTATTGTTTCATAATTCAAACTTGCAAATTTCCTCAATTCTCATGTTTTGAATGGTTTTATTTTGGTGACTGCAGCTAAGGGCAATGAAGGGTGGACACAGAGCAAGAGTGGGCTCACTGGCTTGGAACAATCATATTCTGACAACTGGAGGAATGGATGGTAAAGTCGTAAACAATGATGTTAGAGTGAGATCTCACATCGTTGAAACATACAGGGGACACAACCAGGAGGTTTGTGGGCTCAAGTGGTCACCCTCAGGACAACAATTGGCAAGTGGTGGAAACGATAATGTTGTTCACATATGGGATAGATCTGTGGTTTCTTCAAATTCACCTACCCGATGGCTTCACAGGTTTGAGGAACACATAGCTGCTGTGAAGGCACTGGCTTGGTGTCCTTTTCAGGGCAATCTACTGGCTTCTGGTGGAGGTGGAGGTGATCATTGCATTAAGCTGTGGAACACACACACTGGTGCGAGATTGAATTCTGTTGACACTGGATCGCAAGTATGTGCTTTGCTATGGAACCAGAACGAGCGTGAGCTACTTAGCTCACATGGTTTCACTGAGAACCAGCTTACCCTTTGGAAGTATCCTTCTATGGTGAAAATGGCAGATCTCAACGGTCACACTTCGAGGGTGCTGTATATGGCGCAGAGTCCAGATGGGTGTACAGTGGCATCCGCGGCTGCAGATGAAACTCTTAGATTTTGGAATGTCTTTGGAAGCCCAGCAGAAGCATGCAAAGCCACTCCAAAGACATATAATGAGCCCTTTGCTAATTTCACCCGTATTCGTTGAAGATGATGACTTGTGTTACTCATGCAAACCTGAGCTGCAACATCTTAGTATTTTTTTTGAGGTTGCAATATCTTGAAGATAGTCCTATACTCTTAGTTTTGTACTAAAAAAAGATTGTTTAATTTTTTTATGGTATCCCCCGTTCTAGTTTTTGTAGGTGTATATAGATACAGTCCTATTCTTTTTTACGGGAAGATACACAGTTATACAGACCTATTTTTATAGAAAGCATATGTATACACACATTACTTCAAAATTAATGGACATGATAGGATTTTTTATTTTCACTTTGATTTTTTATCTTTCTGTTTTTATTGTTTTGGGAAGATCCCCAGGTTCGCAAGTCGGCTTGTTGTATGAGTCAAGTGCATGGATTTAGATTCTCTGCTTTTGAAGTCTTCACATTTATCTGTCTTTAGGTTAGTTGTGATGCATTCATGATAATGTTCATTTACAGTGTCTTTTTACTGTAAAGGGAATCACAATTAGCAATGAACAGACGTTCAGGGACTTATCACAAGTAATAATGAGTTATGACAGTTATTTGTTTGGGTAAAAGTTGTGACTTTTTTATTCTTCTGTCATGTCAGGTGGGTAAAACTACGGGGACAACAAGTCAACAATCCATCTAGTGGACTCTTTCATTTGATAAGTTGATCCTATTGGGAAAAGGGAACTTGCTTTACTTTGGGTGTAGTCCTCAAATTACCATGAACCCATCAATATTTTTATTAGACCTTGCAAATGGAAACATGATTGATATTTCTGTACCATCAGAGTTAGAGGATAAAGTGCATATGGAAACCATCAGCCCTTGTGCAAGAGGTAAAGAAATTCTCAAGTTCCTATTGTCAGTTTTATTATCATTTGTGTTAAAACAGAAAATAGTGGCTTTCTTAATTTCATTATGATACCAGTGTTTGTTTTAATTTTATGCAGATTAACAAAGCAAAAAGCATATGTGAGAGCTTGATTTGATAGCTTCAGATGGTACTGATCTAAAGTTTGAAGAAGCTTTTTGCTCATTCCTTCTTGGACTGGCATGTGATTATGATTTGGACTCTAATTATTGGTGCTGCCATCATAAAGTATTTAGATAGATATTTTGAATCTTGGTTTCCTGCAGCAATATGTTTTTCTGCGATTTTCCAATTTGCTACGAGAAAGTAGAAACAATTCAACAACACAGTTCTTCACTAATGTTGTCTTCAATCTAGGTCCACAGGGGTTGAGGCAATTGAAAAGCTGAAGCAGTTTGAGTTGAACTCAAATCCAAAATATAATTCAGTCGTGGGGAAGGCTATAATTGATGCTTCAGCTGCAAACCCATCACTTGTATTTCTCTTGTCATCATGTTCGTTCAGTTTCTCACTCTTGTTTTCCTTCACGATATGCATTGGAAATGCTTTCGGTGCCTTTGTATGTCGCACGAATTTCTTGACTGAAATTTCATTCTATTTTAGTCGGGAGGACCCTAGTGGTTAAGCATGTTCTCACCACGGCAGTTAACTGGCATCTGATATGAGCTGGAGATTGTCAAAGAAAACATATTTTTTGGGGCCGGAAGCATGGGAGCTAATGGGGCTAATAGTTGGTTTAGAAATCCGAGAAGTCAATGACACGATTCTCTTGAGCCACAGGTTATCCGTTTTGGAAGAGATCAAAGAGATTAGAATTGATCAGTTTTCAACAAATAGGTTTCCTCACCTACATTTTTGTGTCTTTCTTGATTGTTTGTGACTTTGTGTCTGATTTCGTCTTGATTTTGGTGCTTTTATGTGTCTTTACGACAAGCTTAATGTCAAGGAGTCTTTACAACAAGTTTAATGCCAAACAAAGGATGGAGAGTATAGCAGTCAACCGGGTTCTTTCGTTCATGTCGAGAAAGAGGCTGCTGGCTCTCAATCAGGTGAATTAAGAGGCGCTAAGTCCGTTAATGCACACATGCTTTCTTTAACTTCACCATCGCCTTTGTCTGGTTTTTGTCGGTTCTCTTACCTTGGATGGGGACACTTGGTTTACATTGAGATTTGAGGGATCTAAAATTGCAATAAACGAGTTTTCAAAAGACAGTATTATTGGTGAAGGAGGATATTTAGAAGCTACTAAATAATCAGTGAGTATGGATATGTATTTAATTGTATGGCCGGATTTTTTTTTTTTATTCCGTTCTAAAACTTTTCATTGTTCTAAACTGTGCATATCAGTACCCACCTTTGAAAATGAAAAAAAAAAATATAGATTCTTATGTAGAATTTATGAAATGTATAGAGGTACTTGCATGGGAATAAACTGACTAGCTTTCATCCTTCTGGAGCTCGGGAATATGACAAAGCTCCACTATTTGTAAGATGCTTAAGCTATAGGTTACCCCTCGATTCTTAAATTGTTAATGACCATTTCAATTTCAATTTGAATTGTTAATAGAGATAGATAGACTCTTTTGAGTCACTCCAAATCACTACCCTAAAAGGCAATGTTCTTGTACTCTTTTCTATTACGAAGCAATGAGAAACTACCCTTACAAAGAGTTTTAAAAGACAATGTTCTATGACGAAGCAAACTACACTTACAAAGAAGCAGACAAGAGTTGTACGGTTAGGAAGGAATCAAATCATGTAGCGGAAAATCAAAGGATATGAGAAAGTTCCTGCTGATAGTGAAAAATAACTAATAAAAGCTGTTGCAAATTAGCATGTATCAATTTACGCTGATGGAGGAAGTTATGCTTTTCAATTTTACTCCGGTGGAATTTTTAACTAAAAATGTAGAACAGAAACAACAGTTGTTATTAATATGGTTGGTTGTAGTTTATCCATGATGGTACCAAGTATTGGTTAGTGAGGTGAGAAAGGGTACATGACGTTGATTCTAAGAAAGGTTTATGAGGAATTGCTTACAAGCTTAAAAGACCAACACTTACTTGATCACACCTCCAAATAAAAATGGGATTGGGGCCGAACAAGGTCAAGGATACATTAGGATGTAGAGAGATGTTGCTTCTTTTGAAGACTTGTGAGACATAGTAATTCAAGCTTCTTATCATATTGCATAATTCGTTTATTTTTATTACAAATCTTTCGTTAAATACATAAAAGGTATAGTGATTTACAAGAAGTGATAGTTCAAATATTGTAACACCCTCATACGGTTGAAATAAAAAAAAAAAAAAAACCCACTATTAAAGCATAAACTTGGCCTAACTAGCAGCTACTAAAGCATGTAGTATACCAAAGTCTGGCGGACTCAAACACCGACAGTCCGATTTTTTTCACCTAGACCCGCCCAATTTAACCCATTGTTATTCGTAAATTTGGGTATGTGTACCCGTTAAAACCGTCTCAAGTCAGATATAACCATGTGATTGGATCGTTTTCAGACAGGTTTGATTTTACTGTCCATCCCTAAATGGTGCACGTTGAATTCCACCCCTAAGTGGATTTCTAGATAGTTTCATTGTAAGATTTTATCATACTATTTTACATGATTTGGTTGAAAAATCAAAATAAATTGAAGCATAGTTAGAATGCTACGAAACTTTCAAGATCTTCTCCATGTATTTTTACAGAGGTGTCTGTTAAAAACCAACTCAAAATTCGATTTCTAGGTTGAGAATTCCCTTGTTTTGATTTTTGAGTTTTTGAAGCTTTAAAAATTCATAATTAACCCGTTCATTGTCAGAAAAATCTAATTATATGTGGAGAGTCATATTTTAACGTCTTAAACCTGCATGCAATAAATAATGAAAATAATTCAATCTCTATACAGGGAAGGAAAATATGAGGTAAAAAAATAGTAAGAATTTCAGATTACAAAAGTAGAATGTTTGTTTTTTTATTGCAGGGTCATTTTCAGACTTCACGTAGATTACAATATCAATTTGAACAATTAATCCAACTAAAAAAAAGTCATAATGAAAAACAAAAGAGATATAAGTGAATTAGATTACACCACATATTGATCCAAAGCAGACTTGAAGACAATGACCGAAGTTGATTGGTAGCAACGAAGGGTGACGATGCTCCTCCACATGACTTCAATGTTCAAGTCAATGAATACTTTACAAGAGTCTAAGGGTTTTGTCGCGGTTGATAATATATTTTTCACTAGAGTTGGTGACCATTTATAAGTGACTTGATGAACGTTGATTTTTTATGACAATTATGTCTTTGAGCAGACCCCGCATGATTCACATCTCGCCATTTGAGGGTCGTAACTTGATCACTGAGATTAATCTAGTATTTTGCTTTGATATGGTGTAGTTCTTCTTTCTATTAAATCATGGATCCTCCGTAGGTTGTGTCATGGTCCAGTTCGTAACGTATAAGATAATATATTCTCGTCATTCATCTTTTACCTAATTTTTGTTTTTATCCTTTGTTGTTTTTTTAATTTGTTTGGCCTCTCTATTTTATTTTTGTTTCGTTTATGTTTTTTCTTATCCTTTTACTTAGTACTCGTTTTAGTCCTCAATAAAAGTATGAACTTGTAAAATTTTGCAAAAAATTAATAAATGAGATGAATATTAGGTAAAAGAGAAATGACTGAAGGATAACAAAATGAATATTGCGTAAAAGACAAATGACGAAAGAATCTATATTTTTCGCAATTGATTTATGGTCTTAATTTATCCATTTTAGCCAGTTATGGATAGATTCAAAATAGCAAAAACTATACAAAGGTTTGTTTCACTATAGATTTTTCATGATTAAAATAGATAATAAACAATCAAAGAGATTCTTGTGTTGTGAATATTGTCCATTCCTCTTCCCATATAAATAACCAACTACCAACAATCACTAGATACCCGGTCATTCTTTTCCTTCTTATTCTCCTTTCATCATATCATTTTCTTGCATATGCAAAATGATTCTTCCTCTCTTGGAGTCTTCCAAACCTTACTTACACACTTCCATGTTTTTTTCTTGGATGACACGTAATGTTTACATTCATATATCCATATAACACAATCCAAATTTTGATTGTCCATTTACCAAATTGAAAAAGATATGGAGAATTCAATAAGATTTGGGGTGATGGCTGTTTTTGCTGTATCCGGAAGCATGGTTTTATTGGCACATCAAGTTCATAAACGTATACTATCTAATTTCATGAAGAAATTTGAGTTTGAAATATATCCACATGGCCACAAAAAATTACACGGTAATATTTTCATTCTATTATTTGTTCACTTGAATTATGAATTTCTTACATGGTTGATAAACATTATAAGACATGGTTTTTTAATTTGTTTTTGCAAGGCAATGATAAACATCAAGCAAAGAAAAAGGTGCGGTTTTCAAAACAAGTGACGGAACCTCTAATGGAGAAGAACAAGAGTAACAATAATAATAATCATAGAAATGTGACAAAGGCACAAAGGGTGAAGGCTGAACAAGTTTTGGTAAGGAAGAATGCTGAGAAATGTGGGTGTGGGACCAAATTAGAGGAAACTATGCCTCCTAATAGGGCAGTTTTATATAGGGGTATTATGAAGTATCAGAATAAGACTCCTCGTGGGAAATTTCGTTTTTGATTTCTTTTTTTAAGAAATAGAGACTATGGTTCATGTGAATATGTTTGTATATTGCAAATAACGTAGTAAAAAATATTTTTGTACTTCCCATAAGGAGTTGTAAAGAGAATGAAGAAATCACTTATCCTTCTTATCTCTAATGCACTTGCTTAGGATGTTGTGAGTTTGTTTGTTGTAATGTGTGTGTTTATTTGGGTTTGTAATGTGTAATATGTTTGTGTTTATTGTGAAAATAATAAGTTGTGGCTATGTTCACAAATAAAGAAATTCAACTGTTATTAATAATTTAATATTACAATCACAAAGCTGAGCCAATTTTTTTCTCCCTTTTTTGTTTGTTACAATGGAGGAGCAAAGGAAAAGGAGTTACCAACATCAAGTGTAAATTTAATAAATAATAGAGGGCAAGGAAATCAAAGAAAGAAGGGTCCTGCTACAAACTGAAAATTACATTTTATATGTACAAGGTTGAATTAAAAGTAGAATCCAGTGAAGAACAATGTTGTTTTTTTTTTTTTTAAAGGAGAAGCACAATGTTTTTTTCTTTGAAAGAAAGTAGAAGGACAATGTTGTTGTTTTTTTTTTTTTTTTTTTTCTGAAAGAAGGGGCTAATCCTTATGATAAATACTCTTAAACAAAAACACACTTAACTAAATTATTAACACTATTAAATCTTCCGGCTTTAGAAACACACAACTTAACCAATAACAAATTAAAGTGGGGGAAATTATTCGAAATTAAATGGTTTTAAGAAGAATTGATCCATATGGAGTGTGTATTTTTTTTTAACAAGCCAAAATGAAATAAATAAATTATCAAAGGTGATTTATCTCGCACAAAGCCTGCAAAAGAAAAACATCCGAAACAATTACAATGTCAAGTCATTGGAGCTATATAAAGGATCACCGCGATGAAAGGAAAAAGTGAAAATAATAAAAAGATTACAGCATAACACCCATACAAGCTAAAGGGTGGCGCCACCGGTCGTGATAACCGATGATGAAAGTGGACATATTATATTAGCTACCCAACCCATCGCATGCATATTAGCTACCGTCTGTAATTTATTCACCCGTCTACTATCTGACCAACTCCATCTCTAACGTTCTTAATGGTCTGCAACCACTCCCACCACCACCCCCCACCCCCCCCCCCCCCCCCCCCCCCCCCCCCCCCATTCCCATAATGAGCCATAAACTCCCCTGCTCCTCTAAGCAAGATTGAACTCCTACAACCTCTTGACTCTCAGACCTCCCTCCTCCTTAAACAAGCAGTGTCTCATTTAATCCAAGTTATTTTTCTAATATCCTCAAATCTTCTCAAAAAAATGCGTTAAAAATCTATTCAAGGATATAGATTATACTTGAGGGGGCCTTGAAGAAGAAAAGAAAGTAGACTGAGATAGAGGACAAGACAGACTTAAGCAATATCAAGCGACCCCCATAGAGAGACTACGACTCTTCCAACCAGACAATCTAAAGTCATAGTTTTAAACTTCCGATTTTTTTATCCAAATTTTCCATTTTTCAATCAACATCCAGGATTCAATTTCAACGTGAAACAATTTTATTCAAACTTCATTTACCTCGAGTTTAAACTTCAAATTATTTGAAAATCTTCTTTTAAGAATACGAGGGTTAACACAAAAACCAATGAAATGACAGCGACATAGTTTTATTTATTTAAAAAAAAGTTGAATTGAATTAATATAAAGCAGCCAAGATTTAGATTTCACCAACTTTTCCAACCACTTCTCCATCCACCAAACACTCCCCCCATCCGACTCTTCTTCTTCTCATACAAATTCCCAATAACTTCTTTGCATTGGACTTTTTTCTCCCTTTATATATTTTTTTTGGGAAAAATATATAAAATGATCGTATACGGTAAAAAAATTAAAAAAAGACAAACAATGTATTTATAATTTTGATAAATACTTACTTGTACTTGTTTGATAAACCCTAGTTTCACTATTATGATTAGAGTTAAACATGCTTTCCATCCATACAAAATTGAGATCTTATAAGATGAAATCATTGAGCAACATCTATAAGCAATGAAGCTGTTTTCGTCTCACGCCATTGCTATCGTGCAAAGCAACTAAATATTAATTAGGGATTTGATTCCCCCTATTTTTATTATTTTGGTATGGGCCGTGTATCTTTACCACAATTGAATAGACTAATTCCTCGAACCATTAGAATTACAATGGGTGGCAAAACTCTCTCACAAAACATTTGATTGGTGTTAGATTTGAACGATGACTTTGGATTAAGTTGGAAGAGTTTTTTGAGTCAATAAAAGCGTGCATGCAAGGTTTAAGATTTTCCACAATTCACTCTCTAGGTCTCTCCCACCCACTTCCCCACCAAACCCTCTTCTTCTCATGCAAGGTTCATATTCAAATTACCTTCAAACTCTTTCTAATATGGCCACCAACATGTTATCCAACAACACCACGTGTGGAATCTCTTTCCGTCACCAATCTCTCCCCGCAAAGTTCTGCTCAAACCTTTCCACGTTCCCAGACAGTACCGTAAAATATGTTGTTGGAGTGGACCAGAACAGAAGAGGAAGAGTAATTGTGAAGTCAAAAACCGTTTCTGATAACGATGATATAGAAGTTGATATTTCATTGAGTCCACGTGTCAATGCTGTGAAACCTTCAAGGACTGTCGCTATAACTGATCAAGCAACCGCTCTTGTTCAAGCTGGCGTTCCTGTTATTCTCTTGGCCGCTGGTGAGCCTGATTTTGATACACCTGCTGTCATAGCTCAGGTCTGTTCTCTTTACATGTATATCATTTTCTTAATAGGTCGTATCCTATCTTAAATTTCAAAACTTTCTTGTATTGCTTATCCGTATCGTACTATATACTCGGCTTCATAAGTTTTTTTTTTTTTCTTCTTTCAAATGATGATATAAGTTATGTTTGGATTGACTTATTTACTAGCATAACTACTTTTAAGTCTGCTTAGCTTATGGAATCAAGATGAGTCTTTGAGTTGTTTTTAGCTTATGTCCATTAACTCTAGAGCATAGCTTATTGTGAAAACACCTTATTGCTGCATATACTAAAACGATTTGACTTCATGTTATCTTTTTTTTTTTTTGAACCATTTTGTTTTATCATAATCTTTTATACACGAGCACTTATATGATATACACTTTTGTTAATAAGTGTTTCGTTAAGTTGTTTATGGGAGCATGGCCTAAGTGTTATACCTTGTATGGTAATATAGGCTGGGATTAATGCAATACATGAAGGACACACAAGGTACACCCCTAATGCCGGAACTTTAGAATTGCGTCAAGCAATTTGTCATAAACTAAAAGGTTAGTTTGAGTGTATTACATGGGTTCATTTCGACCGATTATATGAGATGTCGATTTTGACAATGTGCCATAATTGATTGATTTTGCAGAGGAGAATGGAATTGCTTATACTCCTGATCAGGTTGTTGTTAGTAATGGAGCCAAGCAGAGTATTGCTCAGGCATTGCTTGCAGTTTGCTCTCCAGGAGATGAGGTGAGTAAAGAGGTTAAGTTCATTATACTTATTATATATATATGTCATTTTCTCTTTTGCTAATTATGACATCTTTGATCTATGATACCAATATTTCAGGTCATTATTCCAGCTCCTTTCTATGTTAGTTACCCCGAAATGGCAAGGATGGCTGATGCAACACCCGTTATTCTTCCGACATCGATATCTGAAAATTTCCTTTTAGATCCCAAAATTCTTGAATCCATAATTACTGAAAGGTCAAGAGTGCTTATTCTTTGTTCACCGTCGAACCCGACAGGATCTGTCTATCCTAAGAAATTACTTGAAGAGATAGCCCATATTGTAGCAAAGCACCCAAGGATTTTGGTAAGTTATTATACTTCAATGATGGGATCACAAGTACTTCAATGTGTTCAACTTGGATTGTAGTTCCTCTTAAAATCTTAAAAGTTGTTCTGTGCAGGTTATCTCTGATGAAATTTATGAACACATAATCTATGCACCAGCAACACACACTAGCTTTGCATCTTTACCTGGAATGCGGGATAAAACGCTAACCGTGAATGGATTTTCTAAGGTTAGTCCATATGTCTTGGTCTCTTTCTGTTATAGATGTATATCAAGTGATTCTTATTTGCTAATTATGTTATGTTGCATCTCCTAGTATGGTTATAAGTTATGAAATAAACACGGATGACCCTGATGTTATTAAATTGTTTTACTGCAGCCCTTCGCAATGACTGGTTGGCGGCTTGGTTATATTGCAGGCCCGAAACATTTAATTGCAGCATGTGGAAAGATCCAAAGCCAGGTATGCTGACTTGCAACATTTGTTAAGCCGTATTCTAAGCTTCATCTTATCTTGATTTCCTTTTGCTACAAGGCATGCAAAAGGTTCTTAGCCCTTAGGTTTAACCATATTCGTTATTTGAGAGGGGACTTTAAGAAACTTTTGTGCATTCATTTGGTTATTTGATATTATATACAGTTTTTAGTAGCTGACATATCTTATTGAATTTAGTTTACTTCAGGGGCCAGTAGTATATCTCAGAAAGCTGCAGTGGCTGCATTAGGACTAGGCTATGCTGGTGGGGAGGTTGTTTCTACCATGGTGAAAGCATTTAGAGAACGAAGGAATTACTTGGTTAAAAGTTTTAGCGAAATCGATGGTGTTAAACTATCCGAACCACAGGTGTGAATCCATCTTGTTTATTTGCCTGTTCCTTTAATAATTATTCTCCATGTTTTGCTCTTTTCCATTCACTATTCTACTCTTAAATACATACTTTCTTTCCGCTTGCAGGGAGCATTTTATTTATTCATTGACTTCAGCTCCTATTATGGAAGAGAGGCTGAAGGTTTTGGTAAAATTGAGGATTCTGAGTCTCTTTGTCAATATCTGTTGCATAAAGGGCAGGTATACTCATTCATCAACTTTCAAGATTCTAGCAATATTTTATAAGCAGAATGGTCTTCAATTTGAAGTGTCGATGCTACGTAGTCATAACATTGTGTTTTGTCAGGTCGCACTAGTGCCAGGGAGTGCATCTGGAGACGATACTTGTATTCGCATCTCGTATGCAGCATCACTTCCTACCCTACATGCAGCTGTAGAGAGAATTAAGAAAGCACTTATCCATCTTACCTCACCTGCACTTGTTTAGTGTTGTTGGTTGTTTGTTGTCATGTGTGTATTTTATTTTTGGGTTTGTTATGTGTAATATGCTTATTGTGAAAATAATAGGTTGTGTTTGTTTTCACAAATAAAGCAAGGCAACTACCATTAATAATTTAATATTATACTAATAACAAAAACGACCCCTTCTTTTTTTCCTTTTTGTTTGTTAGTTGTTACACCGTAGGAGAGGAGCAAAACAAAGCAAAGGCAACATCAACATGAAGTCCAAATTGAATATATAAACTGGTGTTTATTGGAGAGGGAGAACCTCTTGATATTTACTAGTATTCTCTTAATCTCGTGCATTTTGGATTTCAATATGTAAAAAATTGGAAATGACCTTGAACGCCACAATTTTAATTAGCGTGCAGTTGGACGGTGAATTTCAACTATCAACACATATCCACATCCACATGTATACAAAATTTAATAAGTAACCTACTATCAAATTTGTCTTTAACTTTGAAGTGTAATGTCAAATATCAAAGATTATGAGAATTTTTTTAAAAAAAATGCTCATATCCGATTCAACTATCAAGTTGATACCTATTCTAACAATTTACTATTAATTTGATCTTTAAGTTTATCTGTTTAGTATAAATTTCATCCTTAGCATATCAGTTGAAGGACTAATATGAACAAAAAAAAATAAAAAAAAATTCTATTTTAACAAGTTACAATTCAAGTATTTTGTCACTACATGGTTGAAAATTTTCCGGCAAGGGTGAGATTTCACCAACTCACTCTCTCCCACCAAAGTCATAACCCCTCCCTCTTCCTCTTCCTTAACAAGTTACTATGCGCTTTTCTTAATAAGCATTTAGTTAAGTTGGTTTGGAACATGACCTAAGTGTTATACCTTCTATGGTAGTGTAGGCTGGGATTAATGCAATTCATGAAGGACACACAAGGTACACCCCTAATGCAGGAACTTTAGAATTGCGCCAAGCAATTTGTCATAAGTTTAAAGGTTAGTTTGAGTGTATTACATGGGTTCATTTCGACCGATTATATGAGATGTCGATTTTGACAATGTGCCATAATTGATTGATTTTGCAGAGGAGAATGGAATTGCTTATACTCCTGATCAAGTTGTTATTAGTAATGGAGCTAAGCAGAGTATTGCTCAGGCAATGCATGCAGTTTGCTCTCCAGGAGATGAGGTGAGTAAAGGGGTTAAGTTCATGATACTTATTATATATATATATATGGCTAAACTTCAGTTTTGACCCCCCTAAGTTTGCCAATGTTGCGATTTTGACCCCCTAATAAAAAAAATGACAATTTTGGTCCCCTAATATTTAGCCCCTTTGCAATATTGATCTTTTGGTCAATTTTGACTTAGTCAAAGCCTATGTGGCATAGGCATGCCACATGTAAAATTATTAATTTTTAAAAAAATTAAAATGCCACACGTGTATATGTTGAATTTAAAAAAAATGAAAAAAAGGAAAGGAAATTGAAAAATCTAAAAAAAAAAATCTTATTTCTCTTCTCTCCTCACGCATAACTCCATTTTTTTTCCTCTTTTTCTTCTCTCCTCTATCCAGATTTTTTTTTTAAACTCACCATTTTCTATCTTCATCTTCTTCTTCATTATATCTTCATACAACCACAAGAAGGTCAATTTAACCCCATTCAACACTCTGCACTAGTTGCTACCATAACTTCAATCAGTGGAAGTAATTCAAATCCAAACAACAGTGGTACAAGTGGAGATCAGAATCGCAATAATACTTCTCAGTATTCTTTTTTCCCCATTCATTTTCTTTGAACAACAATGGTGTTCAAAAAGTCATGTGAATCCTGTCTGAGACAAATCACACCAGATTCAATTAAAAAATTTATCCTCACCATTCATTTTTTTCCCTTGGTGTTCACATTATTCTCTCATAATCTTCAACTTCCACTTCATCTTCCCCAATTTTATTACTTCAGTAAATCATGTTGTCGCATGAACCAAGCGCATGTCAAAATTCATGCTCCAAATCACACAATCCAAACCCAAATCTAATTTTTTTGCTGCAACTCGTACAAATTGATATGAAGCTTTGACCAGCGTCGATCCAGTTCATCGCTGTTGCTTTGGGTTTCAGATATAAGCTTTGGATTTCAGAAGCTTTCACATAAGCTTTCAAATATAAACCAAATTCTTTTTCTTCGCATGAAAATCAGCAACGACGTCGATCTAGTTCACCGACGACGGAGGTTGATTAAGAGGCAGCGATGACGCTTTCTTTGTTGGATTTGGAACAAGATCTAGATGTGGATTTTCATTCCTCCGGTTTACCGGTAAATTTATAGTGGGAGGTGTTGAGGTGGTTACCGCCGGCGGGATTGTTATCGAGGACGAAGGTGTGAAAGGGATGAAGGGAGCAGCGAGGAAAAATAGTAAAGGGAGGAAGAAGAGCTAGCTGACATTTTTTATTTTTTAAAAAATTAATAATTACACATGTGGCATGCCACATAGGCTTTGACTAAGTCAAAATTGACCAAAAGGTCAATATTGCAAAGGGGCTAAATATTAGGGGACCAAAATTGTCATTTTTTTTATTAGGGGGTCAAAATCGCAACATTGGCAAACTTAGGGGGTCAAAACTGTAGTTTAGCCTATATATATATATATATATATATATATATATATATTTCATTTTCTCATGACTTTCATTTATGATACCAATATTCCAGGTCATTAATCCAGCTCCATTCTATGTTAGTTACCCAGAAATGGCAAGGTTGGCTGACGCATCACCGGTCATTCTTCCAACGTCAATATCTGATAATTTCCTTTTAGATCCCAAACTTCTTGAGTCCATAATAACCGAAAGGTCGAGACTGCTCATTCTTTGTTCACCGTCTAACCCGACAGGATCTGTCTATCCTAAGAAATTACTTGAAGAGATAGCCCATATTGTAGCGAAGCACCCAAGGCTTATGGTAAAGTTACACTTCTCTGATGGTATCACAAGTGCTTCAGTGTGTTCAACTTGGATTGTAGCTCCTCTTAAATTCTTAAAAGTTGTTTTGTGCAGGTTATCTCTGATGAAAATTATGAACAAATAATATATGCACCAGCAACACACACTAGCTTTGCATCTTTACCGGGAATGTTGGATAAAACTCTAACCGTGAATGAATTTTCGAAGGTTAGTCCGTATGTCATGTTCTCTTTCTGCTGTAGTTGTAACAAGTGATTCTTGTCTGCTAATCAATGATATGTTGCATCTCCTAGTATGGTTAAAAACTATGAAATAAACATGGATGATCCTAATGCTTTTAAATTGTTTTACTGCAGCCCTTCGTAATGGCTGGTTGGCGGCTTGGTTATATTGCTGGCCCGAAACATTATATTGCAGCATGCGGAAAAATCCAAAGTCAGGTATGCTGGATCACAGCATTTTTTAAGCTGTATTCTACGTGTCATCTTGTCTTGATTTCCTTTTGTTACATGACATGCAATAGGTTCTTAGGTTTAACCATATTCAGTATTTGAGAGGGAACTTCACTAATCTTTTGAAAATTCATTTGAAATATTGTTATTTGGTATTATATGCAGTTTTTAACCGTTGACGCCTCTTATTGAATTTAGTTTACTTCAGGGGCCAGTAGAGAACGAAGGAATTACTTGGTTAAAAGTTTTTGCGAAATTGAGAATGTTAAAATATCCAAACCACAGGTGTGAATCCGTCTAGCTTATTTGCATACTCTTTTAATAATTATTCTCCATATTTTGCTCTTTTCCGTACGCTATTCAGTTCATAAATTTACACTTTATTTCCGCTTGCAGGGAGCATTTTATTTATTCATTGATTTCAGCTCCTATTATGGAAGAGAAGCTGAAGGTTTTGGTAAAATTGAGGATTCCGAGTCTCTTTGTCAATATTTGTTGCATGAAGGCCGGGTATACTCATATAACGACTTTCAAGATTATTAATGCGGTATTTTATAAGCAGTATGATCTTCAATTTGAATTGTCGATGCTACGTAGTCATAACATTGTGTTTTGTCTACAGGTCGCACTAGTGCCAGGGAGTGCATCTGGAGACGATACTTGCATTCGCATCTCGTATGCAGCATCCCTTCCTACCCTACATGCAGCTGTAGAGAGAATTAAGAAAGCACTTATCCATTTACCTCACCTGCACTTGTTTAGTGTTGTTGGTTTGTTTGTTGTCATGTGTGTATTTTATTTTTGGGTTTGTTATGTGTTACGTTTATTGTAAAAATAATAGGTTGTGATATAGAGAAACAACTGAAGAACAGTTTTGTTGAGTAACACTTTATTAGAACTAGATGAAAATACTCAATCAAACACACTCGGTTAACCAAAGTTATTAACAGTATTAAATCTAGATGCTATGCAGACCAAGGTGGAGGAAATTAGTTGAAAAGAAATGTTTCCAGTATAATTGATTCTATGGTTTGTGAAATTGATTTAAAAAAGCAAAATAAAATAACTATTAAAATGAAGATAATTGGTTTATGATTGAAGCCATTTTTCTCTTTACCAAAGCTATCTTTTCAGGTAGTATATATTTCTTTTATTAATGACTTTTCAACCTTGGTTTTATTTTCATCTTGGTCACTCTCTGTATGCCAAATTTACTCTCAAGAATTTCCGATCAGTAACCTCTAAATTTTTATGATTAACCAAATAATATTCATAATAGAACCAGCTCAAGCACAATATGTGCAAACTTGAACAAAAGAAAGCAAGAGCAAAACATATAGAAAGGAGTAGGACACCGAAAATTTAACAAACATCAAAGGGCCTTAAAAATGGTTCCGGCTAAAACACCAAGCAAATCAATAGCAGTAGAATGCTGCAAAGTATCATAAAAAGATCAGCAATAGATTATCCGATTAAGCTGCAACTCTAAAACAACTACCCAAATAATTGCACCTCAGCCTTTGAACATAAGAAGAGATGTTAATATTAATGTCTAGTTATGAGTGTTAACAGATCATCAATGAGTAAAGATCCTCTCCATCATCAATGGTGTTATCCTTTAAGGGGATTGAGTGTCCGTTGAAGAAATAAATAACAAGATTAATGCGAAGTCAAAAGCTAAAGAGAGTTTCCTTGTTACCCTTTTGAATGTGATTGTTTTTCAAAAGGGTATGATTGAATCAAGGGTTAATGATGTGTTTCGTCCTTGTAAATAGGGGTCGTTTAAAAATTCGTCCCTGTATTCGTTAATCCTTGCTTTTTAGCCTTGCAAAGTTTAATCAGTTAAAATTTCGTCCCTCTCCCCACTTAATCACTGCCATGTCACTAAACCACACATGAAATTCCAATTTTACCCCTGGGTTTCCAATTCTTTCTTCCCCTTCTTAAGGGCAAAATTGGAATTGCATGTGTGGCAGTGATTGTCACGTCATCAAATTAGTGATGTGGCAGTCATTAACTGGGTCAAGGGACGAAATTTTAACTGATTAAACTTTGCAAGGCTAAAAAGTAAGGATTAACGAATACAGGGACGAATTTTTAAACGACCCCTATTTGCAAGGAAGAAACACATCATTAACCCTTGAATCAACGAATGAAATTTTAGCTACTCGAAATGATCTTCTAATTCCGGAGAGAATTCACAACACTACGTTTCTATCGAAAATTGAATGGAGTTTTTTCCGTATTTTGTATGACCGTCTCTCATACTTAATATGATGTATAGGCATTCAAGTTTTTTTTTTACTAAGACATTGAAGTAACTTAAAATTATGTGTTTGCATATACACCAATGGAATTCAAAATTCAGTTCAAAACATAAAAAACGTTAAAGTAATATATTTTTGACTTGATTAAAACTTCATTTTAGTGATCCTCTCAGCCTAAAACAATACATATAAGTGGCAGTATGATAAATATAAATTCATGCTCAGAAATGTACCCTTCGTTTCATTTTTTTCTCAAAAAAAATAAAGGAGGGGAATGTACCTTCTAATATTATCGGCTTTTGCATAAAAAATATCGGTAAATTCTTATTTACACATCAATTAAAAGTGGATAGCAACAGACAAATAAATTATTTTGATTGGTGTTAACCAACATAGATAACTCTATCTAATTTTTGTTAATAAGTAATGTAGTTGTCATTAAAAATATATCGTTATCAGTTGTAGTCAATAAAAAAAATTTCAAGTGTTATTCACTTTAACAATTTTTTCAATATTTCAATATGTTTAGGGAGATGCAGAGCATCAATCCTTCTACCTCTCGCACGCTATTATGCTAAGCGGGTGCTCTACAATCTTAGCCATACCCATGATACTTGTCTGTCTGTTCAATATATATATATATATAGAGGGGTGTTATTTTGACTCCAAGAGTAAGTGTAATAACTTACTCTAAATCTTAACCTTTAATTCCAATTTTGATTAATGGTTTAGATTAATTGATATGTTAGGCTTTAATTCCATTTTATATTGTAGTCAACATTTATCAACACAAAATATCAAAGCAATAAATGTCCTTTAATTGTTTGATGAGCTCTTTCTCAAATAACATCATCATCTATGTATGTCCATGACAACAAAAATTAATTAAAATGGAGATGATTGTTTTAATCTGTCGTTATTTATATAAGAAAATACACAAATTTATTTATTTTTTATGCAAGTATTGTAAATGAATTGGATATAAGAAAAGACCAAGGTTACTTCCTCTATTTTTTTTTGTGACAAATTAGTACAAAAATGTGTGTTTACAAAAAAAAAAAAATCAGGATTATAATTAAGAAACCAAATAAAATATGTCGTATAAAAAAAATAACGGGAGTAGAACAAATATGCAATTCTTTAAATTTTACAATTGTTTTCTTTAAAAAAATATATATATGCAATTTTTTTTAGCGTAAAAAAAGTAAAGGGAGAAGAAAAAAAATCAATGGGAGAAGAAAAAAAATTATTTTAACGTAAAAAAATATATGCAAATTTTTTCTTATGCAATTTTTTTGAAGGAATAACAAATTTTTTTCTTATGCAATTTATTTCAAGGAAAGAATTTTAAGTTTTGCTGTTAACCTTAAAAAATAATTTTAGCGTCAAACCAAAAAAACAATGGGAGAAGAAAAAAAAACAAACAATTAAAAGGCATTTATTGCTTTGATATTTTGTGGTGGTAAGTGTTGAATACAATATAAAATGAAATTAAAGCCTACCATATCAATTAATCTAAATCATTAATCAAAATTGGAATTAAAGGTTAAGATTTGGAGTAAGTTATTACACTTACTCTTGGAGTCAAAATAACCCCCTCACATATATATATATATATATATATATATAACATTTTGTTTTCTCATCCATTTTTTTTTTACCAAACAAAATTATTTTAGAGTAGCATTCATATCAATCCATAAAAAAATACAAATTGATTAGAATAAAAAAAATTGCAAACTGATTTAAAAATTGCACAATCACTGATTTTTATTAGATTTTTTATATCTTTGTTTGTAAAAATAATTTGGATCGAACTTCATATTCTTGTTCTAAACCAAAATTAACTCAACGATATATATAAATTTTTCCTCTCTAAATTGAAAATGATATATATTGTTGATATGAATTTATATATTCTTGTAAAAGTTATGATGTTGATGTGTCTTTGATAGTGTTAATGCGACAAGTCCAAATAGACTTTTAACTAAAAAAAATAAAATAACTAAAATAAAATTTTATTTTAAAAATTTCAAATTAAAATGAAGGGTATATCAGTGACTAAGAAACTTAGAGATGGATTGAAGAGGAAGATAATCCATCGATGAAAACTCAAAGCTTGTATTATTTTCAGCTACACTTACAATGTTCAGAAGAGAATTATTGACTATTGTTTAAGGGTTCACACGTTGGATATAGGACAGTCTTATGTTATGCATATTTTTCGCTTCGTTATTTAAATGATACAGTAATCCAAGTAAAATCAACGTAATCGTACTTGTTGAGAGCCACGATATAAACAGCCAGACCTCGAGATTTCATCTAGGATTCGAGCAACGAAAAAAAATATGGGATAATAATAATTTTGGTCTTTGAATGTGTGACAAGTAGTCATAATAGTATCTAAAATTTCAAAATAGTTCATGATCGTGCATTTCGTTAGTCAAAATAATATCTGACGTTAAAATAGTCCGTCAATTGTGAGATTAACTCTTCTAATATAAATAATTATAAGGACTGATATGATATCAAGTAAGTATATTGAAGGACTAATACGACAATATTAATAGAACATTTTAACGTTATGAACTATTTTGACTAACATAGTGTTCAATCAAATACTATTTTAGAATCTCAGTACATTATTGTGACTACTTTTTATACATTCAAAAACTAAAATGAATATTTAAAAAAAAACCAAATTATTGTGACTTTTATAATCCAAAATGTTAAGGAAGGCTTGACCCCATTGTTAAACTTTTATAATAACGAACTCTTAAGACACACTTTAAAGATTCTAAATTAAAAAACTATTCATTAAAAAAGTTTAATACTTTAACTTCTGATACATTATATGCATAATTTTTCATAAAAATTATTATAAAGTCTTTAAAAAGTGTCTTTAGGACACTCATTAAAATTTCCAAAAAAAAATACTCATCCATTTTAAAAGAACGACGTTTAATATTTTTCACACGGATTAATGAATGGATAAAATAGTTAAATATATCATCACAATTTTACTAAAATAGGCTTATTATTTTTTAAATATATTTCATTTTTTAGAGGAGTTAGCCCATCATAAACATCTTTAATTAGAGAAAGTTTAAGTCTCTCCCCATCAGTTCTCCAACTTGTCAAAAAGAGGATATGTTCATTTTGGTTATTCAAACTCAAGTCACACTCAATACATAATATAGAGGTATTGCCTTAAACACATAAAAGTCAAATTAATCCAAGTAGAAGAGAGGTTTCTGTTTTTTTTTCCTATCTTTTGATTACTAGAAAGAGTTGATTTTTTACGTGTGTAAACATCATTATGTAAATGATATTTAAAGATGAACAAGTTTCTCTAAAAAAATTAATTAATTCGGGGCCCAAACTGGACGCGTGGTAGACGTGGAATTGCAAAAGATAAGGACGTTATATTTGTTCATTTCTTTGACTCATTGTTTTATTTGTTGATAGGTTATCGCAAAGTCCACTTGTACATAACCCATTCTTTAATCAATCATTTCTATTTTTTTCCCTCTTTCATTTGAGTTCCCACGTAGTGATTTTCTAGTTAAAAAAATCTAAATGAATGATTTAGGCTAAAGGCAGATTACGTAAGTAAGAGAATAAATACAAATTCAAATAAAAATAAAATTGAGTAATGCCCTTCACATCACATCAATTTTCCACTCATCTCCAACTCAAAAAATACATAAAAATATCAAAACTCAATTTTCCTTCCACATCTCCTGAGCTTCCTCTGTTGTCCCACATTTGTAGGACGCCACCCTAATCCTCCTTCCTCTTTATCCTAAAATTAGTTTTCACCACCTCAAACCCTTTTTTTCTTCCTTCTTTATAACACTTTTTCAACCTTAACATACCATCTTTCTTTCTTCTTTTGTTCTTTCTTTGCCATGATCGAAGAACTCAAGGTTTTGCTCTAACGTTCATCAAACAAGGGTGTGGATCCTTTTCTTAAAAGATCCTTCATTTTTTTAAAGATCCACACCCCCACCCATTTTATCATTTTTCCTCAACCCAAGGAAAATTCTCCATTTTCAACTTTTCTCAAGAAACAAAGAAAACCCACATCAAAATTCTTATAAAGTTTCAATCTTTCTCAAAAACCCATCAAAAAAGTGTAAATTTTTACATAAATGTCAAACAAGATAGTTCTCCGGCAAACGGCGTCAATTCCCCGGCGACAACCGTTACTTGAAATCCAGTCATCAAAGAAGGGTTGTGCTGTTGGTGAAGTCGTCGGAGGCACGGCGGCGGAGTGTGTAGCAGTGTGCTGTTGTTGTCCATGTGGTTTAGCACATTTTCTTCTCTTAGCAGTTTACAAAATTCCGGCGGGTCTTTGCCGGAAAATACTCCGAAAACGACGGCGTCGAAGGGTTATCAAAGATGGGTTGTTACAACCTAAACGACGTAACTGTTATTGTGGTTGTTGTGACATAAACAACGTTAACGGTGTAATTCGTGTTTCTCCAATGTGTGTAAACGACGCTTCAGATATAAAAAGACTTCAATATTCATCTGAGGTTGATGATAATGATGATGATGATGATGCTATTGCTCTTGAGAAAGAGATGTGGGAGAGATTTTATAGTGCTGGGTTTTGGAGAAGTTTTTCAAGAAGAGAATCGTCTCAATCTCCACAAATTCTATCTCCTCAACTTCATGATATGATTCAATTACCACAATCATCATCACATATTGCTTGAAAGAAACTGTCTAGAGTTATGAAGTACGGACACTCCTTTAATTATATGTTCTGGTGTTCGACACCAACACTTATGATTACATTAAATTATATGATTTTTTCAAATTATTAGAGATGTTGGTGTGTCAGTCTCTATATTTGTGCTTCGTAGGTCGAAAGACGGTTCTTTTGTAATGCTGAAACATTGACTCGTTGTTGTTGTTTCCGATCCGATCAAGATTCACAAAGTGAAATGAATAGTACTGAGACAAAGGACAAAAGAGTCAAGTCAACAGTATTTGCTTGGTGTTTTGCTAGAGAACCTGAATTGATTGCTGTTTCTTTGTTTTTAGTAGAATTTGCCAATGCAACTTTTTTTATTACTATTGTTTTGGTTTTTTGGAATGTTACTGTTGAGGGCTGTGCAGTGCATCCATGACCATGACTTGTTTTCAATGTGCTAGCTCCTCGATTGCAATGCTGTGTGTGTATTTACAAGAGATGTGACATTTTCTTTTAATTTCCACTTTTATTTCATTTCTTTTACCTTACTCTTACTGTAATTGCATTATCTTCATGTATAAAAAATTTATTTTATGCTGGGTACCGTGTACGTTGATTCTTCAGTTCAATTCACTAGAAAGTATATTGATAGATAATTCTGCCATTTTGTGGTATAAGGCAATAAAAATGCAGTTTTATTGATTAAAGGGTCACTAGAAAGAACTAAATAACTTATACCAAACTTAGATACTGATTCTAATGAATTAGATAAAAGTATAATATTATAAGATAAAATATTATGATGTTGCTTGATTTTTCATAACCGTTTTCATATTTAATGGGATCAGAGTTTGTTGTTCTTGTGTTTCATTTTATTTTGCATAAACAAATTTTCTTAACTTCGACTTATATAATATATACGTATATAATATAATATAATATAATAAATACAGTAATAATTCAAAATGTTAATATAAATATAAAGCAAACATTTTGTCAAAAAATAAAATAAAATAAAGCAAACATGCGACATGAACAAAATCAAACTGACAAAGAATGAACAAATGAATAAGTTGAGACTAAGAAGGCCGCTAAAAATTTCCTGTTTTCAAAGTTCATTAGGAGCCATATAATTTAAGTAAATTTGACTTTATTTTTTGAGAGATGATATTTATACAACTATTTTTTGACAATTTTTGAACAATTTTTTCTCTCATATTTATATGATGTTGTTACCACATCTCTTTCTTTTTCTCTCTCCATTATCTTCAAAGTTGTCATAAAATAAGTGTACAAATATCACTGTTTTTATTTTTGAATTGATTGAAATTCAAATTTATAGTCAAGTCAACTCGAAATTGATACATGATGGAATAACATGCTATTTTAACAACTTTGCAAAAAAAAAAAAAGGACTCGAAACTTCTAAAACTTGAGTTTTCAAAATCACTTTAATTCTTTCAAAAATGAATTTAAGCATATATTTGATTTATGCTTGATAACAATGTAGACCGGTCGTTCTCACGTTTCAAGGCAACTCTACTGTAATTTTAACAAGGTTGTCATCGAAGTTAATGAACACGTATTTCAGACGAATTTGAATTAAGTGCAGTCGAAGATGGGTGCACTCTACATCTCGTAAGATCAGATGATTCAAATCTTAAAAAAAAAAAAATTATTTGATGTATCCTAAAGTATAGTTAGATACATATTTATCGTCTAATAATTATGTAACACGTCATTTCTTGATTAAATATATATTTTGTGTACGTTTGGTAACAAATTATAAAATCGATTTCCTTCAAAAAAAAATGCTTTTATAAAATAATGATGGTTCATCATGATTTCGATAAATTCCCTATGATAATACCCTTATGCACTTGGGCACAATATACATTTTGTTTTTAGTTGAGTATGATCTAATTTCTAATTTTGGCCAAACAACTGGTGCCTTGAAAAATGTATTTCACTCCTTTCATGTGAGAAAATATGAACCGAATAAATACTTTACTGTTATGAGACTTGTGGTTTCTATTTTACAAACCGTAACATACACACCTGTGCTTTTTTCCTTCATTGAAGGGTCGATGCATATGAGCCGTAAGTTCCAGAGAAAGAGATTGAAATAGACATTCTAGCCTGTGAACAAATTGTCTGCTTCACTGGGTGACCAATTTTGGAAAGACATAATAGATAGATCACGAGCATCTTCTCCTCTCTTTTTTTTTTGGTACAACCTTCCTTTCATTTTCTAACGCCCTACTTTTATTTATTTCGCTTTCCAGGTTTTTTTTAATCTTATCGATAGCGATGGTGAATTTTTTTTTTGTTACAGAGCAAACAAAGGAAAATAGCGATGGTGAATTGATGATGAGTACAAATTATTATAGGTATTAATAATACTTTACTCAAATAGAACCATTTTACGTGGATTTATATGCCCACATATGTGTTCCTTATTAAAAAATGGTATTTATAATATTTTTATTTAACAAATTAATCAAAATAAAATAAAACACCAGAAAAAATTAATTAAATACCAAAAAATTCACTATATTAATTATTTTAATATGCTTAAATAAGTTTTGATGTGTAAAGATAGGACTTCTCAATTTTATAATTGAATTGAACCCGCAATTTTGATGTAGCTGATCCAAATTTGTCATTTACTAACTAACACAATGTTTGATAAAAAGTAGCGAGTACTACATAGCTGATAAATTAATTGATAATAGATAAAGTTAAAGAGAATAGCAGATAAACAAATGATTGAATTTGTAGTGTTTGATAAAATTAACAATTGAATTAACTGATAAATAAGAAATAACATAAAAATATAATTGAATTTTGATGTTTCTGTGCAAACTAATGTTTCAGATCAATGGGTGTGGCTTCCGGACCCGTCTGGGGGTTATTTCGTTCGAGGTGTGTACTCCATGCTTACTATGAAAGATGTCCCGCTTGCAGCTTCAGTAGCGGACTTAGTTTGGCATCAATAGGTACCTCAGAAAGTCTTAGTTTTTGCATGGAGGCTGTTGCGTGATAGATTACCCACTAAATCAAATTTGGTGTCTAAAGGTGCCATTCCTTCCGAAGATTGTCTATGTGTCTCCGGTTGCGGTTCTGTGAAAACGGCGCAACATCTATTTTTATCGTGCACTACTTTTGCATCTCTATTGTCATTGGGGCGGAACTGGATTGGTTTCTCGGGAGTTGATTCTAATATTATTTCTGATCATTTTATACAGTTTATTCATGCAACAGGTGGTGGAAAAGCTATGCGCTCGTTTCTTCCGTTCATATGACTTCTTTGTGTTTGGGTTGTGTGGAATGTGTGAAATAATCGCCTATTTAATAATTTGTCACTCCCATGCCCAAGTTGTTGGATAAGGTTATAGCGTTGTCCCTAAGCTGGCTGAAAGCTAAAAATGTCACGTTTGTTTTTGGGACTACTAGTTGGTGGTCGAGTCCTTTACTTGTCTATGCATCGGCCGATTGTTTTGTTGTTTTTGGCTTTGACAATCTGACTTTGTGTATTTCTGGTAGTTCCTTTGACACATCTTGTGCTATTGGGACTGCTTGTTTGTGGTAATATATATTTCATTTTGGTTTGTTCAAAAAATAAATTTAATGAATATATATCTTTTTTTTTCAATTAAATAACAAAGGTAAAATTAAGAAGAAAAAATATACAAACTAAATTATTAACTCAAACACCGCTTAAAGTAGGTTATCAAAAAACACTAGAAACTTAAGAAAGTTTTAAACTCGTAAAAAATATGTTATCAATAATGTTTATATTAATCATGTAAATTAATAAGCTCTATAAAACTAAAAAATATAAAATTATTATAGGTGTGTTATTGAGGAATAGCACTTAAGTAACATTATAGTTGGTGACATAAGAAAGTCACTTTCGACATTATGATTAATCAATATTACCAATGTCATCTAAGTACAACTCGTTATTGAGAGATCTTTGTAAGTTTAGAGTGGACAGACTGAAGTTGCCTTAGTGGAAGTGGTTTCATGATCAAAATCCTAGCAGCCCTTGCTCATATTATGAGTGGAAGATACAACCTATCAGGTGCTTGAACCGATAGCGTTTTGTGTGGGAGTTGATTCTGTGGGTCATGATGGGCTTGTGTGGTTTGCATAGCTTCTGTTTGTGATGTTTCTGGGGTTGGTTTGCGTTGTCATGTTGTGATTTGTGTAAATTTTGTTGTGGTGTTGGTCTTTTTTGTTGTCTTTGGGTATGGATGTTTTGGGGTTCTTTTTCTGATTTTCTCGTGGTTAGTGGGAGCCTAGTTTTTTCCTTTTCTTATATTTTGATTTGATACCATTGGTGCCTTGTGTTTCTGTATTTCATTTGTAGACTAGTTTATACTTCTTTATTTATAGAATTCATTTGCCAAAGATATCATTCATATTTATATATTTTTTACTACTTTTTTAGTAGAACAACTATAGCATTAGTTTGGTAAAAACAAAAAAGCATTATTTCTTATTAAAGTTAGTAATGTTAGCATTAAGACTAGTTCTTCAACAATTGCTACCACTAAAAATTGGAAAGAGGTGATAGAGTTCAACTTTTAAAAAATTTAAAAGTTATAGCTTTTGATACATATCTATTATATTTGGTTTCCTTGACAAGTATCATTAAGTTAGTATAACTTTTGAAAAAACCAAAGAATGACTCTTGCAGATATTCGCAAAGGAAAAAAAAAACAGATGAAAGCGTTAAAGAGAAGTTTATGGGGTAAGAAAAACATTCTAAAGATGGATTTGTACTATTGGTGTAAAAAATGGTCTAATTTTTTAAAAGTAAAATTACACATTTAATTTATTACACATTTGGTCCTTGTCTTTATAAGTCATTATCAAATTAATTTCTGACTCTTTTAATAGTTTAAATTAGTTTTTATCTTTATTAAAAAAAATTCATCTAAGTTTATGTTTTTGTCGCATTACTAAAGATCTAATTGACAAACATTTAACAAAGACAAAACTAATTTAAAATATTAATAAAGTCTTAGTTTGAAAATAATTCCAAAGACATACACCAATTTGGATGTAATTATCTGTGTGTGGTTGAAGTGAAAAACTGCAAAGTAGTAGTCATATCACATAGTATACCTTAGCTAAAAGCCAGCATGCAATTAGTGTGGTACCCTCCATGAGTTGGTTCAGGGGGTTCAGGTGTTCTAGATCTGAAGAACCACCGGCCAAATAGTGTGGCCCGAGCGTGCAAAACGTCCACGTCGTAGCATTTGTCTACCTGTGACTCAATGAAGTAGGGCATTAATTTAAACCTGTGTCTCTGACATGTGTACCATTTCTGCTTTTGAATAGTACTATTTGTACCATTCTACTTTCCCTTTCTTGCTTTACTTGGTGCTTCTTAATTCACACTTTTTTTAACTTGGCAAGGGATATCATGTGATTCATAATGAAACCCCATTTACTTAGATTTAATTTTTACAATCTCACAAGGTTTAATAAGTTTTATTCTCTTAATTTTTTTAAAGTAGCGGTTTTGACTCCTTAGAATTTTTTTATAAAACTGCTTCATTAGTTTTGCAACTGTAACAGATTTGGTCCTCTAAAGCAAAATAAAATAAAATAAATAACACGTGACACCTCATTTAGAGTGTCACGTCAGCGTAGACCGAGTTAAAATTGGTCTTGGAGGTAAAAAACGCCACATGTACAAAACTACCTCCTAAGTTTTGTAGTTTTTTTTCTTATGGGACAAAAATCACAACTTTAAAAAAATTAAAGGACTAAAACTATTATTAAGCCTCTCATAACAATGTTCTACACTTATTGTATGTTTAGTTCAACCATTAGTATAGTTGGAATTGTATTTTTTTAGTATATAATTGATTTTCATACTCAAATTATGTTTAAATAATTTTGTAAATGTTTGTTTGAGTGGTGAAAAACTTGTGATGAAGGTTTAACGCGCGTTGACAACAAAGCTATCTTTTATAGCTTTTGAATTTTCATTGTTAAAATCCCCTTAAATGCAAGTTGGTGACGAACCATAAGTTTATTTATTTTAGACTTAAATATGATTTTTGTCCTTATAATTTAGGTCAGTTTTAGTTTTTGTTCCTACAAAAAAAAATCCCTGCAAAAAAATAAATAAATTATGGAAACTGTTTTTCAAAATTAAAATATCTGAAAATAATTTTAAAAAATAAAAAAATCATAAAGAAATTCCGATTATATAATTTTTAAAAATATATTTTTTACGAAAATTTTAATATTAAAAAAAAATTATTTCATTTTTTTCGAAAAGTTATTTCCAAATTCTATAATTTTTAAAAAATTATATAATAAAATTAATTTCAAAAAATTATTTTAATATTTTTAAATTTATTTTCAGAAATTTTAAAACATTTTTTATAATTTTCAGAATTTTAAAAACATTTTTTAAAATTTAATATTATGTGGCATGCCACGTCAGCGCCACTTGGCAAAAGTTGCAAAGTCAGGAACTGCCACGTGGCAAAAACCATGCCACTTCAGCGTTTTGGTAGGGCAGTGACCTTTTTCAAACAAAAAGAAATTGCAGAGATGTTTTTTATTTTTTTTTCCGCAGGGACGAAAATCATATTTAAGTCTTTATTTTAAGTAAAATTACATTCGTTGTTCTTTAACTTAATTTATGATAACGATATTGTCGTTTATATCTTTTTATCGTTATTTTTTACCTTTTGGTTTCTTTGCATATGAATTTTCATGCATCAAATATAAAATTAATACGAAAACATCATTGGAGGACCATATATTTAAACATTAAGAGTTCATAACGCAACAAAATCATATATTTGAATCTTGAAAATACATATGCAAATTGATCAAAAAGACAAAAAAATGATGTGAAAACAAAATAAAACATGAAATTGTTATCTTAAATTAAGTTAAAGGGTAACCAAGGGATTGAGTTCAAGTGGTTAATAAGGTTCAGCAATGGACAAATCATTCGGGAGAAATCAAGTTCGACTCCTCAATGAAACAATTCTTGATCAGGCTTTAATTATCTCGCGACCGATCTTCAAATGAATATATCGTTTTCCCTTAAGAACCGGAGGGTTATGTTTTTTTGCACCCTTGATTTTTGACAAGTAACAACTATTTAAAAAATGAAAAATCGGACTTTGTCTTGCACCATACACAAGTGTCTTTTTTTTTTTTTACAATACACAACTGCCTTTTTATCACTGTATCAATAAGTCATCATATATCTCATTTTATTCGATAATAAAATTTATTGATCTATTGTTGTCCTAAAATCAGGTATATTAAAAATCAAATTTTTTTAATGATGAAGTAATTATAATCGACTAACTTACGTTTTATTTAGAGATGTCATTGCATATAGTTAAATCTTATTAAATAACATAATATTGATGAAATAGAATATATAGAATTTGTTACGGAGTATAAAGCATTTGTTTTATTAAGTAGCTCAGTAATTAAAAATTTACTTTTTAAAATAAATAAATAGAGTATCCAAAATTTATAACTCTGATCTATGTATATATTATACAGTGTACTTACAAATTAAAAAGTTCACGAGACAATATAAAACTCTTTCATAAAATCCATACGTAGTTATTTTTATTTTATATCTTGATATTTGACATTGGCAATCCATAGTTAGTAACCTGTCGCACATGTAGTTTCATAGGACTTCTTTCTAACCAACACACATGACACTTGCAATGATGCAAGATCTAAAACAACATACTAATTGAAGACGTAATATTACATGAGCAATGATGTATGCAAGGAATGAGGAAATAAAGTGTATAACCATTGCATAGTCTTTTGTAATAATAAAATCAAGGTACAAATTAATTTGTTTCATCTATGATGACATTCGGATATTATTTTAATTATTTTGTCTAGGTGCTTAATTCCCAGAACATGCTCCTTTCCTAGTTCTTTCCCATATGTGCTTAACTTTATGTTAACTAATTTTTTCTAGTCAAATAGTCCAATCTTTTGGAGAAAATAATATTAATATATAAGTGCAATGTTCAATAGCAAGTCATCTATAAAAGCCACAGAGAGAACTCAATCCTAGCATCAAGTCTTAAAATTAATCTTCGTACTTTTATCTGCTTCCTATCTTCACCTTCATAGTGCACGTGAATTAATTTACTCCAATAACTAATAACCAATGGCAGAAGAAACAAAAAGGTACCTGTTTCTTCATTTTCATGATGTGCATATCCTTCTCTTTACATTGCAACTTCTAATCAAATATGGATATGGATATGTGAAGTGTGACTGCACACAATTAACCAATCAAGATCAAATCTAATTTCATTAAAGATTTTGATCTTGATCGGACGGTTTAGATGTGACTGACAACGTGCATTCAATATGACTTTACATGAACCAAATTCACACACACATATATATATACACACGTGTGGCGCACATATCAACTTCTAATCAAGTATATATACAGGTATGCGGTTGTGACAGGAGCAAACAAAGGAATTGGATTTGAGATATGCAAGCAATTGGCTTCTATAGGAATTACAGTGATTGTAACAGCAAGAGATGAGTGTAGGGGTCTTCAAGCTTTTGATAAACTCAAACAAGAGCTTGACCTTGCTATGTCTCACAGTGACAATGTGATTTTCCATCACCTTGATGTGGCTGACCCTAACAGCATATCATCTCTTGCAAATTTCATCAAAATTCATTTTGGAAAACTTGATATTTTGGTATGGTTTCATTAACTAACACTCATATTCTTTTTAGCTGTGTATGCCTTTTTATAGTTCATTGCTCTTTTCTTTCCGGAACAAACCTAATTATAATGAAATGTTTGTATTTGGTATAGGTGAATAATGCTGGGCTTCTAACTGAGAATGAGGAATTAACTGAAGCAATTCTTAAAACAAACTACTATGGACCAAAGGGATTAATCAAATCACTTTTTCCTCTTCTCCAATTTTCCAGCTCACCAAGAATTGTCAATGTTTCCTCAACCGTGGGAAGGCTAGAGGTATATATGTGATACTAAACACACTATTAAATAATTCAACCCGGTGACTGGAAATGTAAATCCTTCTCAATTTTTGTCACTAAATGATTCCTTCAAAAAAAAAAAAAGTTGTTTAACTAAATGATTGAATTCAAGTGGTGATTAATAAATTCTAAATCCCGATAAATCGTTTCAAAATATCCGAGTTTGAAACAATCATTGGTCAAACTTTACCTACCTCTTAACCAAACTCATAATTACTAAAATAAACTTTCCCTTAAAATCATAGGGTCTTTAACAAACAAAATAAAATTATTAGTGACCCCTATTCCATTTCTCAAGTCACCTATTTGTCCTCATTGTGGAACTTTTCCTACCTTCTTTTGTAGTTTATATGGAAACTCTTGAATTATTATTTTTTAAATATTTCTTTAACTTGATTTGAAGTATATGCTATTTGGCTATTTGCTTATTTCATTTTGATCTATTTGGTGATTGAAGATCATGCTTTGATCCATGCATTTTTGTTTGTAGTACTTTCCAAATGGATGGCCTAAAGAAGTACTAAGCGATGTTGAAAATCTTACTGAAGAGAAGATCGACAAAGTTGTGAGTGAATTTTTCAATGATTTTAAAGAGGGCTCGTTAGAAACCAAAGGGTGGCCTCTTATTGTAAGTGCATATTCTGTCTCAAAAGCAGCAACAAGTGCCTACACAAGAATGTTTGCCAAGAACTATCCATCAATCTGCATCAATGCTATTTGTCCTGGCTATGTCAAAACCGATATAAACAGTAATACTGGTACTCTAACAACATATGAAGGTGCTGAACCGATTGTGAGGTTGGCATTGTTACCTGATGGTAGTCCTTCTGGCCTCTTTTTCTCCAGATATGAAGATAAACCATTTTGATCAAAGAATTAATAAAAGCTCGGTCAATGGAATAATATTTCTTCTTCAGAGACAAATCCTTTTCATTTTGGCATTGTTATGTTTTTGTTGGTTCTGTTATGGTTGGTCTCCAGAACATTTCATTGTAATTTTTTATTTGTGAGGAACTTAGGCACAACTTGTGCTTGGGTTCTATGTTTTATGTATTCAATAATACTGTTTTGCTTATAAAAGTTGAGGAACATGGCAATCTGGGGTGTCTTGTGTGCATAACAATTGAGGGCACTAAAAAAGGATAAAACAATCAAAAGAATTAAGTCAACCAAGTAATATAGCCAAATCTGAGAGACACTGTCCTAAGGTTGACAATAATATTTTTGAAAAAATAAATTTAAATATAGTTATTTACGCTTTTAAGTTATAACTATTTGAACTGTAAAATTTACCAGTCAGCCTTTGCTCATGGCATAAAATGCATTTGTTTGGCACCTAAGTATATTGAATTTGGCATGATAACTTTCGTAGGGGGTGTCATATCTTGATGTAACACTAAAAGATCTTCTACTTTATCATATTATTTCTAAGTCTTCTACTGTTACATTAAGATATGACACCAGGGACGTTATCATGCCAGATCCAACCCCCCTTATGTTGTAGACTATGCTTCGGGAAATCACGTAATGGTGGTGTGGCTCTAAAATTGAAAAATGGGGTTCTTTCTGAAAGCAATGATTTTATATTGTGGTAAGTTGCAGGTTTCGATTCTTGGGAGCACAAAACAACAAAGCAGGACAGCAATACATTAATTTGTAGCATCAATAGATATCATAGTCAATGGAACTCAAGTGGCACCAAAACAACTGGATCCAAAAAATGGTATGAACCTGTTCAAAACATACCACCTTTATACCCAAAACAAGAAAATGATAGTAGACTTGAAGTGAAAAACAGTGAATGAAAGATCAAGGTCTACTACACTGTAGGACATGTGCAAGAAAAAGAGGGTAATGTTTTTTCTTACATCCATATGTGGAGGAGTAAGAAGACCAACTAGGGGGTATCAAAAACACCCATAATTATCAAACTACGAGTCTAGATCAGTTGACAGTTGCAAATTCTTTTCTATACTTTGTAATCAAGTCCAACAAGCGTTGCTTGCAATTGACTCGAGCTTTCACCAAGTATGCTGAATGCAAAGAAAATATCACTGTACAATCTCCCATCGTTTATCTATTTGAACCTTCACTACCATTCATTCAAGATATAGGATGACTTATACTACAAATTAACAAATCAGTTTCAACCAATAGATTGTCAACAATGGTCAAAACTCAAAATCTTCCTAAGATCATTTGAACGCAGAGAATCCATGTTCTGAGGGCGAACATCCCCTTTTTCTCAATGTAGAATAGACATTAATCATAAATAAACAACCCAAATGATATATGCATGTTTTATTTTGTAGTCAATCATATATTATTCGAAAAAACATCGCTAAATTTGTTATAACTATAAGTATGAAAGTTGTCCAAAATTTGTTATAAATCTTTCCTTCAGAAGTTAAGTATGGTAACCTATGGCAATTAAGTTTAAGAAGCATGCTCCAGAAGAACAACCACCCTGTTTCATATAACTACTTAACTGAACCTCAAAGGCATTAATCACATGTTAATTTTATCAAGTAGGAAACAATCTTACAAGAATACATAAAATCAAGTGAAAATAAAGCGAAAACAAATGCATGATTGATACTAATAAATCCTCTCACCTTTCCCTAACCTCGTTTAAATTAAGCAGAGAAACACTCCAAATTCACAAACAAAAGATAAATTACAAATGACATACCTGTGGAGTAGCATGACATTCAGCATAAACAACAAATAACCGTAAAATCCACAATCTCGTAACCATAAATTGATCAATAACTAATCAGTAGTTAACAACAAAAATGAATAGATAAACTATTCAATAAACCCACTTGATTCAACATCAATCAATATCAAATTTCATGAAATCCTTATTGTAAGCCAAATACATCACATAGAAAAAAAGCCATAATCATTATCCACATTGATGTAAATAACTGCATGGTATATACTACCCATAAAATCAATTTCCTAAAACAAATCACTTCTTTTTCTTGAGTTGCTTAACTTTAGCATTAGGTTGATCTTTAGCTTTACGTTTCCTAGTTAAAGCAAACTCACCAAACTTATGACCCACTTTTCCCTCAGTGATTTTACAACGAATGAAGGTTTTTCCATTGTAAATCCTGACATGAGAATCAACAAATTCCGGCAAAATAGTAGATCTTCTTGACCAAATTTGTTTGTTCTTCAGAAGTTCAGGATTCTTCTTCATCTTGTATAGAAATGCATCTATAAACGCCGGCTTACGCGCCGGCGCAGGAGGAGGGGGAGATTTCAGCTTGTTAGTGACAGCATTTGCAGTGTCACCGGCGATTCCGAGAAATTGTTTGTTCAAAACCCTAAGAAAGTTTGTGGCTCTCATTGTTCCTATTCAAATGCAAAATTTTCAATCAAATTTGAAATTACGAGATTGAAAATGAGAATCAAATCAAGGTGATGAAGAAGAAAGAAAACCTGGATGATAGTGGCGGCGACTGAGAAACTCCGGCAGCGATTTCCGGGTGGTTAGTTGAGTTAAGTGCGACTCCGATCCAACTTGTTTTGTTTTCACGGTAAAGTAAACTATGGGCCTCTTAAAAAGGAAATAGATTGGGCTTGGAATTAGAATCTCTGTTTTTATTTCTTATAGCACCTACCATACTTCTTGTGTGACTTACCATACTTCGAATTAATTTAGCGTGTATTTGGTTGTGAGGTGGAGATAATTGATTTCCATAGAAATAATTTAATTTTTTTTTTTTTTACATAGAAGAGGTTTGAATCAAGTAAAAGAGATGTTTGAATCATAAAATCAAACTTACTTGTTTTGCTTGGATTCCAGAGTCCAAATTGATACAAATCCAAAAAATAAAGGTTAACAACAGTTAAACCGTGACTGAAAATACTGTTGTTATATTTTTCACTTTGAAAATGGCTGAAAAATACATTTCGGATTCTAAAATCCAAAAATCTGGGGACGACAAGAAGGATAGAGGGTTATAAAAGAAATATTAAATATGTTCAATTTTTTAAAAAAACGTGAACATTCTTTTTTAATCCCTTTTTTTTTAAAATGTTCATGTTCAATTTTTTAAAAAAAAATTATAACGAATGGACAAATATGCCTCCAATGGAAACATTTTCAATGGAGGAAACCTTATTAAAAACTTAAAAAGGTTAAATACGAATATTATTTTAAACAAAAAATGTTAGTACTGTTGGTATTTAGGAGTTCGACTTTGCTCGATTTATAAACCTATATCAGTTTTGCATTTATGAAAGAAATAGTGGACCAAACATGTATCATATTCATAGGGGTAGTTTTTGCCGATGGTGTATTTTTTTTTACATACATATGCATCAATCAAACTGCTCATTTATGTTACTTTTTTTATGTCAATTCATAAAGTATCTATCTGATTTCTTAAATAACATTTTTTTTTACAAAATTCCTTTTTTTTAAGGAACAAAATTTCTTATTAACAAGTTTTGATTGGATGATATATAAAAATAAAAAAAGTATACCCGACCGTGCATAATTTGTTTTTTATGAGAAGTATTTTGTATTGTTTTCAAGAATGCATAGCATAAATTTATTTTTAAAAAAAAAACAAAGAATATATAGCAAAAATGATTTTTGTTTCTTTTTTTTTTCTCATTGCACCAAAAAAAAAATGTTATAACACACCAATAACAACATCCAACAGAATACAATCTATCTATCTATATATATAGATTTAAAGGCAAGGGAACAAAAAGTTTGTTTTTGGTTTTTTATGTTGTTGCTCTAACGTTGTGGAGATAAGGAAGGGAGGAAGGAGGATTTATCAAGGTAATGAAGATAATCATCAATTCCTTTCTCTATACATTTTCTTCATTATCATCGTTTCTTAATAATATTGTTTTTTATATTCTCTGTATTCCAGCCTCATTCTTTTGTTGATTGATGATTGTGCCCCTTCATTCCTTACCCTTTCTATATTTTTCCTAAACGAAGGTATGTTTTTTTGAATTTTGATCATTTTTTCGCATCATATTATAAATTCAAATTATCAAAGATTTGTTTTTATATTTCAATTTTACCCGGGGGTTGGTTATCATGAGATTGTATTCATAAAAGATCCTCTTTCTCTAAATTGTATTCATATACACTGTGTGGAAAATATAGTGCAAATAAAGACTATTTATTGGCCTTGCCATTTAGATTTCCATCTTATATGTTGTTGTTTTCTAGACAATTGTTAACAAATGATCAAATATTACAATATGATAATTAGCTATATTTAAAGATCTGAAGATATTTACTCAAAACGTGAAAGCATTCCACGATTAATTCACAACATAGATATAGATTAAAAGATTGTATAGTTTTTTTAATTTAATTTGTTATCCCTGATGATCTTAATCATAGTGAACTTTTTTTTTCTTTGTAAGTTAATCGTTATAGATGAGCCTTTTGCTACTAATTTCCATAACTTCATCTTTGGTGAGGAAGAATGTTGACTTGCTATGTTCTCTTGCTTGTTTCTTAGTTCACAAGCTAATTTTGGGTAAAATCAAGAAGTATTTTATATTTTCTTATGAACCTCAACTTTTGTCAATGATTACGAATGAATAATTTCTATTGTTGGCTTTTTACAATGTTTTGCATTCAAAGTTTCACTTTTGTACACAATATATTATGTTTAACTATGGTGTTGGTGGACTAATATGTCAAAGGCCTCAAAGATGGAAACCAAGGCAGAAAATCAAATGACATCAGCTGCAGCTTTTGTTGAAGGTGGCATTCAAGAGTCTTGTGATGATGCTTGCAGCATATGCCTTGAAGAGTTTTGTGATAATGATCCTTCAACTGTAATATTCACTTTTGCGTTTCACAGATTATTGTAAAAGTTATTTGAACAACATCTGGTTACTTATTTTCTTTCTCTTGTGTTACAGGCCACTGCTTGCCGGCACGACTTTCACCTGCAATGCGTCCTGGAATGGTACTTACTATTATTCACTAAATTTTCATTTGTATCTCTCAAATTCGTATTTTTATCTTCTTCTTTTTTTTGTTTATTTTGTATTCTCTTCGTAGAGATTGAACTTGCTCTAGTTTCAATATCATTTATCTTAGGACCTTCAAATTTTCTTTTGCCAAAACATGTAGGTCTCAAACCCTCATAAGAATACATTATACATGAAATATGAATTTTGTTACTGACATGAAAATGGAATATCATCTTTCTTATAATGATATTTTTTTCATTTAATATTCATGAAAATCACAGTTTCATTAACTTATTCAATAGTGTGAACTGGAACATTGTCCTGTGTTTTTTGTCATGTATGATTTTTGTCAATGTTAAGGTCATTGTTCACTAGCGTTGGTCGTGACTTGTGATATAAGAACTAGGCTTTCCTAATATTATTTTGCCTTTAAATACATAAACAAAGCCTTATTGATTGCGTAGTTTAGATTTTTGGTATAGGAATGAAGTCTATTTATTTTTGACGATATTCTTGTTATTTCCATATATCTAATTACATGTTAAGTCTAAATTTTCATAAAAACATTTCAAAATGAACAAATATACTTAAGCAATTATTACTTGCTCTTATTTGTAGGTGTCAAAGAAGCTCCCAATGTCCTATGTGTTGGCAACCTATTAGATTGAATGATCCTACTGGGTTGGTCATGAATTTTACTCTTAACATGAATTATATACATTATCTATGCTTTAGTTCTTTAATTAGTTTGTCATGATATTAAACTTTTGCATTTTACAATAGCCAAGAATTGTTTGAGGCAGTAGAGCAAGAGAGAAAGTGGAGGATTACTCCATCAAGGAATATTGATATCTTTCATCGCCCTGCTATTGAAGATTTTGGATTTCAACATGTAAGTTATCACATTCTCGAGTATTCATTCGTGTTTCTTACATTTTAAGCTCGTTATAACAACTAGTTTATGTTGCAATTTTTTTTCGTTTAACAGCTACACATGGGCGTTAATGGTTCTACTTTAGAAGAGCGATTACTTCAAAATTTAGCGATCGTTGCATCAATCAGACGAACACACCATGTTGGTCGAAGGGAAGGACAACAAATTCGACCATCTGGTCATGGTCAACCACCCTTCTTATTCTCAAATCAGCATGTTGCACCTTCATCAATTGTAGGTTCAGTTGATGAAAGAGAAGACAATCTAAATGCAATTCATATGAGCAATCAATCTACTCCATTAACATCTAGTGAAGATAAACGATTACAACAAACACCAAAACGTCAAACTGGAAGTTCCTCAACTCCTGGATCAACTGTTACGGAAACAAATGGCCAAGAAACTTACTCCAATGATAGGTGGTTATTAACCTATTTTTCTATTTGCAAAAAATATCTTCCTATGTGCTAGAACCACATCTAAAAAAATTCAAGTCTAATGAATACATTATAAAAAAATTTAGTTGATTATTCAAGAACTCAAGTTAAATAAATTGTTTGTTTTAACAATATTCTAGAGTTATTTGTACATATAATAGTATTTTTTATTTTATGTATGTTTTCATAGTGAAGTGATGTGTATACACATAAATATAGATAGTATGACTTAATCGTTATATTTTTGTATGAATCATTATTGATTGTGTGGATTACTGATATGTACTTTATATTTGATTTCATGCATGTTCTAGAGATTTTGTTGCTAATTCTTCTCCAATAAACCAAAATAGAGAAAGGTCATCAGAATTCCATTCATTTTCAGATACTCTCCGGTCCAAACTCAATGTAGTGTCAATGAGGTATGTTTCTTATTATATACCATATATGTGATTGATCTATGTATTTTATCAAATTAGTTTGTGTAATAACTTATCTCGTGACTTAGATATAAAGAGTCAATTTCAAATGGTACAAGGGGTTGGAAGGAGAGGTTGTTCTCTCGAAGTTCGACCATATCAGAATTTGGTTCAAATTCGAGAAAAAGGTGAACCCTAAAATTGCTAGTGTATCTCAATCAATGGAATTCATATGAAAACATTTGAGTTGTAGATACTTATATATATATATATATATATATATATATATATATATATATAAGAATTCAATGCATTTCATTCAAAACAACTAAAAATACAAAGTGGCAGGTGATAAATATCATTGAGATTATTTGTAAACGTTGTCTCCCTTGCTAAAGAATAAGCCACACCATTTGCTAATCGCCTAACATTTTTTATTTTATTTGTATAAATGAACTAAGTTGGAGCTTGCACGAATTCAAAATAGCACCTCAGTAGGCTCGTGAATACCGATAGTAATTCCCTGATTATCTAACTCATATAACACATCTTGTAGGCCCAAATTTCTCATCTATTTGAGAGACTTGTAAATCCACCTTCAAGAGTAGACAAGCAGTAAGGAACCTAAGTTGTTTTCACATGAACAAAATTACCAAAGTGGCCACAAATACATATACCAAAATTAATTTTCTCCAACTGTTGGAAAAAACCTCCATTAACATTATATTCAAATGAAACCATTGGCGGAGGCTGACAACGATCCAAATACTCATTATAAGCTCTACCTTCCACAACATAATTTTGTTGTTTCGCCTTGATCCAATCACACAGAAATTTATGCCCCCTTTCTCCGCATTATTGCTTGTTAAAATGTTTTTAACATAAGTGATTCATTTTAAATACTAAATTTTGCTTGGTAAAAGAAGCGCAAAGGCCTCAAATAACGATGATGTCGAGTTTTCACATTTACGGTATGGTGAATTCTTAGGTGTCATAAAGTTTGGTCGGGTATTTGCACTTCATTGATAAAATTCATTTAAAATATGAGTTGATTTTTAAAGGAATTAATACAAAAATACGACGTATCATTGAATAATGGGATGACGTGCAATGTTCCACAAAGTGTTAACTCGTCGAGTTTATCGACTTTACGTTTTTAGGTACCAAAATCGTGTCAACTCGGAGGTAAACTCGATTTCTAGTGAAATCGGAATGTTTGACGAGTTTGACTCGAGTTAACTCGGTCAAACTCGGTAAACTCGGGTAACATCGAATAAACTCGGGTAAACTCAAGTAAAATAGGAATGTAAGTCTACTTTTTTTTTTTTTTATTATATATTTTTGTTAACAACTTTAGTGAAACTTGCCTTTTTGGATGGTTAAGACTTAAGAGACTTATGATTTTGCAAGTTTATTTTGTATTTTGATGTTTAGTTGAACATAATGTTTTATTATGGTGGTTCAAAACCTTTATAATTTAGTCGTATTTTGCACTATTGAACTATTTACAATATTATATTAGTTTACATATGTCATGTAAATAATAAATGTTATTTAATTTTAATTTTAGGTAAATTCGTACGAGTTTTCAAGTTGAGTTTACGAGTCAAGTTTACCTGGACAAAACGAGTTGAGGTAACTCTTGAGTCGTAAAACCTTGACGTGCACATATCCAACAAAACTTCATGGATACCACCGTGTTAATCTCAAGTTATAGTTTATACATATAAGATTACATATGAATGAGGTGTATTGTCATCAGGCTAGATTTATGCTCCAACATGTTCAAAAGAGAGATTACATAACCTAGTTTACTCAAGAACTTTTAACAATTTAAGGAAGCGCGGTTAGTAAATAGCTTTACTCTATTTTATTTTTTAGGCCTTTTTCATTCCATGAACTAGCCTGGCCCATAGTTGTTAGGTAAATCTAGTTATTTTAGTGTAATGTTATTTGTAAATATTCAAATAATTAACGAAGATTGACTCGGTTGATAACGCTAATTCAACTTTGTCCTAATTTCAAGAAACCTCGATTCCAACTCACCCAAATTTGTTGTCATAAAAAGTTAAGCAATAAAGATCTGAAACAAATTTATGTTTTATTATTCATTTGGTACACAAGATCAAGATTCTGAATTAAAAATAAGCATTCATTTTTTGAATTGAATGGAGAAATTTAGAAGATGAAGGAATGAAAACGTTTAGAAAATAATAAGAAATACTTTGAAAAGGATGGGGGAAGTACTAATAAATAATAATAATAAAAATGTGTAAGCATTGAAGTTGTTAAGATAAAGAGTTATATTTACAAGATAGAACTGGGTTCTTCAAATAATGAACTTCGAACATTTGTTAATTGTTAGTAAACATTTTTATTCAAAATGTTAATAAAATATATCAACTTTTTGACTTTATTTTAATGTATTTAATACGAGTTATGTTAAAAAATGTCCTTAAGATACTAGTTAAAACTTAAAACTCAAAAAATAAAAATAAAAATAAATTAAATTTGAGGTAACGAAAGCTTTTAATACTCAAAAAATAAAAATAAAAATAAATTAAATTTGAGGTAGCGAAAGTTTATTTTTAAATTTTTAAAATGTTTAATACATAATTTTTAATATAAACTTTCTATTTGTGGATTTCTTAAACTTGTTGGCATTCCCATTGTTTAATAAACATCAATTTCACTTTTATTATATATTCAATTTCTTAAACTTGTTAGCATTCCCATTATTTAATAAACATCAATTTCACTTTTATTATATATTGGATTTCTTAAACTTGTTAGCATTCCCATTATTTAATAAGCATCAATTTCACTTTTATTATAATTTGTTTTGCTTAACATATTAAATTAAAAAAAAAGTTTGAAATGAGGGGAAGAAGGGTCGTTTAAGGCAAGAAAAGCTAGAAGAGAGAGCTAAATTGTAATTGAAGTGAAAAGAAAAGAAATGGTGTGAGTGAGAAGTGAAGATGACAAGAATTGACAGAAGAACCACCGTGAGAAGGGAAGTCTCCATCTTTGTAAACATGAAGGAGCAAGATGAAAAAAATATAGAGTAAAAAGAGTAGTGAAAAGTTGAGAAAGATGAAAAGTAAAAAACGTAGATCCTTTGTTGAACATCACGGGTCACGGTTGAAATTGAAACAAATGGAGCGTAAATAAAAAAGTATAAATGAAACCCAATTCTGCGTATCTTCCTTTCCATTCATTGTCTCCGACACCGACACTTTGCCAGATACCATCTTCAACACAAACAAACACACACAATATTCACGTTTCGGCTCGGCTCCTTTTTCATTATTTTTATCAAAACTTTGCTTTTAGTCTTTTTTAAGAGCTCTATTCTATACGGTGTACTGTAGATGAATAAATTAACATGCCACCTTCTCTATTTTAGGATCAATGGAACATTCATAATCATCATAACATACTCATTAGTCATTACAACTAAACTTTGCCTACTCACCAAAAAATAAATAAACAATTAAACTAGGCCTTCAACTATGCATATTTGGGTTCACTCTTGATGGAAGAAAGAATAATGTCCAATTCTTAAAATTTAATTTCGTATGTTTGAAGTTTTCTGTTGAAACAATTTTGCATATAGAATTGATCATAATTTAATAATTTCACATGTAATTTTTAGATTAAAAAACTTCACATTCTCTCTTACTTTTTTTTTTTCTCTTACTTCTGAATTCCATCTTTCTCATTCATCTAAAAAGGAGTTTGAGTCATTTTGTTGTTCAAAACCACCTATCTTCATAGTTTTTCTGCTTTTTAAATCAAAACAAGTGGCTTTCTCGTAAATTTAATTTGACTTTGTCATTTGAATGTGATGTGATATTGTTGCATTCGTTGTTTTAATGCGACATTGTTTGTTTGGTAGATTGCCATATTAACTTCAATGTTACATACTCAAAGATATGAGTATTTTAGTCTTTTTAATTTTGACACATTTGTATGTATTTTTCTATTAACTAGACTCGAACTTTGTAATTTAATTAAGACTTTGTCAGGAAGATTGGAGAAGAGAAGAATCATTTTGGTTGAAAAATACTTCATTTGGTCACATTTATAAATAATTTTTTTCATTTTCAGATCCATTAAATAACTGATATATCTTGATTATAAAATAGTCAAAATACATCAATTATTTAATAAATTTGAAAAAACAAAAGTTGTTTATAAATATGACCTAATGAAATATACAAAAAAAAAAGAGAGAAATTTATCTCATTTTTAAAAAAAATATTTCTTTTCTAAAAAAAGAGTAACTTTTTAAATATAATAATAATTAATACTCATGATTAATATAATAAGTTTAAGAGGGTGATTAATGTTTTTCAATTTAAAAAATATAATAACAACATATAATTTCTTCCATTTCTTCCTTCATTTTTGAAAGCCTAAGTCATTTACACTCTTGCCAATTTAGGGAAGGTAATTTTGGCAACTTTAGAAAAAGCACATAATTATTTGTTTAACAATAGAAAAGAAATAGTAGTATAATGGTAACGTGGCTTGGCTTGGCTTGGAAACAAAGGTTGCGAGTGTGTGTGAGTATACATAATCACATAATAACAGCACAGCTGTAAGCTATTCCCGTGTGGTCCCACAATACAGGCTGTGAGAGAATACCATATTTTCTTTTCCTTTCACCATCGTCCCTTCCTTCCTTCTCAACCCCAACTCCAAGCCATTAAGCAAAGCTAACTCAACTTATCATTCATACCTCTCACAATCTCAATATTATTGAATTAAACACATAAACCAGAGAGAAAGAGTTCCATTACCATTTTATTTTTAGAGACCGAGTGAGAAGACTCAACAACCATCATACCCCACAATACACGCTACCCTACACCTCTACTACTTCACTTTACCCTCCTTCTCTTCTCTTCCCACCTTCTCACACTCTCATCTTACCACCAAAACACACAAAGCATTGTTTCTTCTCTCTTCACGAGCACCATGGATTTCTATGGTGTCTCCAATTTCATTACCCTATTCCTCCTTATCCTCCTTCCCTTCCACTCCACATTACCCACCACCGCACAAATCAACTCCAACTCCATCCTCGTCGCACTTCTCGATTCTCACTACACCGAACTGGCCGAGCTCGTTGAAAAGGCACTTCTTCTTCAAAAACTAGAAGAAGCCGTCGGTAACCACAACATCACAATCTTCGCACCCAGAAATCAAGCTTTAGAACGTGACCTTGACCCTGAATTCAAAAGATTCCTCTTAGAACCTCGTAATCTAAGGTCACTCCAAACTCTTTTAATGTCTCACATTCTTCCTTCAAGAATCGCTTCACATCATTGGCCACCAACTCATCTCCACCACCACACTCTCTCCAACCACCGTCTTCATCTCACCACAAACCCCACCGGTGCTAAAACCGTCGATTCCGCTGAGATCCTCAAACCAGATGATGTTATCCGTCCAGACGGCGTCATCCACGGCATCGAACGTCTCATTATCCCTCGCTCCGTACAAGAAGATTTCAACCGGAGAAGAAACCTCCGTGACATCTCCGCAATTCTTCCAGAAGGAGCACCGGAGGTAGATCCACGTACAAACCGTTTAAAAAAACCCGCACCAGTCCCCGCCGGAGCTCCACCGGTGTTACCAATCTACGACGCATTAGCACCAGGTCCATCACTAGCACCAGCACCGGCACCAGGTCCGGGAGGTCCACGTCATCATTTCAACGGCGAACGTCAAGTTAAAGATTTCATCCAAACTCTTCTCCATTACGGTGGTTACAATGAAATGGCGGATATTCTCGTTAACCTAACGTCGTTAGCAACGGAAATGGGTCGTTTAGTTTCTGAAGGATATGTTTTAACAGTTTTGGCACCAAATGATGAAGCAATGGCGAAATTAACCACTGATCAATTATCAGAACCAGGTGCACCGGAACAGATTATATACTATCATATAATTCCTGAGTATCAAACGGAGGAGAGTATGTATAACGCCGTTAGAAGATTCGGGAAAATTAGTTATGATACTTTGCGTTTGCCTCATAAGGTTGTTGCTCAGGAATCTGACGGTTCTGTTAAATTTGGTCACGGTGATTCTTCTGCTTATTTGTTTGATCCTGATATTTACACCGACGGTAGAATTTCCGTTCAAGGTATTGACGGCGTTCTTATGCCATTGGAGGAAGAGAATGAAGATGAATCATCAGCACCTATTCGCCGTGCAAAAACTCCACTTGTTAAAGTTGCTTCTAAACCAAGGAGAGGTATTGAATTTTTCTCATTGCTTTCTTAATTCTTATTTTTTAATTATTTTGTTAATTGATAAATTTTACACTTTATCATAGGAATAGATGAGGTTAATAATGAGTTATCATTGCTTTGATTAACCTTTTACAAAGGGGTTTTTTTTATTAGCATGAGTGGTTTATTTAACTTTTGTTCATTTTTTTCTTTCTAAGGGTTGCCTTTATTCTTGTTTGGGCCAAAAAATCTAATTTTTTAGATTAGTATTTAAGTATTTGTTGATTAACCACTTTAATCTAATTACTCTTTAATTTATAAAATTAATTATTTGTTCTAAGCTTGCCAAATGCTAGTACTATAGAGATAGTGAGAGAAGGGTTTGTTTTTTCTTTAATGAATTTTTTTATTTTTTTTCTGAACAGAATTTGTCCTAATGTTCTTTGCCCTCAAGTATCAAACAAGTACATGTGATTAATTTAATTTAATTTAATTAAAAAATAATAAATAAATAGTATATACATAGAAAGTATTCAGTGTGCCAAGCTGTGAACCACATTTTTATGTCACACCCACCCTAACCTCGGTGTTGAAACGGTTTGTCTGGATCTGAGACAACCTATTATTTTATTTTTCATATCATTTATTTACATTGTACTTATATAGTCAACTATAATGTTGATTAGTATTTTACATTTTAACAATTTAATTAGTAATTTGATATATAAAATTCATTTGTTTGCAAGTTTCAACAACCCTTCATTATTAACAATGTTTTTTCTTGTTGTATACATGTGAAATATGCAATAAAATTGCCGTGGTATTAGTTGACTAAACATTTTCATTTAACCTAATTGCATGTGGCAGGGAAATTGCTGGAACTTGCTTGTAGCATGGTTGGATCCTTTGGAAGAGTCTGCTCATGAAATCGCTTTCTCAACTAATCGCTTAAAAATAGAGAAAAAAAAATTATAATAAAAAAAGAGTGAAGTTATATAAACTTGATGAATGGTAAGTTTACCCACTAATAATACTATTCCATAACCATTGTTTGGTTTATTATTTCATTTGTTCTGATTATAATTTTTTTTACATGCATTATGCAGTTGTAGATTAATCATTTTCAATACAAAAAGGGAGCGATTGAGTTGCAAGATTTCGGTGGGGAACTCACACAGAAGATAACAAATTTTCTGTCATTTTGTTTCATACTGTAATTACATATCATTTTTTTATTAAATTTTTATTTTATGTTGATTCACTGTCTCTGTCTCTGTATGCATAAATAACCTTCAAATACGACACTCTCCTCTCTCGGTTGCATTATTTTTTTCCCCTGTTTGTATGTGAATCAAAAAAAGTATTATTATGCCTTCAAGTTCCAACTCATTTTCGTCGGCAAATCTAATTTTTAAAACCAACCATGAAATGGACATTTGAGCAGAAGAATTTAAAAACAACACTATATTCTTTGGATTTTATTTTTTAAGCAACAACTTCTGCTAATTCTATTAAATGACATGCGTTTGTTCTTTATAACTTGGTCAGCATAATTGACCAAAAAAAAAACTTGGTCAGCATAATATTTTATTTTATAATAATAATAATAAATTTAAAAAGGAATATTTACAGAGTTTGTTGTTAATATTTTTCATAAAACTTAATGAAAATGGACCACTGAGCAGAAAATAGCAATGGAAATGGACCTCCCAACGGAAGGTTTATAAATAACAAAAAGAAAGAAGCTAAGTTGACTTAAGCTTGGTTAATTTGATTTACTTGTTATTTTCCTTTCTGCGTAAACTTGTTGTTGAGGGGTTATTTCATGGATAGCTAAATTAATGGTGGTAGATACATTTTGGAAGGGAGAAGAGGAAGTAGTTGTGGGATTAATTATTTGTGGAAGAAGACAAGTAGCTAATTGTATTGCATATAGAGAGGGGCCTTCCAAGGTGTCGGTGATTATATAATAATAATGCTCAATAAAAGCCTATAGTCTTGTGTAATGTCCTGTTTGTTGTGCTTTTGTGGAAACACATTACTATCAAAGCTGTCTTGGCCCCAACAGGAGGATTATTCCTTGATTACCTAACAAATAATTCCCACTCACCCTTATATTCTTTCTTTTCATAATTTACTCAAAGGAAAATTCCTTGAACTCAACAAGAAAGAAGTGCTAATGGCAATCCTACGTTATAATAGAGAAAATTAGACACGGAGATATTTTCACTTCTGACATGTAAAAGGAGTGTCTTATAGAGCCGCAAAAGTCTTCTTAACGAACGCTTTGAACGTTTATATTTGCGTGTTGGTCTTTAGATCATCAAGATTGAAGAGCTAAATTTTAAATAGATCGACTTCTAGAAAAATCGGTCAAAATTTTTAAACTCTAATGAAACGTTTCTTTTTATACGTAAAAACTTGTGGTATTATTATTCGCTCTCACAATTAAGACGATGGCCGATCACTGTTGGCTTCGTAAAATAAATAGAAAATGCATATTAGCACATTAGTAAATTAATTTTCTCTTACTTTTGTCGAATCAATATGGATTAAAGTTATTGTCTCAATCGTAAAAACGTGAAAAACTCTAAATTTCCACTTAAATGTGGAGACATCCACCGTCAGTTTGTTTTGAATGATTTTTTAAACATCGATCTGCCCAGTCCCCACCCTAGCAATTCATTGTAAAGAGAAAGTAACAATGAATGAAGATACTAAAAGACAACATGTGTGTTAGCTGCAACACTTCTGTGTACCACCGACTTCCTTAGTTAAATTATCTATAATTGCCACAATCCTAGCTTTTTGCACTAATACCATTTGCAATTATAAATTGTTTTACCATCTTGTTAAAAAAAAAAATTGTTTTACCAGCAGAGTAATTTCCTTTCTAAGTAGTTTTGATTTTTTTTTTTACTAAATTGGATTTGTATATCAAATTGGCTTAATACAAATAGCAAGTATAGTAACACGATTTACCTGTTCACATAGAAGAAGAGAGAAGAGAAAGAGCAAATAAGGCTAGAGTTTTGGAGAGATTTCCAAAATATATTTGGAAAGTTGGACAAGTTATGTCTCTTTAGCTAACTGTACTTTCAACTCATTAATCCTATTAACATCACCACGTTTAACAATCATATAATCAATAGATCCTGTTAACGAGTGCCCTAGAGGCACCCTTTAAGTAATTCTAATGAAGATTTTATTTTATTTTTTTAAAATAAGACTTCAATTTTCAATGCAAAATAAATACACAAACTTTCGTAAAATTTTATCACTTTGTGTGCTTAAAGAGTGCTCCGGAACACTCATTAACATTTCTCATAATCAATATATATATATGAATGAACGAGATCATGAGAAGTGGTCCTAAAAAACAAAGCTGAATCATGATCACTAGAACAAAAATCAATAAGTGAAATCACATTGAAGAACTTCTCAAACCAAGCTCATGTGCTTATTTCAGACCATGGAAGGCTTTCTTCAACTTACACTCATCCCCCTTACCATGAGAAAATTTTGGTGGAAGTACCATATAAACATCTCCCGAAAGATCACCATTTAGAAAAATGTTTATACCCGAAGTGCGATTGACGAACATCTTTATTGGTTATTTAGAAAGAACTCATTCACCTTTCACACTTCCCCCTGATTATGAGAAATGTGCTACTCATGAACATATACAAAATAATAAGAGTGCAGATAGAGGCCATCTTGGTTACACGAGTATATGTTTCTTCATAATTTATATTATACTATTGAGAGAATCAATTAGCCACACAAGACAAGCTTTGTAATGATCAACTGATCCATCAAACTAATTAGCTTTGATCTTGTATACCCAACGAGACCTAATACCACATTTTCTTGTTGGAAGAAGTATTATCCCAAATATATGCCTTCCAACGTTTTCTTACAAGATGAGACTTTTTAGTGAAAAAGTTGTGTGATAAGTAAGAAGGAAGGCGATAATTTAAAGTTAGATCATCAAACTCATAAGGACGACCATTAGGGCCAAAATGAGACCCTACAAAGGATGGTGTCAAGGAATCAGAAACATAAGAAATATAGTATTTTTTTAACAAAAAATAACAATTATGACGAGTTACGTGGCTTTGACGACATATATCCTCGCCGATCGACATGACATCATCGCAAAAGGCCATTGGTGATGTAGACCCAACCGTGTTTGAAGCATGTATCTTTGAGGAAGCGATTGAAATTTTGCAAAGGTTGGAAAAACTTGAAGAGCGCAAAAGATAGAAAGGGCAAGGGAAAATTAGAAGAAATGCAAAGAGAGACCATGTTAAAAAATGAAATGCATATGTAAAAATATTAGTTTAATAACGGCTAGTCTCAAGTGGTAGATTATGACGACCCTATTAAAACACAATATAAAAATTACAAGACATCGTTTGGATTAAAATGACCATTGACACAAGTACACAATAAACATCATATATCACCTCACAAAATGCCTTATGTGTAGACCTATCAACAACAAATTTTAGTTCTTCTATCGAAAGGAAATGACCAAAATTTGGGGGCATTTGACTTCATGTCATTCACTATCCCGTTTGAGGAAGGTTATTAGCCATATTATTTAAAGATTATTTTTATGAAAAATGCTAACCGTCATAAAAACACTTAAAGAATCTCAAAGGAGAAAATTTATCTTGCTAATTATATATTTAAAGTGAAACATTAAAAAACAACTTTTAAAACAAAATATTAGTCGACCCTAATGTTTTTAGTGAGAGAAATTTCATCTTTTCTTTAGGTTTTCTTTCTCTTTCATTCATCGAGGAAGGGTGATTTTAAGTCTTTTTTGACCTAGAATCACCCCTCTACATCCTTTTTCCCTTTCTTTCAATCAAATAAGTGATTTTCACATAAGTGTTTTGTTGTGATTTCGTGGTCTGAGTGCGACGTTGTGTTGTTTGTCATCTTGTGCGGCGTTGTTTGATTTCGTGTCGTGTTGCGGTGTTTGTTTGTTCCTATTGAAAGATCAGCTTCAGTCAATCAATTACAGATTCAATCAATGATTTGGACGTCAACGTTGCAGATCCTAAAACATGAGTATTCTGGTGATTTTGATTTGATCATATTATTTGTAGGCATTTTGCCGTTGTATGCTATTAACTTGGATGTTGTGAGTTTGTTCGCAGTTTTATCCTTTACGTTTTTAGCGATATTGATGATGTTATTGTATCTGATGTATTCTATCGATTTGAATGAATGAATATCGTTTTGCTTTTGTCAAAAAAAAAATTAGAAAACAACTTTTTTTTCACCTCCAACAAATACTAACAAATTAAAATTAATGTACCCTGTTTCAAAAAAGAAATTGAATTAATTTGATAAATTTATTTACTCCAGCTGTATTTTTAATGCAAAGGAGGCCCGAATCGCCGCTACACCGAGATATATAACCGGCAATGTAATGTATAAGGAGTCTAATATGTTCAAAAGGATTTATGAAGCCTTCATTTTGATTAGGAAAACAAAAAAAAAAAGAATTCTAAACCGTTGGTGAGTCTAATAAGCTCAATGATTTGTGGAATAAATGCTTGAATGCTGGCTCTAAAGGACTAAAACAAGATGTAATGTAGTTACCTTACCATAAACTTCAAAGGGGACCATTCTGCATGCAGTGTAGAAAGGGCAATCAGATGTCGAATACACAAATTGCTTATATTAAATAATAAATGAATTATAAAGGCATTTTAAACGGATATCACAAAAAGGCAACTCAATAATAATAGTAATAAAAATCTTACTTGCAATACACGTTTATGATGAAACCAAATTCTATATTCACAACAACAACAACAATAGCTACTAAATATTTAATAACATAGATCCCTACTCTTACATAATTATGACATGGTTCTAAACTTCAACAGTAACCTCACATGATGCAAACTCAAGTGTAGTAGAACTATCTCTGATTGCAGGATGATCATTTGCAGGATGATCTATCTCTGATTGTTGCTCCATGTCAGAATTGTTTACATGTTGGATGTAGGCATTCTTCATTGCTTCCTTTGGTTGCATTTTCTTGAGACTTCACATTGGTTTGGATTTTCTTGATTTGTTTCTTTGAAATCACATCTTTATGACCTTTTATGATTTTTGCCTTGGTTGAATTTTCTTCAGAATTGTTGTTCATAGCTGATTCTTTGTGCCTTCCAAGCTTTGGAGATCTTGGGCGGGTTGTTGGTATCTAATTGATAGATGAAAATTGAAATGCATTACCATATATATGTAAGGAAGAAAAATATTATTACATTGAAAGAATAAGGCACATGAAAGAAGGTACATTAGAAGAAAAAGAGCTTAGGATTATTTTGAAAAATTAACCAATTTTGTTAACATCATTTTCGTCTTCTAATGTGCGATTTTACATAATGATGTTTACACACGTAAAAAATCAACTCTTTCTAGTAATCAAAAGATAGGAAAAAAAAACAGAAACCTCTCTTCTACTTGGATTAATTTGACTTTTATGTGTTTAAGGCAATACCTCTATATTATGTATTGAGTGTGACTTGAGTTTGAATAACCAAAATGAACATATCCTCTTTTTGACAAGTTGGAGAACTGATGGGGAGAGACTTAAACTTTCTCTAATTAAAGATGTTTATGATGGGCTAACTCCTCTAAAAAATGAAATATATTTAAAAAATAATAAGCCTATTTTAGTAAAATTGTGATGATATATTTAACTATTTTATCCATTCATTAATCCGTGTGAAAAATATTAAACGCCATTCTTTTAAAATGGATGAGTATTTTTTTTTGGAAATTTTAATGAGTGTCCTAAAGACACTCTTTAAAGACTTTATAAAATAATTTTTATGAAAAATTATGCATATAATGTATCAGAAATTAAAGTATTAAACTTTTTTAATGAATAGTTTTTTAATTTAGAATTTTTAAAGTGTGTCTTAGGACGTTCGTTATTATAACAAGAATGTAATTTGTTTCCTAAAAATAAAAAAGTAATTTGTTGAAAATAGAAAGTTTAGCAATGTGGTCAAGCCTTTCTTAACATTCTGGATTATAAAAGTCACAATAATTTGGTTTTTTAGTAATAGTCATTTCAGTTTTTGAATGTATAAAAAGTAGTCACCATAATGTATTGAGATTTTAAAATAGTATTTGATTGAACAGTATGTTAGTCAAAATAGTTCATAATGTTAAAATGTTCTATTAATATTATTATATTAGTCCTTCAATATATTTACGTATATCATATGAGTCCTTATAATTATTTATATCAAAAGAGTTAATCTCACAGTTGACGGACAAACATTTTATGACAGCAATTTAAAGTCAGCACCGGCTAAGAGGACATGTGATGAATTAGGTACCTTCTTTAGCTCAACTTTTGGAGGTGGTTCCTTATAGAAACTTGGCATTGGAGCCGCTTTGAAAGTCAAGCTCTTCCTCAATTGCTTGATCTCTTTCTCTTGGTTTTCCTGAGAACAAAATATGGAGAGAATAAGCTAAAAACCTTTGTATCAAGAATTCCGATTCTGTTCGATATATGGTAGTGTCCGACACCGACATACGATTACATACAATTATTACTAGTGTCGATGTGTCACTATCACTATCGTGTTCGCTGTTCTTGTGTCCGTTATGGTGCTTCATAGCTAAAAACAACATATTAAAACTCAAACCACAACATGTAACATAATTCAATAATTTAGTGATCATATATACCTTTGATTTGGCTTGTTGGTTGGTTTTTTCTGCTTCCTTGGCTAGAACTTTTTCCTCCACCTTTGAGAAAAACTGTGAAAAAAAGGGACCAAAAAGGATCAATATCTAAAATTTGCTATAATAATAATATCAGTAGAGTGTAAGTTTACAGAGACAACCTCCTTCCTCTTTTCAGCTCTTTCTTCCAATCTGGATGAAAATCCAGAACATATGTTTCTCTGACGAAGAATAGCACTTCTTATAACAGATGCACATAAAAAAAATTCATCAACATTTTTAGCCAAAGAAAAAAAAATGAAAATAAGCAAAAGTCGAAGTAACAGGATATGAATCATACGAAGTTGTGGAGTGAGAATCATCATCCTCTTTACTTGGTTTTGCAGTTTTTGATGAGTTTGATATCTGATCAACTTGTCTGCAATAATGTTAAAAAACATAAGTAGGATTTCATTGAACAGAAAAATGCAGAACAATCTATTGTAAAACAACTGAATGTTCACAAATCACACTTCATATTAAACTGAGAACTATTGATAAAAAAAGGTCCACAACTGCTATATGAATCACAATATCAAGGTTTCTGATGTCTTCACAACTGCAATTGAGTCTGCATCAGATAAATTTGACTGCGATTATTCACGATATCAAGTATCGTGAGTTCGTGACACAATTGTCACTGCAGCCGTGGTTTAAAACTGTTGATAACTTGCACAATAAATCTTAAAACTCAAGTGAACTGTAAAAAAGAACTGAGTAGATATTTGGAGGTTGGGAGTCGGTGTTTGTGTAACATTGACAAAGACACAAGCATTAGACAAGACATTGACATTTGACACAAAGACCTTAATAATATTTTAAGAAAACGTTACTACATGTCGGATACCGAATGCTCCTTTTATTTGAAATGTCGTTGCTACATAAGTTGAGACTTACATCGATGCCTCAGATGTGCAGCTCTTGGTGAATCCAACAGCTGAAGTAGACCTTCCAAACTAGCACATAGAATGGAAATATTATTATGAACATAGAAAAACAATGTAAGAGGCAAAGAAGATACAACAAAGAAAGGAAATAAGGAATAAAAATCACTACCACAGAGCGTTTCAAACCAGGCAAGGATATCAAAGTACTCCTCTTATTACAACCTTCAGCGTTTGTTTTCGCCTCATTTGATTTCCCTTCAGAGTTTGCTGACTTACTTGAATGATGAAGAGTGGAAGCTCGAACATGTTTAACTTTTGTGTTAACAAGACAACCATCAATGCTTTTATGCATAGAATCTTCACGTGCTGATTTGGCTGGGAAAGAAAAGCTCGGAGAAAGGGTTGACCTTTGTTTTCTAGATATTGAAGTTGTGCCCTTCAAATTGGATTTATCTTTTTTGTTCTTGGAAGCAACACTTTCTCTATTCTTTGTTCCCTAACCATGTTAAATTTAGTCAGAACAAGTTTCTTACCATTTGTCAATTGCAGAAAATCGTGCTTTGTTTAAATTCTGTTACGCTACAACGCTCTAGTGCCACTATAGCCGCTATTTGATAATACCATGTACTAAATTTCTGCTATAACACCACTATTTGACAACAGTACTATTGTAAAATGTAAATAATCATTTATCACAAGTATGGATATAGGTTAAGGTTAAACAGACAATTTGGATAAATTATATATGTATGGTACCTTAGCAAGTTTTGAATTTTTAGAGGCATCAACTTCAACAGTGTCAGTAGTAGAAATGTGGTTAATTTCAACCTTAGATGCTGCATTCTCATTTTGAATTTCTGCACCACAAATGTTTGCATCTTCTTTGTTTATATTCTCCTCAGCTATCACCTCAATAACACGTTTCTCTTCCTCCAAAGCAACCTCATTTTCAGATTCCATTTTGCTACAAACATAAATAAGACTGACTTGATCTAAGTTTTATAAACACATAATTCACTAAAATAAGCATTATACAATAAGAAAAACACACAATATAAGAAATACAAACTGCATCTATATACCAAATATAAGTGTTGAAATTCAAAACTCACATATACCAGAAATGATATATAAAATATGCATCAATGCTTACCTAAAAAACTTATTGTCTTGAGTACTAATATGGAAGATCTAAATGAATTCAAAGATTGAATTATGGTGAAAATTGGTAGTGCAGAAAAGTGTGTAGAATATGGCTTATAATTAAGTGGTGGATTGTGATAGTTGAAGCAAATAAGGTGTTGTTGGTGATGATGACATCAAGTTTTACTTGGAAACATACGAGAAATGAGAAAGAGAGAGGTTTGAGGAATAGTTAGAAAGATAAATAGTAACTGTTGCTATGATTTTTCCACCACTCTCTAAAATCTGTAACTGTCACCACAAGCAAACTTTTATTTTTCTTTTTCTTGTTTTTAACTGTCCCTGAATAAAGTGAAATTACATAGTACATGAGTGAACCAAAAGTGGGAAACAAGAGGTGACATTTGTCCTATTTCTTCATTTGGTAATTTTTTTTTTTTTTTATCTTATCATGTTTGGTTGACTGCTAAAAAATCTCTGTCTTTATGCTTATGTTCCAAGAAACATTAATTAGGTAATTAATCCATTGTTCACAATTTTTTTTATTAATGACCTTTATGCATTTAGTTAGTTAATTAATCGATTAATCATATGACCTTTTCATGGTTATATATCAGTCCTTGAAATCAATTTTTCGATGCGTCTGTTTTTTTATTTGTACAATTTTTGGACACGTCTTTATTATTCATGTTACATGTACAAATCATTTCTTTTTAGAGGAAATTTACAAATCATCTTGTATGTACAAAACATTCTTTTGCTATTTGTACAATCAAATTGTCATAATATAAAATACTATTTGTCACAAATTAATTGCAATCAAATATGTTATGAGCGAACATCTTTTGATCGCATCATTATTTATTGACTTTAATGTATTCCTCCAATGTATTACTAATCTTTATTTGTGACATGTTCATGATTTTCTCTTTCACTCTATATAACATTGCTCTTTTCATCATACAAACGAGTAAAATTCAAAATTCTAGTAACTTCTAGAAGAGTCCTCTATACCAACATTTACTTTTATATAAGAAATTTACCTTAGTAACAAAAGAAGGTAAGCTTCCTAAGGTTGTACCAAAAGGACAAAAAAAACCCGTAAATTTAAGACAGTGTTTTTGAAGTAGTGATGTTTCAACATCAAAAGTGTGCCCCTTTGTTTTATTTTATTTTAAATTTGTATATGGCATATAAGATATATAGTGAGAGAAAAAGATAAATGTATTATAAATCAAAATTAATTTAATTGATAAAAAATTGACTCATCTATAAGATTGTAGTTTCAATTTTCGTTGTCCAAGATCTATTTGGTAATCACTCTTTAAACTTAAAGTCTAATATGATGAACCTCAAAGTTGAATTCACCTAAATTTATTTTTATAATAGAAATAAAATAGATGTTATAAATATAGGATGTTATATACCATGCCATAGTTTTTTTTGTGTTTAAATAATAATACTAATGTAATCTCGAAAAAATTACTAATATAATCTTGATGAGTTTAACTCAGTTGATAAGAATAATATATAATATATATAATATTTGATTCGAATTTCGGACGGAAAAAAATAATGCTAATGTAATTTTTGTTGAGTAAAGAAGAGAACTTTGTCCGCATCTCATAAATTATTGTTTGGCCGGACGTACAACGTCTAATTATATGTGGGACAAGAAATCACTCTCTTGGCCCTTAGGTTGGTTCATGTGAATATATACTTGAATTTTAGTGATGTGGAAAGAAGGGTAGGAAAGTAAATAGAGGAATTGGAATGGGTCAAGAAAGAACACTGTTTAAGAACATGGGAATGATACTGGTGTCTGGTTTAGGATGACGTGGCAGGAACAAGCAACATGATTGGTGGCACGTTAAGACAAGACAACCATGAAAGGTACTAACCGCTTGTGAGCTGTCATAACGTGCGGCGTCCCATGATCCCACGAACGAATGATCCCCTCCCTCTGATCATGAAATGATACATCACAGGGTCCAAATTGCTTTCTACGTTTCGTTTTCGGTCCCATCTCATTTTCTCATATGCTCCTGTATTTGTAGGCTACTAATTTTTTTTGACAAAATATAAAATAATAATATATTATTTTAAAAAAAACTAATTCTTTAACCCTTCTTAAATACTCTTTAACCCTGATTAAATATAGAAATACTCTATTGTCCACATAAACTTAACTTAGTTTTTTTTTTTGACAAACGTAAACTTAATTTAGTTGTTAAGGACAATATATTACATATGTATATGTAAGTATTGAGGTAAAAACAATGTATTATATATGTAGGGGTTAATGTTTGAACCTTAAACATCTCACTTATTCATCTTAAGAAGTGAATTTCTAATCACTAGACTATTTGATAAAAAAATAGAAATACTTCATTTAATCACTATTATAAACAAAAATAAACTTTTTGATTTTATTGAATAGTTGATACATCTAGTATATACTATAAATTAAATACATTAGTTAAAATAGAAAATTTGATTTTTTTTTATTTTTTTATAATAGTGTTTGATATTATTGAAAATAACAAGGTTTAATTGCAGTTTTAACCCCTTAACTTTCATAAAGTTGCGATTTTAGCCCCCTAAGAAAAAAAACTATAAAACAGCCCTTAAGTTTTGCATCTGTGATAGTTTTGGCCCAATGTCAATTTTGGCTCGGTCTACGCTGACGTGACACCCTAAGTGAGGTGACACGTGTTATTTTTTTTATTTTTTATTTTGACCTTGGGGGGCCAAAACTGCTACAAATGCAAAATTAAGGGGGCCGTTTTGTAGTTTTTTTTAGGAGCCAAAATCACAACTTTGTGAAAGTGAAGAGGTTAAAACTACGATTAAACCAAATAACAATTATCAAGTCCAAAGAACACTTGAAGAAGAAGAAAACAACAAATCCAAACAAAGAATAATATATTTGATAAACAAAAGAACACACAACAACTCTAGTCTAACTAAGAGTCATCAACTTCTGCAAATACCAACACCTCCTACACTAACCTACATTGGAAAGAAAACAAGGAACGACACCAACGACAGTGCCCAATAGCCAGAGGCAACCCAACCCAAGGACGCCCCACTGTCCATCCCCCCACCACACACACAAATTCCACACCCCCACTCATTAAAGGAGAAGGGTGCCATTGTTCTTCCTAATAAATCATTCTCAATACTAATTGCTCCTATGGAGTTATCTTACCAAAAAAGATGATATCATTATGAGATTTTTAGAAGGACCACACACACTCAAGTTACATTTAGCAAAGCAAAGACATATGAGAAAGTTATCAAACTTTACACTCAAAGACAATTTCATTTAAACCGCAAAAATTGATGTGAAAGAGAATAAATGGCATAAATTCACATGATGAGAAGCGATCTAATTCAGTGACATGCATGTAACTGCAATTCCTTTTAGTTTGTTCTGTTGTGCTTCCAATCACTTTTTCCTAAAAAGGTTTTAAACATATGAAATTGAAGAGAAAATACTAAACTTTTCAAATACGTGTAGCAAGGGAAAGGTGACATCTTCTGAGTAAGCCCAAATCGACTAATGTGAAAATGAAACTAAGCAGCTCGTAGATAAAATTAAAGGCAATCCAATTCTGAGTTATACATTCTTGAGGTTTGTAACAATGGTACAATATTATTGTCGAAGAAGAAGTTCTTGACGCAGCGTTGAGGTGTCTCTTTTACGTTGATAAACTCTTCGGCATTACATGTTGTACAATGTTAGACACTCGTTCTATAAAATAATTTTTTTTTTACTAATATTTATGTTCTCGTGAACTTACCTTAAATGGTAAAGACATTGTAGTATATGTAAGGTCTAACGTTCAAACTTCAGACACTATAATTTTTTTTTCTATGTTTGGATTGTCTTAATATTCTATTTTAACTACTGATGTAAACTATTTTAACTACTTATTCAATAAACTTGTCAAATGATGTTAGATATATTTGGTTTGTAAGGTAGTATTTAAAAACTAAGACCAAATATCATGATTGAGAATATTTAAAAATCAAAACTTGTTTTTTTTTTTGAAGAATGAAAAAATAAGTCTACCAAAAAAAAAAAACTTGTCGAAACATTGTATAACGAATAAAAATTATTTTTAAAATATTCAAAGAGATGAAAATTTATTTAATTAAATAAATATAATCTCCTTTTCTCCTATCAACGCACCTCCTCCTTCTCATATCATCGCTGCTCATCCCTTTGCCGCCGGCAACTGGCGACAACCTTATTATTATTCTTCATCTCATTTGGTAAGTTTTATTATTTTTCTTTCTTTCCAAGCAATTTTTTTACTAATGTGATTTAATTTCATGTAATAAAAGAAAGGGGCGAACGTGAAATGAAAAGAGTGATATAGTGTAAGTATGTCTAGTTGTTGTCCTCCAACTGTTTGTCAAATTGCTTCACTTAAAATCATCACTGTAGTTAGTTATTACTATTTACTACACATTCTGTTCTTGAAACAGAATCAGTGTCATTTACTGTTAAGAAGTATTATTTAAAATTTTATTTGTTTATTGGCAGTTGGAGATTTTCTGGGGGCTGAGGATTCATGTTTAGTGTATAATCAAAAGAGGAAATGCGTTAATAGTTAGTTACTACAGTTGGTTAAAGTGAGTGCTCTTTTGTTCCGGGGTAACCATAATCCGAAATTTATCATGCCAATCCACTCAATGCCTGCCTTAATTTGGGACTGATGAAAATGCATGAACATCAGGAGTAATTTAAACAATCTACATTTATGTAGTGATGAACAGTTTTTATGACACAATGACATATTTGCTATGCTTACAATTTAGTAATATTTTGTTAAATTTTTTATAGTGAACATGTGCTGGAGATTTTTTGTGATTTGCGCTAATTTCGTCATCAACAACACTAATTTTAGTATCATAAAACATTAATCTGAATTTACGGATATTGGCAGTGGTTTTCAATTGTTAAACTTGATGTCTATTAGAAAACCCCCACCCCCTCGTCTCCTCCTTAACAATGTCTCTTGCATGAGAAATGCCTAACAAGTTAGTGAATACTCCCCACAATTCAAATTCAAATGCAGTGGTGGATTTGATGTTCATAATTGACGATTTCTTTTGCTTCATCCCAGTAATTGTTTCAAGCACTAGCGATATATGCATTCTATAGTAAAAATCGAGATATAATCAAACGGTAAAATATACTGGGTAGAAAATCAACGATAAAAAATGGTAGTAATGGCAAGTTACTAAAATCAATCAATGACCAGCGTAAATCATTGCAACCACCAAAACCCATTTTGATACTGCACAGCTGGGACAAGCAAACTTGATGCCATATAGTTCATTCACTTATATTAAATGGAACCTGCCTGAGATTGTTCTTTTGAAAGTATTAAAACCAACAAAGAGAGGGAATTTGAAGCAAAACTCAAACTGTGAAAAGTAAAACTTTCCCCTTTGTTTGATATATTCATGTAGCCCAAAAGAAAAGGCCCCAAATTAAGTTTAAAAAAAACAAAAAGTTAGGTGTATAAATTTGAGCATAGAGAAAGCGCCTTGATAAGTAGATTAGGGTTTCCGCATCTATCCACACTCCTTTTACAGAATGAGTTTTCTTCGTTGATGCTTCAGCAGAATCCCAATCTCATTCGAATAATAATAATAATAATAATAATCCATTAATGCTATTCGCACCTGCGTTTTTGCTGCTGCTACTACTACTCTCTCTCTCTCTCTCTATTGATCGCTATATGCATCTATATTGTTCTGTTCTTTTCGCAACCTTTCCTTCATTCTTTGATCCTCTTTCCCTCTCTCTCTCTCGTATCGCTAAGAGGCAATGACGATGGTTTTGGAGTGTGGATCTGGATGGATAGATCGCCGTTGAAGATAAATGCTTGCCGGTGGCGTGGCAAATCGGTGAAATTGACAATTTTGTCCTTTTCCCGATTTAGGGTTTTGAATCCAATTGCAGCCATCCATGGCGGTGCTTTTTTTTCAACGATTTATTTCATCTTCGTACCAAAACTGAGCCTGAATCAACGAATTTCTTAATGCGGTGTTGGGTAGAGTCGTATGGAGTGAAAGATGGGAATTTCTTGTTGGATTTAATTCATTCAATTTTCCCTCTTTCATTCCATATGTCATCTAGCTAGCATATATAGCTTTAAAAGTCGTTTTTTTTTCTTTCTTCTTCCATTGTTTCGATCTGATTTTTCCATTTCTGCATGTTTTCTTAATTGAATTAATTTGAATATTTTTATTCGTTTAGTTCCTGTTTCTGATTTTTTTTCTTTCTATTTTTGGATATTTTTTTACGGTGTTAAATATTGGTTTTGTTGTGGAAGCACAAAAGTCTTCTCACATTAGCAGTGTATTAGCAGTGTCTCGGTGTTGGACATGTGACACGACACCGACACATATTACACGAGAAATGCTAGCAATACACCTTCTAACGCACACTTCTCAACACACTCTTTGATTGGTTATAAAACTCACATGAGATCCACCAAATTTATATGAGACCCACGTAAGTCGGTGGCGTGTGTCGTGTCCATTTTTGTGCTTGATAGGCATATGTTCATGTTTGTTTATTCTTTGAACTTTGCAAGAAACCAAAGTTTTCTGATGTTGATTTTAAGCATTATAACATTGATTGTCCTGTATTGGTGTTAGATGAACTTTCAGTTTCACTTTTGACTATGCAGGTGAAGTTAACATCATGCATGTGTTTTTATTGCATAACATATAGAAAATGGGGAGGAATTGTGGTTCTAGCAAATGGGTTGTAATCATACACAAAGCAAGTTATGATTATGATGGATTTGCTTTGTTGCATGGGTTGTAATCAAATAAAAAAAATTAAAACATTTTTGCCAAGATAAGATTATACTGTTGAAATGCTCCATGGTTTTGGAAGTCATTTAGTCTGTACTCGTAGCATTGTAGCTGGAACTGTCTTTCTTCTGCTGTACCAAGAAATGCTGCAGTTGAAATGGTCTTGTTTAAGATTTTTTAGTGTGAAGTGTATCTCATATGGTTCATTTGAATCATTTGTTCTGTAAATTTTAGCATTTGTTATACTGATCTAGAAAGAACGGAGAAACTTGCACGACCTTTAAAATCTAGCCTTGATTAGGTGATATTGATCTGTTTTAAGAAATTAAGGTTAAATTACATATTTATTAGTTTCCTTTTGATCCAAATATATGGGTTTGAGACTTATAAATAAATTCATACACTTCAATAAATTAAGAATAGAAAACTTTGTTTAACCCATAAATTTAATCTATCTAAATTAACCCTCCTCACCTATCACCACACAATTGAAGGAAGATTGTGTTAAAGACTATAAGATTGTGTGTGATGGCTAAGGTCAACCACAATGTGCTGTTGCCTGAAGCAGATCTGAACAATGTAGCGTGTTGATCAAATACTCTTGTTCATAATATTTACAACAAGTTAACCACAAGCATCACATCCTTGTTCATAATAACACAAAACCATCGCCACTCTCACTCGACCTTTTACAAAGATAAGAACAATGCCACCTTTGCTCCTTTAATGAGTGGCATTGTTCTTCCTAATAAATCATTTTCAATAAAAAAAGTTTAACTCATTCCATTAATTGATCCTATGAAGTTATCTTACCAAAGAAGATGGTATCATTATGAGATTTTTAGAAGGATCACACAAAAACTTGCAAAACAAAATACAAACAAATCTCTACAACCAACCTCTGGACCTTGAAAAAAAAGACAGAGATAGCCACCACATTCGATGAAGACATAAACTTCCAACCTAACCACCTAAAACGATTACATGGAAGCACCACAAAATGCACAAGAGATGCCACTAGGATTAGTAATCACTTTACGCTTAAGTAGGTTATGCTGCATCAGAACCATATGATGCAAAAGTAACCAAGAAAAAACAATAACCTTAAAAGGGGCCCCAATTAGTAGAGATGAACCTTAAGTAGGTTAAGTAGGTTATTCAGCATATGTGGACCAGTGAGGAATACCAGCCTCCTTTAACAATAATCCTACCTACTTAAGCGAATATTAAACCTTAATGCAAAAGTAACAAGGTTATTCAGCATCATGAAAAGAATACCAGCCTCCCTAGCAATTCTCCTATCCACATTAGTAGAGCACCCACCAGTGAGGACCGAATAAACCGACCTAACTAACTAAATAACACCTGGTATGGTCGTTTTCATACTTGTTAATCATTTGTTCAACACTTCAACTCCAATTACTTGGTTATATTCATCTTTTTTAATTTTAGCGTAATTGACATTCTAACTTATATCCATAAAAATAATGGATTGCTAACTAATAAAAATTTATTTTTAGCATAATGATATTTTAGCGTCTATGCATAAAGATCATGAAAAATTAAGCGATCATAGTTAATTTTTCCTTCCGAATTGAATTTTCAGATTCTATTCATTAAGATCATGGATAGTTAAGCGAATAAAATTATTCATTTCTAATTGCATATTGGCTTATGTCCATAAGATCATGGATAATTAAACCATCAAACTTCATTATTTTTTCGTTTACTTGACATTTTAGTTTATCTCCATAAAGAAAATGGAAGATTAACTATTTTTTAGCTGATATATTTAACATTTAACATTCATTTTTTACAATAATTTTTGGTTCTTTTTGTATTTCGCAAGTCAAAAGTGTTGTATACACCTTCCAGCTTGTCGAAGAATATTAGAGATGTAAAAATTAGTTATATTAAATAGGAATCAGTTGTTCTACTTGACTATATAAGCCCCAATGGTACTCCTTAATGTAATTAGGTTTCTCATTCAATCATTATACTTTTCTATACCTTTCTCTCATCTATACGTTCTATCAAGAATTGAAATATGGGTACCTTAAAATTTATGTCTTTAAGACTCTGGATTGAGATATATTGTGCTGATCTCTTAGAGGCTCTGATCATTAGTCTATGCCCTAGCCCCTCCTAATACTTTATGAACTCTCTAATAGACCGATTTTAAATAGAATCAGAGCGATTAATATGTAAGCTAGGGATGGCAATTGGACCCAGACCCTATGGGTACCCGTAAAAAATACCCATAATGGGTAGGGTAAAACCCCGCTTTCATGGGTTTGGGCACGGGTCCGGGTAATACCCACACATATTAATGGGTATGTGCACGGGTAAGGGTACTATAGTGCCCAGACCCGCAACCCCGCATATACATATTTATATAATATCATAAATAATTTATTTATTTTTAGTGCATAATTAATTAATTTATTTGGATATTTAAGGCAAAACTTAAACCTAAACTAAAAAAACTGCTTAATACAATATCAGCTTCATCCTGTCGGTGTACAATTTTTTAAGGATATTTTAGATGTTTTTTATTTGAGTAAATACTACGATTCGTATTATTTTATAAGTTAATTTTAAAAACTTTAGACCATAGTCTTATTTCAATAGTTATGTTTTTATTGTCTTTTCATAGTTAAAGTGCGGGTAATGGGTACGGGTATGGGCACTTAGGTACCCATAGGGTATGGGGAAGGGCACTAAAGATGTTGCCCACGAGGGTATGGGCACGAGTACGGGTATTTTTTTCCAAATACGGGTATGGGGATGGGCACTATAGTACCCTATCCATTGGGTACCCATTGCCATCCCTAATTGTAAGCTCACATGCTAGTTCTATTTATGTTTATTATTCCCCTTACTCTAGCGAAGCTCTCAATTGATATTATCTAGATAGAAATGTTTCTCGATTAATTAAGTATTAAGCATGTGAAGAAGTCAAGTAACATTTGAAAAGCTTCTTACGTGTTTAGATCAACTGTCCTAACTCCTACTCGAAAAAAAAAGATGCATAAATTCTAATGTAGCTTAATTAAATTTAGATGTCACCAACTTTTATACATAACAAGGGAAAATCTATGAAACACATATCAACTTTTTTACATAATAATAGCTAATGACTAAGCTTTTTTTGAGGAGAAACAAAATTCAAGATTGTATATAATTTTCCAAAGGAAGAAAAATTCAATGTTAAAGCTAGTGCTACACTTTACAACCCTACTACTGATAGTGTATGTCTTCCTAACATATTGATAGTGTCTTTGTCTTCCCTAATCCAAGTACTACACTTCACACCATTATTTTCGACATCAGCATTGCCTCTCTGCATCATATCCACAATTGTAGTCTATTTGTCCATCCTGAAAGGGTAAAACAATGAACATACCAAAATCATCAAAACATGTATGAGATTTGAAAAGGCATGATTTAGAATATCAAATATTTCTTTAATATAAAATATTGGAGTAGGAGAACATATTATTAGTTAAAATTACGCTAATGACTATTTTACAGCTTGTACAGGAAAATTGGACTCGTTTCTTGAGGTTACAAGGTCAAACTCTTACCATTGAACTCACACCACATAAATAGAAGATTCAATTTACTTTTCATTCAATTGTTGGAAAATGGAAACACATAAGATAACACTGTAATATGTATAACTTACATTATTTTGATCAGCTTCTCCGATCATTTCCTTAAAGTGGACATCTTTCATGCCAAGCTCTTTACAAACTTGTTGAAGCTCGTCTTGAGTGAATGCTCCATCTTTATCATTATCATAGCAGAAAATTGCTTTAGACAACTCAAAGTTGCAGAATCAAGAGGCTTGTCTGGAGCAACTCCATCAACCTGAACCCAAGGGTGACCTAAGAAGAATGAAACATCATCATTCACAATATATGGTAATAAAAGTTCATGTTCTGTAGCTGAAGATGCAACAACCATAAACAATAAAAAACGCTAGTATAAACAAAATATGAAAATGTATAATGAATCTATGGATACTTAAAATGTGAAAATATAAAATATGTTTCAGTAATATCATAATTTAAAAAAAGAAAAGAAAAAAGAGTGGTGAAACTTACTTAGAACTTCATGTGCTGTAATTCGTGTATTAGGATCTCTATCAAGCATCTTCTTAACCAAGTCTTTGGCACTTTCAGAAATACTTGGCCAAGGATCCGAAGAGAAATCAATTTCACCATGTAAAACCTCATCAAATCTCTTTTGCTCCGATTCTATTACCAAAGAACAAAATAAAAAAATCCACTGTTTTTATATGAAGCAAAAAACGGGAATAGAAATGAAACAAAATGCAAAGATCGTGAAGATATCTTACCACCATAAAAGGGAGGTGTTCCACATAAGAGAATGTATATGATCACACCTGCACTCCACACATCAGCTTCTGGCCCATAACACTTTCTTATAACCTCAGGTGCAATATAATAAGGACTTCCTACAACATCCCTGAATTTTTCTCCTGTAAAAGAAGATTGTTAGTCACATAGACTATATATGATCATTACACCAATAGTAGGTTTGAAGAAAATGGTTAGAGATTGGTATAAATTGGAGAAGGGGATTGTTTCCATACCTGGTTTGAAGAAAATGGACAATCCAAAATCAATTGCTTTAAGAGTTGAATCTTCATCTCCATCAACAAAAAGAAAATTTTCAGGCTTAAGATCACGATGCATAACTCCCCGTGAGTGACAAGCCTCAACAACACTAACAATAGTTCTTGCAAGTTTAGCGGCCTTTGGTTCGGTGTAATATCCTCTTTTCTTAATCCTATCAAACAACTCACCTCCTTCACATAATTCCATGACAATATAAACAACATCAGAATCTTCATAAACTCCTTTTATACATATCACATTTGGAATCCCAACCAAGTGATGCATTATCTTAATCTCCCTCCTCACATCCTCTACATCAGTATCTTCTAACAATTTCACCTTTGGGATTACCTTGCACGCATATGTTTTCCGGGTTGATTTCTCCAAACAAAGTGAAGTAGTTCCAAATCCCCCTTCCCCAAGTTCATCTCCTAACTCATAGTATTCCTTAAAATCACCATTGTTTGACAACAAAATTGATTCTTCTCGAAGACAGGCACTTTTTCCTGTTGCCCTAGGTTGGAGCGACTTCATATCTTTGTTGTCGATTTTGTGAACATGCGGTGGACTTTGTTGAATCGTCTGTGAAGCATTTGTGTTTGGTGAAACTGAAATTTGTGTTTGGTAGATTGGATATGACCATGACCAGTAACATGATGTTGAAAAAATTTCATCGGAGGTATTTCTGAGTCCAACACAGTTGTTTCCCATGTTGCAGCACTAGTCACTCGGTGGTTGTTTTTCTAAGAATCAAAGAAACAAAAACCAAGTTTCTAAATTCTGCCGCAACCTCAGTGTTTAGTATATTTATATGAAAAAAGAATAGAGAATAGGGGTTTTAAAGGACAGAGAAAAGTAAGGGTTTCTATTTAAGTTAGTTAACAAAGAGCGATAATAGGGTAACCGTTTTTCCTGTTAAACATAGGATAGAAAGTTTCAAAAGCGTACGAGGTAATCCAACGGCGATAGAGGAATGAGCGATACAGAATGGACGTGCCCGATTTAGTTATTAGTATTCCAAGTCATTGGTTCGGTTCCTACTAATACTAGTAGACTAGGAACCCGGCTCTTGCGGTTTCTTTCTTTTCAATCAATCAAATCAAATAATATATTAGATTGAGTCAAATAATATATTTTTGAGTACAAAAATATATTTTAGATTGTGTATAAACTTAAGTATTAAAAAAACATTTTTTAATAATGATTAAATAATTATTTAATTTAACATTTACAAATAATAAAATATATTTTTATATTTTTTTTCTCTATTCCTTACTTCGTTCGCATAATTATGTACCTTTCTTACGGGTACACCAAATACACCTTTTTTACATTGTTGGAATTTTTAAGGATTTGTTTTTGAATTTTTAACTCTTGTTATGTTATGTTGGATTTACATGTTCCTTTACTTTTATGTTGAACTCTTGAGCTCTTTCTCAAATAACATCATAATTTATGTATGTCCATCACAACAAAAACCAATTAAAATGGAGATGATTAATTTAATTTTACATTAATTATGTAAGAAAAAACAACATTTTATTTTGACAAATGGATAGTTGATTTTACCATTATCTAGAGAGTCATGGTTTCTTTAGTATAATGAAGAAACCATGTGATATAGAGGATAATAGAGTTGAACTTGTATGTCGTGAAGAAAACATGTGATATTTTTAAATATAATGAAGAAACCAAATAATATATGTCGTATAAAAAATAAGTAAAGAGAGAAAAATAAATATGTAATTCTTTAAATTTTATAATTTTTTCCCTTAAAAAAAAAATTGCAACTTTTTTAGCGTAAGAGACAAAAAGAAAAGGGAGAGGAATAAAAAAAAAAATCAATAAATTTGAAAGACATTAAGGGTGTGTTTGGTTTAGAAGAGAAATTGTGAAGAGAGAAGTTGGTAAGAGAAAGTAAGGGAAGAGAGAAATATGTGATGAGTGGTGCTACTAAGCATTATTATTTTATCTCAACTTCTCTCTTTTCTTTTTCTCCTCAACCAAACACAGTGTAATTGTTTTATGGTGATAAGTGTTGACTCCAATAGAGAAGGAAAGTAAAGTCTACCATAACAATTATTATTTTAAGCCATTAATCAATATTAGAATTAAGAGTAGTGCAATTGTGCACGAAAAATTAATAGCACGATATAACACGACTCACACACAACAAAGCTTAACTTTTGTTGAAATTAAATTTTAATTAAAATAAATTTGTAAAACTGAAAAAAGTGACTTGTGGAATACAAGTCGTGTGCATTTCATGACAACAGCTGTAGTGCTACTAAGCATTATCGTAGAATTAAAGGTTGTAATTTGGAGTAAATTAACAACACACTTGCACGTGATATAAAAACCTTTACTAAATATTTATGAAGGTCCAACTTAAAAATTATTTGCTCAAAGGTACGATTCGTTGGGCTTAATTATAATATTTATTTTTGAGTGGATCAATGATATTTCTTGTTTAACCAAAAAGAATAAATTCAATTGTAAATAAAATCAAATAAGCAGTGTGACTTTGAATTTACTTTGACGATGTATATTTTTTTTGGTGGTGTGGGCAAGGATTGAACCCTGAACCTTGTATATATTATGCATTGTGTTTATCAATTGAGCTAAGTTCACGAGGACTTTGAATATGTATATGGACAAACAAAATTTTATACATTTTGTATTTATTTATACCCGGTTGTATCTTAAGGGGGAAAATTCTTTTTCAGGGACTGATCTTTTATTGTTTATTGGTAAAATTTGACATTTGTGTTTCACATGATACTCTCTATTTTCAATTTGATCAATTCAAATATTTTATCAAGGGAAATGGCGACTAATTCATATATGTCTAATTTTGCAACTCACAACTGATGATCTTTTATAATTAGATAGATGCAACTTTATGTTGATATTTGCTATGAATTTTAGATTGGACAATTTCATTCTTGAGTACTAATCACCGAATACTAGATCACTCCTTTTTAATCTAATAGATAGACCTTAAATAGAATCAGAGTGATTAATATGTTCATATGTAAGTTCTCTTGATGTTTATAATTTCCCCTACTCGAATCAATTGATATGAACATTGAATTGAATTACTAAAAGAAAAATCTAGATAGAAATGTTTCTTGATTAATTAAGTATTAAGTATGGGAAGCAGTCAAGTAATATTTGAAAAGCTTCTTGAACGGTACCATCTCCAATCCATAAATTCTAACGTAGCTTAAATTTAGATGTCACCAAGTCGAAATTCAAAGGTAGTTGCCAAGATAATGTTTCCTAGTAATAATTTACATAATACGGCAAAACCCATGAAATAAACTTACCAACTTTTTTACACAATAATAGCTAATGACTAAGCTTTGTTTTGAAGAGAAACAAAAGTCAAGATTTTTAATTAATTTTCTAAAGGAAGAAAAATTCAATGTTAAAGCTAGTGCAACACTTTACATCACCATTACTGATAGTGTCTGTCTTCCTAACATATTGACAGTGTCTTTGTCTTCCCTAATCCAATGTTAAAGCTAGTACTACACTTTACACCATTATTTTCTAAATCTGCATTGCCTCTCTGCATCATAGCCACAAATTCACTGTAGTCTATTTGTCCATCCTGAAAGGGTAAAACAATGAACATACCAAAATCATCAAAACATGTATGAGATTTTAAAAGGCATTAGTTAGAATATTAAATATTTCTTTAATATAAAATATTGGAGAAGGAGAATATATTATTAGTTAAAATTAGGCTAATGACTATTTTACATCTTGTACAAGAAAATTGGAGTCGTTTCTTGAGGTTACAAAGTCAAACTCTTGCCACTGAGCCGACATTTCATGAATAGAATATTCTATGTACTTTTCATTCAGTTGTTCGAAAATGGAAACACATAACATAACATTGTAATATGTACTCACATTATTTAGATCAGCTTCTCGGATCATTTCCTCAAAGTGGACACCCTTCATGCCAAACTCTTTACAAACTTGTTGAAGCTCGTCTTGAGTGATGTAGCCATTTCCATCTTTATCAAAATATGCGAAAGCTGCAACTAAATGATCTTCTTTGTCAACTTTGTTTAAATGCAACGTTGCAGCTATGAATTCTCCATAGTCAATCATGCCATTGTTATCAATATCTGCCTACAATAAGTAACAAAATTGGGACAAAAGGATTATAATAATAATAATGTTGTTGTGTAACATTTAGGGAATTGACTATGATTTTTGAGTTACTACTTACAGCTTGCATTAGATCAAAAATTTCGGATTCAGAAAGATTGGCGCCAAACTTTTTCAGTCCAACTTTGAGTTTTTCAAAAGTAATTTGACCAGTATTGTCTGAATCTATCATCTTAAACGATTCTTTCAACCCCGAAATTTCTTTTTCAGAAAGATTTTTTGCAATAACCTGTATGGAAGATTATGGGAAATATTACAAGAGCGATTTGAAGATTAACATATTCAACTTTGCTAATAAGATTCAATATATAGGAATCTACTAGTATTGCAGAAAATAGAAAACATATACTCTCAGGTGTTGATAAATAGTCATGTGATAGAAAAGGTACTAACTCTAAGAGCCATTTTCTTGAGCTTGTTCATAGCAGAAAATTGCTTAAGACGACTCAAAGTTGCGGAATCAAGAGGCATGTCTGGAGCAACTCCATCAACCTGAATCCAAGGGTGACCTAAGAAGATTGGGACATCATTCACAATTTAGTAATGAAAGTTCATGTTCTGCATAATTAAACAATTAATGCGACAGGTTTAGTGATGAAAAATCAAGCGCTAAATGTGTATTTTTTTTCTTCATATAAACAATAAAAAGCACTGGAATAAAGAAAATATGAAAATGTGTATTGAATCTAACGATACTTAAAATGTAAAAATATGAAATATGTTTCACTAATATCATCATTTAAAAAAAGAAAAAGAAAAACGAGTTGTGAAACTTACTTAGAATTTCATGTGCTGTAATTCGTGTTTTAGGATCTCTATCAAGCATCTTCTTAACCAAGTCTTTGGCACTTTCAGATATATTTGGCCAAGGATCGGAACAGAAATCAACTTCACCATGTAAAACCTCATCAAATATCTCTTGATCCAATTCTATTATCAAACAAAATCAAAATCCTCTATTTTTATATGAAACAAAAAAAAGGGAATAGAAATGAAACAAAATGCAAAGATCGTGAAGATATCTTACCACCATAAAAGGGAGGTGTTCCACATAAGAGAATGTATATGATCACACCTGCACTCCACACATCAGCTTCTGGCCCATAACACTCTCCTATAACCTCAGGTGCAACATAATAAGCACTTCCGACAAAATCACTGAATTTTTCCCCTGTAAAAGAAGATCGTTAGTCACAAAAACTATATATGATCATTACACCAATAGTAGGTATAATCAAAAAAAGAAGACGGGGTATCCGTGCTTATTCCATGAGAGGTACGCCACTCTTTTGGATTGTATTAACAACTAGGCGCTTTGTACATCATCAAGTCATTGCTTTTGGGACACTTGGGTCATGCTCCAAATTTCTAATCCCGAAGGTGTTAAGAGTCCAACATTGAATGAGATAAGGCATAAAGTATGTTTATAAGCAGGTGTAGTTTTCCTTCTACGAGCCAGTTTTTTAAGGGTTAACCCAACTTTTAAGTATAACTACTTCTAAGGTTACTAACCCAAATTTTATGAATAACTACTTATAAATTCACACATATGATTGAGTATAGTTTGTTGACAGTATTAGGCATTTTAGTGGAAAAAAGTAATTAAAGTTTGATTAAAATAAGCAGCTAGAAAACGAACTTTGAAGCTCACAAAAGAACAATGGTTAGAGATTGGAATAATTTGGAGAAGGGGATTATTTCCAAACCTGGTTTGAAGAAAATGGACAGTCCAAAATCAATTGCCTTAAGACTGGAATCTTCATCTCCATCAACAAAAAGAAAATTTTCAGGCTTAAGATCACGATGCATAACTCCACGTGAGTGACAAGCCTCGACAACATTAACAATTGTTCTTGCGAGTTTAGCAGCCTTTCTCTCGGTGTAATGTCTCTTTTCCACAATCCTATCGAACAACTCACCTCCTTCACATAATTCCATAACAATATAAACAACTACTGGATCTTCATAAGCTCCTTTTATTGATATCACACTCGGAATCCCAACCAAGTGATGCATTATTTCAATCTCCCTCCTAACATCCTCTATATCATTCTCTCTAAACAATTTTACCTTTGGGATTGCTTTGCATGCGTATGTCTTCCCGGTTGATTTCTCCAAACAAAGTGAAGTAGTTCCAAACTTTCCTTTCCCAAGTTCATCTCCTAATTTATAAAATTCCCTAAAAGGACCATTGTTAGTCAACAAAACCGATTCTGCTCGAAGACCTGCACTTTTTGGTGTTACCCTCCTAATATTAACATTTTTCAACATCATTGTTTTTGCAGCAGATTTTGTTGGTGTCGCTTTTTCCTTCAACTGCGTAACTGGTTCTGCATCTTCTTGTGATATGCTAGTTTGTTTGTCTGAAGCAGTATTAGACTGAAGTGGCTTCATGTCTTTGTTCTCAATTTTGTGAACATGTGGTGGGTTTTGTTGATCGGTTTGTGAAACTGAAATTTGTGTTTGGTTGATTGGATATGACCATGACAACGACCATGGCCACCAAAATGAAGTTTGAAAATTTTCATGTTCATTGGTTCTTCTAGGTCCAACACAGTTGTTTCCCATGTTGTGTTTCTTCTATGAATCAAAGAAACAAGTTTCTAAATTCTTCAGAAACCTCATTCACGGTTTAGAATGAAAAAAAGAATAGAGAAAATGTTTCTATTTAAGCTCATGAATCATGAATGTGACAACTCACAACATCATGGAGTGTGAGTAAATATGGAAAGTAAAAATCTGTTAAGATATGAACAAGTGCGAAATTTTCTGAGAGAAAGAAACCCATTATGGAAACTATAATAATGGTTTGATTTGATTTTGAAGGTGTCAATGTAGTAATTGCAAGTTGCATAAGAAGAGAAATTCTTGATTGTAGGAGGAAATATGAAGGAAATTAAGGAGCAATAATATTAGAGGAGAGAATGTGTCAAAAACGCGTACGAGGAAATCCAACGGCAACGGAGGAATGAGTAAATCTAGAATGGACGTTCCAGATTTTGTAACTTTACAAACAGGAATGATTCAGATTTTGCTAATACAATTCATCCGCCGGCTTTGCCGGTTATTTATTTCTTTTTAATCAATCAATTATATTATTAAATTGAATACACAACTGTATCTTTTTTTACATAATCAAATATTTTTATGGTCTGAGCTATAAACAATGTATGCAATGTTCGGAGTTCGAATTCTGATCACCACAAAAATTAAAATTAATTTTAATTTTAAATCGAATCTTATCAAATTTATTTTAATCACATTTAACAAATTAACTTTAGATTACTTTTGATTGAAAGAATTATAAATATAGTAATTAAAATTTAAATAACAATACTAAGTGATATAATTTTATCAAAAAATTTCAGCCATATAAGTAACTTTTTATTATAAGTAATTTTAAACCCTTGTTAAAGTGATTCTAAACACATATAATTTTAGAAGGATACACATTGACATGATAAAGTGACTCACCCTAACTTTTATTTATTTTTATTGAGAAACAACGATTATTCGAATCGAGCTGAAACTAACAAGTCGAATACAATTATTCGTAAACTTTTAAACGAGTTGAACTCGAGATAAAAAAATAATTCGTTTCAAATTTAAATATTTTTTTAAGTTGAATCAATTATTATCGAGTCGAATCAGACAAGGTCGAGTCAATTCAACTAATTTCCAGCCCCATGTATGAAAACAAAAAAGTTGAAATCAAATGAAATGAATAAATAAATGATATTGTACTTCTTTTAAATCATCATCAATTCTCACGATTGAATTTTTTATTTGTTTTTACTAATCCTCACTATTGTATTGATGTTTGATAAAATTACATGTCTTCTTTTATCAAATTATTCTTTTAGTTTTCCTTTGACTCCATCCATTATTTTCCTTTTATCAAAAATAGTATTTATATTTTAAATTAAAAAATTGTAATACAAAATCAAATAGAGAAAGATAAATCACCAAAATAATTCATCCATATTTCCAAAAGAACGGCATAAATTGATTTTTGTAAAAATGATTTGCCATTTTTTAATAATAAAATTAAGGGAAATGTTAACTAGTGCTCCCGGGACACTAGTTAAGAAAAACTAATATAGAAACTTTGCAGGGAGAAGTGGTGAAAAGTAGAATGTCGAACTTTATGATAGTAAAAAAGTTGTGTTTTTTTTTTTTTAAATTTCTATTTTTACTTCTTTAACTAGTGTCTGGGGCACTTATTAACATGACTCTAAAATTAATGACAATCAATATAATGAATGTAATTTCTAGTAATTCATTTAGAAACATTAATTTTGAAATCAAATTATTCTACACATCTCTCCGCATTAAATTCAGCAGTTTTTATAATAAAAAAAATCAGCATCTCTTTAAATATATATTTTTTTGACAAAATCGCTTTAAATATATTTGTGTGTGTCATATTCTACAATGTCATTCTTCTTTCAGGTTCTCTGGACTAGCTGTCTCACCCTTTGAAGTGCCTCCAATCCAGCGAAGGGAATATTCACTGCGTTCGGCGGTGGATACCCTGGTCTCGACCAAAAATTCTTCTTTCAGGTTTTTACATAATAATCTCGTATAAAAAATAATACATGACACCCGATCTTAACAATTTATTATTTCACTTAACAATTTATTATTTCACTTGTTCAATTTTTTTTTGAAGGAATAATTTATTATTTCATGGTAGGTTTTTACATAATAATCTCGTATAAAAAGAAAATACATGACATCCTATCTTAATAATTTATTATTTCACGGTATGCATCCAATACTAATGTTCAATCATGGTATGCATCCAAAACTAATGTTCAAAATTGTTTTTTTTTTTGTGCACGATTTACATGTAGAAAAATAAATTTGACACTTATGAATTATTTTTCAATTATTCCTCACAAAAATATTTTCAATTTCCTTAAAAAAACATTTTTTTTAGGGAAAAAAAATCAATTATTTTTTGAAATAAATTCTATAAGAAAAACAATTTTATTTTTTTGAGGAAATAAGAAAAACAATTTTATCACGCCTTAGAAGAAGGTTGCTATTTAAGGTCTTGAATGTGACAACTTAAAACATTATGGCGTGTGAGTAAACATGGAAACTAAAAATATGTTAAGATATGAAAAGGGAAATTTTCTGAATGAATGAAACTCAAGGTAGTAGGATAGGAATGATTTGATTTCACCTTAATATAGAAAGAGAAATAGGAGGGAAAATTAATGAGCAATAATTGAGTTACCAATTTTAGAGTCCGTCTTTTTCTTTATATGCAAGGGAGAAACTTTTATTTCTAATCAAATATTCTAATTTTACTATGGAGTCACAAGGAGAAGCTAGGGTGAGTAAAACAAGTTTTTTAAATTTGATTTGATGATTTTCAAATGTTTTATGATGCTATGCTATTGTTGATGAATTACTTGGATTGTACTATTTGATCTATTATTGCCATTTTTTATAATGTCATTTCTAATTATGTCTCAGGGAAAACCAATGGCAGCATTGAGTGCTCCACTTTGCCAGATTTGTTATAAAGATGTTGGCAAGACTGTTGATGGTGAACCGTTCATTGCATGCAATGTTTGTGTTTTTCCTGTTTGTAGGCTTTGCTATGAGGATGAAAGGGAAGATGGGAAACAGTCTTGTCCTCAGTGTAATACCCGATACAAGAGGCATAAAGGTAAACAAAACTTATAGACTGGACTCTGACTGGACTCTGACACGAACACATAATATGATACGGACATGACCTCCGACCTAAATATTAGTATTATTTATAAAAGATCTAAATAATGTATACATGTACATTTAAATTGAGCAATTGGATAATATTTGACCTTTTTTTTTATAAGTGTAGTACGAGTGTTAGACACCATGACACGCTTAATCCTATATACACCGCAGTCTATTGGTCTGAAAAGAGTGTGTCGATTTAAAATGTTTTACAAATATTTGTGATTTTAGAAGTTGTTGTAATTAAAGTCAAACATTTTTAACGATATAACAAATATGATTGATCGATAGGAGGACATATCTCTTGAGAGACCCATAAGTGCCACGTACTCCCCATTTATTTTTTTTATTTTTTTATATATAAAAAATTAGTAAAATACTCTTCATATAATTGTATTTTACACACATAGTCTCTCTCGGGTAACCCCTCTATTCACACATGCAAGCATTTTAGTAGGAAAATTTTGATTCTTTAAGGTTGTGATAGACTATCTAGTTGGTAGATAGTATATTTGCAGTTTTAATTTTGTGTTGGAATTGTTGCGGCGATATTTTTTTTGAATGAAATTGTATATGACTTTTATGAATTTCAATTATAATATTTTAGTTAATTTTTTCCAATTCCCCAATATTTAAGGCAAGATCCGCAATAGATCAATAGTGTAAAAAATTGTTACATTGGCATTGTATGCGAATTGTATAGGCTAGGAAGGTCTTTTCATAGGTAGCATGTGATATAAGCGGTGGATACTCATGTGTCTTAACTATTTGATCAAAATTCGATGGTTGATCATTTCGTGTGTGTGTGTGTATATATATATATAGATAGATAGATATAGTTATCTTGTGAGAACAGAAACACATTAATTAGTTTAACAAAAAATTCATAATAGTTATTTTTCCCGCCAAAAAATATATATGGCTGGGTTGGGATTCCAAAATTGATCATCCACTACGGTTCATAAATTTAATTCACATTATTGGTGCCATAGTTGATGGCAATATATTAACACTCCCTCGGTTTTAGTTTTTAAAGTATCAGTTTTTTAGACTTATTTTTATTTCTTAATGCTACATATTGAGTTGGTAATTTCTTGGTAGACACATTAGCATTGTTATCAAACAGTAGGGAAATTTCTTGTTCTTTCTGAAGCAATTGATTGGTGAATGAAACCAGAACCATGATTAGGACTAACAATACTACTAGCAAAAAGCTTTTCAAAACTTTTTTTTCTTTTCCGTTAAGGCTTAATTTGAGTGTTACATCAGTCATATTATTCTTCTAAAAGAAATCTTAAATATATAACAAAAATTATAGACTAAGCTCTTCAAAACTATCCCCTCCGGAGCATAACCTTAAATATTGGCTTAAGGGTAACAATTGTTTCATTCAATACTCATTACTATTAGAGCAAAATGAAACAATAATGGTTTAATATTAATGAATTGTGTAGCATGTGGTTTGAAATCAGGTGTTAAGCTTACATTGTCTTATGTTTGGGAGTAGAACACACTAGCACTATTGTTACTGGTTACTTGATGGTTTGTAGAAGATGTCATTTATACTTGCGTGATATATCGGTTGTTAATTAAACCACTTATTGATTCCAGGAAGTCCTGCAGTTGATGGAGATAGTGATGATGTTTCTCTTGACTTTGATTATGATTTGGAAAACCAAAAGCTGAAGTATTCAGAGCGCATGTTGGGGTCGCGGTTGACACTCGGGCGATCAGGAGAGCTTGGCGCTCCAAATTATGATAAGGAAGTTTCTCACAATCACATTCCACGACCGATAAGTGGACAAGAGGTCATTCAAATCGTTGCCTAAATGACAATCTTTCTCCTTCAACTTCTGGCCTCTGAATGAAATTTGGCCTGTTTTCCATTTCAGGTGTCTGGAGAGTGTTCTGCAGCCTCCAATGAGAGGCTCTCAACGTCATCACCCGTAGTTGGTGGGGGGAAGCACGTCAACATTCTTCCAAATTCGTCTCATGTTAATCAATTTTGTATCTTTCTACCCCTTCTTACTATGCTCATTTTCATTTCTTATGTAGCATTTTTTCTTTCTTTAGTTTATGATTGTGATTTGAGATGCTTGGTTATATTCTTCTGCAGCAAATACCAGGGTTGTGGATGCAGGACTGGGAAATTTAGCGTGGAAAGAAAGAGTTGACGCGTGGAAGATGAAGAAGGAAAAGAATGCTGTTCCAATGAGCACAAGCCAAGCTTCTTCTGAAAGAGGGGATGGAGATGTTGTTGATTCCATATCTGATGTACCTGTTGATGATTCGTTGTTGTTAGTATTTCCTTTATTACCTCTGTCATTTATTATAAGCCCCTTTTGCGATTTTCACGTATATTAAGAAAAATAGATAATGTATTTAATGTGTTTAATTCATATATAGATACTCATAAGATACCCCGGTGTATATAGATGTTGTGTTCAACTATGACTTCTTGTCTCCCAAGTTATTAGTATTAAGTAGGGCTATATCTGAAAAATAACAAGTGTATCTAGTAATTTGAAGTAGGACTTATACTAAGGGACAAATTTTTCCAAAAAAATGCTTATATCAGCTTTCTTTGTTTCTGTAGGAATGATGAAGCTCGGCAACCTCTTTCTAGGAAGGTTTCTATTCGATCCTCTAAGATAAATCCATATCGCTTTGTCATTGTTATGCGACTGGTTATCCTTTGCTTTTTCTTGCATTATCGAATAACCAATCCAGTGCGCAGTGCATATGCATTATGGTTGATGTCAGTTATGTGCGAGATTTGCTTTGCCATATCCTGGATGTTGGATCAATTCCCTAAGTGGCTTCCTATCAACCGTGAAACATATCTCGACAGACTTGCACTGAGGTAAGACCTTTTAAACTTCATCGTGACTTATATTTTTTATTTTTCAATCTGATGTTTTTTTATTCCAAATATGTGTCTGGTGTATAGATATGATCAGGAAGGAGAACCATCCCAACTAGCAGCTGTTGACATTTTTGTCAGCACTGTTGACCCGTTAAAGGAGCCTCCGCTTGTGACTGCCAATACCGTACTTTCAATTCTTGCAGTTGATTATCCAGTGGATAAGGTTTCCTGCTACGTATCTGATGACGGTGCTGCTATGTTGACATTGGAAACTCTTACTCAGACATCAGAGTTTGCAAGAAAATGGGTTCCTTTCTGCAAGAAGTATAATATTGAACCCCGTGCACCCGAGTCGTTCTTTGCGCAGAAGATTGACTTCTTCAAGAATATAGTTCAGACATCATTTGTGAAGGATCGTATAGCAATGAAGGTACAAATGGATTATTCTTTTGGCTCCACATTCCTTTAATCCACATGCTTAAGTATCTTTAAATTTTACTTTCCTTTTACTTTTCACAGAGAGAATACGAAGACTTTAAAATTCGTATTAATGAACTTGTTGAGAAGGCAACAAAAGATCTGGAAGAAGGGCGGGTAATGCAAGATGGAATGCCGTGGCCTGGAAATAACGTCAGAGACCATCCAGCAATGATTCAGGTTGGTTGAGTTCTTTTGATGAGTTTGGTAAATTGTTTCTAAATATTACCTCTAACCTTTTGGACTCTAATTGTCTAAATTCTAAACTGCACCGGATTGCCTACGAGTAAACAGAAGTGAAAACATGTCATTTACTAAGGTTACATTCAACATCTTCTGCAGGTTTTCTTAGGCCAAAGTGGAGGACTTGACACTGACGGCAATGCACTTCCATGTTTAGTATATGTTTCTCGTGAAAAGCGTCAAGGTTTCCAACATCACAAGAAAGCTGGTGCCATGAATGCACTTGTGAGTATCATTTTCAATAGTCAACATGGATTCAGTATCTGGATATAGTTATCTCACTTGTTGTGGTTAATATAAACTGTGCAGGTTCGAGTATCTGGTGTTCTTACTAATGGACCTTTCTTATTGAATCTTGATTGTGATCACTACATAAACAACAGCAAGGCCTTGAGGGAAGCTATGTGCTTTATGATGGATCCTAACCTCGGTAAATATGTTTGCTATGTCCAGTTTCCACAGAGGTTTGATGGTATTGATAGGAACGACCGATATGCCAATCGTAATACTGTTTTCTTTGACGTAAGTATCTTAACCATGTTGCTATGATTCTGTTGATGTTGTATTGTTTCTTTGACTAATTTATTCTTGATGTTTTCTAAACCATTTTTATTCTTTCTGATAACTTATTTTCTTCAAACTTGACACTTGAACAGATAAATCTCAGAGGTTTGGATGGCATTCAAGGTCCTGTTTATGTCGGCACTGGATGTGTCTTCAATAGGACGGCTTTATACGGTACTGAACCTCCTCTTAAACTGAAAAAAAAGAAGCCTGGGTTTCTATCATCACTCTGTGGTGGAAGTAAAAAGAAGAGCTCAAAATCTAGTAAGGAAGGATCAGAAAAGAAAATGCCTAAGAAGTATGTCAACCCAACTGTGCCCGTCTTCAATCTGGAGGATATTGAAGGAGGAGTAGAAGGTAGGCTTGCATTCGTTGCATTAATAGTTCCATCATTCAAACTATTTTCTCTACATTTAACGTTGTCATTTTCAACTGCTAAAAAGAAATGTAGCTTGCTTTCTTGCTTCTTTGGAGCGTTGCATCTCGTGTTAAAATTTTGTTTACCTAATCATTTACATGTACAGTTTTCCTAGAAAATGATTTAGCTATTTTAATTTATCAATTATTATGGATATTTTCTCAGTTGATGATAAGAAACCACTACTGTCAAAAGAGAGTCTTGAGAAAAGATTCGGCCAGTCGGCTGTTTTTCTTGATTCTACGCAAAATCAAGAGAATGGTGGTGTTCCTCAGAATGTTACTCCAGAAACGCTACTGAAGGAGGCTATTCAAGTTATCAGCTGTGGTTACGAGGATAAATCAGAATGGGGAACAGAGGTGTGTGTTATCTTATGTTGAACAATATTTTATGTAACAGACAATGCGATTACATTCAATCACTTTCATTTTCTTAAATTATTATCGGTGTCGACGAGAGTCAGTGAATAAAAGAAAAACTAGTCACATTCTAATACTATTAGCTGAGCAGATTATTGCTAACATATTCATAATGATTACTAATCCAATAAATTAAACTATAAACTAACAAAGATTGCAAAAGGTAAATCATTATTTGTTTTCTGTTCTACAGATAGGATGGATTTACGGTTCAGTCACAGAAGATATTCTTACTGGATTCAAGATGCACGCCCGTGGTTGGCGGTCTATATACTGCATGCCAAAGCGGCCGGCATTTAAAGGTTCTGCGCCTATCAATCTTTCAGATCGGCTAAATCAAGTGCTTCGGTGGGCTTTAGGTTCTGTTGAAATTCTTTTCAGCCGACATTGTCCGATCTGGTATGGTTATGGTGGAAGACTAAAGTGGCTCCAAAGGGTTGCATATATTAACACCACAATATATCCACTCACTGCCATTCCCCTTCTCGTGTATTGTTCCTTGCCAGCCGTCTGCCTTCTTATTAACAAGTTCATCATTCCAAAGGTTTGTTATTTATTTCTTCATACATATAATCCAGCAACCAAACAAGTGATTAAGTATAATCAATCATACATTGTTAATGTTACTATAGTTAATCATTCTTTTGTTGAATTTATCCTAAGTATGATATCCTGAGTGAATTGTAATTCTCCTTTTTTTTTTTTTGGTTCCAAGAAAATATTTTCATAACCAACATAACTTTGTGAATTGACACATGCGAACACATCCAATCACTTCTAAATTATTATGGGTGCATATTTTGTGTCAGTGTTGGTATGATGTTCTAGTCGGTGTCAGTGCTTTGTAGACTCGCCGTGACTGCCTCCAAATAAAGCATGCATTAACAATCTAACCTAATTTTATTTGGCTTGCAGGTTAGCAACATAGCAATTCTATGGTTTATTCTTCTCTTTGTTTCAATCATGGCAACTGGAATCCTGGAGATACGATGGAGCGGTGTTGGAATTGATGAGTGGTGGAGAAATGAACAATTTTGGGTGATCGGTGGTGTGTCCGCGCATTTTTTGGCCGTGTTGCAAGGTCTAGTAAAAGTAGTGTTCAGAGTCGACACAAACTTCACAGTGACCTCAAAAGCATCGGATGAAAACGGAGACTCTGCTGAACTCTACAAGATCAAATGGACATTTCTTCTGGTTCCTCCAACGACACTTTTCATGGTAAACTTGATAGGAGTTGTTTTTGGTGTATCATATGCTGTCCATGCTGGTTACCGATCATCTGGTCCGATCTTTGGTAAACTTTTCTTTGCATTTTGGGTAATCATTCATCTTTTCCCGTTCCTTAAAGGTCTTATGGGACGCAAGAATCAAATACCAACCATTATTATGTTCTGGTCGATCATCCTTGCAACTGTTTTCTCTCTGTTATGGGTTCGTCTTGATCCGTTTACCACAAGAGTCATTGGTCCTAAAGCTGAGAAGTGTGGAATTGGATGCTAGAACAATCATATGCTTGGTGTTTTGGATTGTAATTATAATAGTGGTAGGTTTTATATTTGGTTATGTATCTTTTAAGTTATGTGCAATTTATATTAGATTAGATACACGATTTGAACTAAAGTTAGACGCAAACTTCTTATCATATTATTACAGATACTGCAGCGCATTAGATAATTTATTTGTGCACTCTTTTGGTGTGGATTAAATTACTTACCTAGTTGGAATGTCAAATCGTCATTTTTATGCTTTGCTCTTGGTTTATTTAAAAACAAAATAGAATGTTCGTATATCACTCACAAATACTTAAATAAATAAATATTGAGGAAGTACGTAAACACTTAAATTTCATGAATTAATAAATATTTCAGTAAAATTCTTAGTTCCACTTTTATCAGACATTCATAACTTTAATCAAGTAAGCTTTTGCCTCCACTGAATCTTATCAAAATGAGAAGCTCACCAGAAGGAAGCAATGTCAATAGTCATACCATTCAATTGATGAAGGTGATATAAAGTTGTGAGATTCATAATATAGTTGAAAAGCTAGGATTCACACAATTTCATCAAAACCATCAAATATTAATGACATGAGAACTGAAGCAAGCAAATCGACGACAGTATCCTTTTGTCTACATGAATCCAAAATTTTCAAAAACAAGAAAAAGAAGTTAAGTTTTGTGACATAACACTGATCCAACAGTAAAAAAACATTTTAAAATTGCTTTTAGGTACGGACAGGAGCTCCTCCGGCTACAGCAGGGTGAGGGGCTTGACCAGGCTGACCGGGCCTTGGCGCATCATCCTTTAAAAAAGAAATGAACAAATTTGTTAAACACCAACAACTAAAATAAACAGCAAAATATATAATTATAAATAAATAGACTGGTAAACAATTTCACAACCACTTAATCCAGACTTTCATTAAATGAGAGGGATGGGTTTAATTGGATGAGAGGGACTTGATTAGATATTTTGTTTGGTTGAGAGGATGGGAGTTAAGCCTATCTTTAGTTCACAAGAGGATGGGGGAATTTAATCAGCCAAACACACGGTATGTAAAGCAAACTAAAGTGAATTGACCACTTTTATACACACTCAAATGCCACAATATCAATATCAAACTATAACAGGTCTATGAACAAGTCTAGGATTTGGTAGAGGGAGAGTAATCGACATTATACATCGACCCTATTCATTAACAAGCCTTAACTCTCACATTTTGGATGACATACTATAACATTACGATCTACAAAATAATGTGCAACTGACACTGGTCAAATGCAGATCATGGAAAATAGTGTTATGTTTCAAATTCCGGTCTGAAACCGTGCTATAGTGCCACAATAACGGCTATTTGACAATACACTGTCCTAAACAGCGGATCGCACAACAATAATGATCTGTTCAAATTATGACATGCTATAGTACAACATTATTTGACAGCACTGAATTAACTTAGTGCAAAAGGTATATAAGAAAACTAAAGTTTCAAATGTCAAAATTGGCAATTCAATTACAAATAGCCTTATAGTCTCATGCGCAACCTATTTTTATTAGATTAGAGTCTAATCTTAGTTCCATTATCACTAATAGCCTTATACAAATCTCCATATACAATTTCAAGGGTAATTCAATGGCTAAACTAGTTCATAATAAAACAAAAGTATTGAAGAGCTATTAAAAGAGTTAGTTAATTACCCTCCTATCGGTACAAGATCCGACCCTCAACATTAGAGTGGATAGCACATGAAACACAGTATTGCATCTTCAGATACAACTTAGGAAGATTGTATTCTACAAATCAAATTCCAACAAAAAAAAAAAAAAATCAATTAAGGAGAATATTTAACTACCTAATTCTTCTTGTTTGTGCGTCTTCTTAAGCTCGGTCACTGTCAGCTTGTCATTGGGGAGTGAAAGCAATGACTCCGTATACATAGCCAATCGGAATCCACGTGCATCTTCACAATAAGAGTTATGCTCTAGAAACTCTCCTTTGTCACTATATTTCACCAATCCGGTACCACCATCTGTTCCAATAATATCACCACTTTTTGTATAGGAAAAAGGGCAAAAGTAGGGAATGTCATCATAAATAGGAAGAACAAGAGTCTTAGTCCAAGATGAATGCACTTTGTATTCTTTCATCACCCATATATCAACTTTCTCGTCCCTCAAAATCCATAGACTGAGAAATCCTCTAAATACCCAAAAACCACAACCTTTGGAATTATAATTAATATCAACTGGGAGAAGAATATCTAGAAGTTTCCTTTCCGTTAAATGAAAGGCAACAATAACATGGTCAGATATATCATGTTGAAAAGCCAACCAGTGAATAGCCCCATTGAAGAACGACTCTACTTGTCGAACCAAGGAAGAGACATTAGTATAAAGAGGCAAATGGGTTGTACATGCAATTTCCTTCCACACATTAGCTCTCAATGAGAAAAGCCACAAATGAGTTAACACATCATCTGAGTTTGGAATTTGATCACCGGAAAATGAAACCACCAAATAATCATCGGTTGAGTGATCATACCCAAAACCATAGAAATTAATAAAATGTTCATTAGGAGACAAAGGTATTTGTTTGTGACGTCCAATGGATGGATTCCACAGGTAGAAGCATGCACCACAGTGCAAAAGTATAAACCCTCTACAAGAACCTTTAATTTCAATATCGAAACAAGATTGTGGACACAAAAAATTAAGGTTCATTGAAGCAGAAGTGTAGAGTGATAGTTCTATATCTACAGATTGAGTTTTAGGAGGTGGAGTTAACATGAGCATAATTCTAGGAGTATGTGTTGCAAAGGTGAGTTCAAAGTTAGAATTTGCAAACTCGGTATCATGAGAGATGAGAGAAAACCAAGACTTACAAACGCATTTGAAACGAATAAGAGAATTCACCGGTAACCTTAGCAATATTTGGATGATCAAATCATGAGGCAGAAACAGCGGATTCTTCTTCTCCATGCGTCTGACGGTTGTTTTCTTCCGCTTGGTGCTGAGAAATGCGTGAGACAGATTCTACCCCCCGTTAGCTCTTTATTTATAGTTTCTGGCTTGCTACCTACATCCACCAAACATCATTTTCACACCCCTTACCAAAATTACGTTGCCCACGTGAATTATCTCATTTATTAAATTTACAAAATAGACTTTTTTTTAACAGAAACTTTCATAATATAATAAAATAAATAAAAAATTATAATTATATTATGTATTATCATATATTTATGGGGCAGTTTAGCATAGTGATAGTAAATTGATGTATCCTTGATCTTTAGCTTACTCTTTATTTTTGACGCAAGCAAATTTAAGGTGTTTCATTCATAATTCATAATAATAGTAGCAATGCAAGGAAGAATTACATCAAAAGTACTTCGCGAAGCATGGGATAAAGCTGCTAATGCAAGAGCATGAGCGTTTCAGTTTGCTTGACACCTACTAAAAACAACTACAAAGTAGTTTATATCTAGTTGGCCTATTCAATTATGTTTATGTTTAAATGCATCAACATGAAATAACTTTTTTTTTTTGTAAGAAACTAAAATGGAATATAATACTGATAGCCTGGAAGATCAGCACAGGAAGTGCCAAAAAACCAGCTGAAAGAGTATCAAGTTACATCAGAAAAATCAAAGGTTACAAAACAAAAAATGGAAAAGTGCCAAGACCCCCCATTATAGATAAATGCCTAGTGGATTCGACCACCAAATTTTCTTTTTTGAAACTTAGCACATAGTTGCTGATAAATGCATACAAAACAGTCTCACTTTCTACTGGTTCTATTACCCAGGAATTTCCATCAATATCTATCTGGAACAAGAAAGTTGTAGCGATATTACATAATACTGGTGCAATGAAAAACAAATGCCAAATATCTATCCATCGACAGAGAAACTAGCTAAAAATTAAAGTTTGCCTGAAAAATTCATATTACATAACCTGTAACCCAGTGTAGGTAAAAGATAAAACCCTCGATACATGCCATATCAGCTAGAGTTTTTAATTTTTGAAAGAAAACAAACCTAAACAACTGGCATAAAGATACTGAGAAACACCTTATTAAAGGGCATACATGTAGTCCAGATGTTTGTGATCTAACACAACTAGTAAAAATATAGTATGTTTGCAGAACAAGTTAGGTTAAACATCTTTAGCCAATGCAGAGAAATCAGTATCAGCTGATTCCATATCCTTGGATTTGGGGCGAGTTTCTTGCCGGCCATTATCTTCAATAGGTATCCCTCGCCTCACACGGGATGAAGATGGCATCTCTGCATCAAATATAGAGGGAGAATTTGCAATAACATCAAAAAGGCCATTTTTCATTTCTTCAGCTGCTTCAAAGAAGCGACCGAGACCACCGAAGAGGCTGCGTTCCATGACTTCAATATCACTTCGTAGCCCAGGGAAGTTGAACACTCCATCGTCTGATGAGCTATTTGATGAGCCAAATGTGGTAGACCCTCCTCTAAGTACCTCACTGGTGATATCTTCTTCTGTGTACTCTTTGTTTGATTGCAGCACTTCAACAGGCCTGAGAATTAGTCCAAAGGTAAAGATGAAATTAAAGTTTCAGTTGCATTTGCAGAGAGGATGGGTGATGAAACAAGTACACGAAAAGGAAAATTGAGTACTGCAGTTCTTAATCTGAAGAACATAATGACCAAGAAATATAATCAACCAATAAAGCACAAAAACTTTTTAAAGGAATGTTTGAATATCAAGACAATTTGATGGTGCATTTCTAAAAAGTAGTGCTGCCTGTGCATAACCCTAATATCTAAAAATTGAAATCAATTGAACCATTTGTATCAATATCAAGATACTTTGATGGAGCACTTCCAAAAAGCTGTGGTACTTGTGCACAACTCTTAACACAAAAAATTGAAATCAATTGCAGCATTGGCAGGAAAACACCCACACACTACACAAATGGAACAGTGTCCACATGTCATATTATGATACTTTATACTCCCTCCGTCCCGCAATACTTGACCTATTTAGAAAAAAAAAATTGTCCTACAATACTTGACCTTCTCAAATTTTTAAGCAGAATTTGACAAGTTTACCCTTATAAATGCTTTTTGTGGTCTCCAATAGAATTGTATCTCATAATTAAGCATGTCTAGCATGCAAATATTAACCAATGACAATGAAGTGCAATTTAGTAATCATTACTTAAAAGTGAATGTTTAAAAATAATAATAAGGGCAATTTAGTAAAAATATCATTCTCTTTCTTTCATCTTTACACTTTTCTTAATCTGTGTGAAATGGTCAAGTAGATCAAGTATTGTGGGACGGAGGGAGTATTTGAATGTCTATAATTTCAGTGAGCGTATATGCTTGTTTAGGAATCAACTTATCAACCTTCAGAGCATGTAAAACAAACCTAAACCAAATAAGGCACTAAAGCTTTGAAAATCAGGTTGCTTGGGCATCAAATGTTCAGTATGGCTCATTTGCAAGAACGACACATGTGTGCATGGACAAGTGACAGGAGCCATTCCCTCTCCTGCTATGTTGCAAAAGACAACACTGTACCAATGTTCTTTTTAGGTAAAGTAACAGAAAGTTGAAAATCAACTGCGTCTTCTATGTTTTTGTGTTCTCTATGTGTGATTATAAGTCAAAAAAACATTGCAATTTGTGTAAGTCTCTATCTTAATAAAGGAAAATACATAAATTAGAATCATTTGGGATAGTGCATTTATAAAGTCCTCTATTAATTACAGAATTTCTTCAGCTAAACCCCTTTTCAACTTAGATGGGAAAAAAAGTTATATTGCAGTAATCTAAATGTTTGAAATATTGTGCAGGTCAGAATCTTATAAGGTGTCAATTTTGTGTCGGCATAGAGCATTAAGGATCCGAAAGACGACGAACAGTATTTTTCTTAATACTTTAACTTCTATTTCCAATAATCTACGATACTCAAAAACTGGTCACTCAAATTAAATCTTCAAAAGGCTAAAACAAATACTCCCTCCATTCGAAACCTTGGATGGTTTTAGCATATTTTATTCTTGTTTGAAAACAATAGATGTAAACAAGATTCACATACAGCAAGATTGACATAAAGGATATGATGTTTTAATGGATTATCTACAAATATTAGCACACTAGCTGTCAGTATGGCAGAATAACAGCGAGTCACTGTGATTTTGCAAAAGCTACACCGGAGATTCAACAAAATATTGAATTCGTCAAATCCACCGTGCTTCAAACATGCAGCAGCTCTTCCTAACAACTTCAAATAACAGATTTTAAACAAACTATTTTTACCCTAATTCTAGTATGTGTCAGCTAAGCCATTTCATATTCAAAAAATTTGATTAAAAACAAAATTTCAAATCAAAGAATTGGAATTCACAGGAAAATCCCATCCTAACAAATCAAATCATGATGTAAAATAAATTGGGAATAGGGTTATAGACAATACTGACTTTCCAGCGCAAGTTTTGAGAAGCTCTTCAGTTTTCTCGCATTTCCGAACGAACTTTCCAGGTTCAACTTCTTCGGTTTTGCACTGAGATTTCACGACTTTCCTGGTGGAGCATCGTTCATCGGAACCTGAAGAGTTGTTGTTATCGTCGTCGCTCCAAACCCAACCCATTTTCTTTGTTCGATTCTATCGTATTGTTTGTGTTGCTCCTTAATAGGTCGGTTATGGAGCTTAAAAAAAAATAATAAGGATGCTTTCAATAACTTGGACAACAAGATAATTTTTTTTTCTTTGAACAAAAAAAGACAATTTTTATTTTAATTTTTTTTTGTGAATTTAATATTAATAGTAATAATCTTCTAGTTTTTGTGAATTTAATTTTAATTTAATATTAATAGTAATAATCTTCTAGTCTAATTAAAAAAAATTAAGAAACACCTAACTTATATACAACTTAAAAGAGAATTTACACTAAAAGAATTTCTAGCTACCAAACAACTTGAAGAAAAAAATTAAGCAAATTTAGAATTATATTGGATTTGACTTTTACCATGATTACTAAACTTTTATAAGTTATAAATTTAGTGAAAATTCAATAAAAATATAAATGATTTCGTAAAGTGTGGAATTCAAGTTTTTTGTTAGGTTACCACAATATTGATAAAAAACGATAATTAATTAATATCCATAAAAATGGAACCTCTAACCACTTCTTACAATTTAGATCATTGTTCAAATTTGTTTTTGTAGTAGGGGATACCCTGAGATTTGTTAAGGTTTTGATATTGAGAGCAAAAATAAGATAAATATAATATAAAAAAAATATATATTCAAATTTAATTATAATTTAACACATTTCTAACACAATCAATTCAGGACAGATGACTTTCTTGAAAGGGGATATTGTCCTCCTTAGAAAGGAGATATATCCCACTATTAGTGAGAAAGATCAATCGTATTAGTCGATGGTTGATCTTGTTGAAAAAGTGTAATTGACTTGAGATATTCTATTCATGTTAATACAAATTAAAGTAATCTCCTAATTGTGAAACATATCAACTCAGCAAAATTTGATTGAATAAAGAAAATGATTTTCAAATCATTTTCACGCCTAAGAAAATAGGATTTACTGTCCACAAGCCAACAGATGCCTAAATCCTACCTCCTCCATGTTGGAACTTAAAATACACTTTTTTTTTTTGACACTTAAAATACACTTATCACCTGCATAAAAATTCCACAAACTAACCATCCTAGTAACTTCACCATAAAGTAAACTCCTCCAATCTGATCCAACTGCCAAATACAAAATCCTGCTCAAACTTTTACCACCATCGTCACCAATCATCATACATACATCCCATATTAGCTTGGATACCTCAGCGTATATATTGTATAGTATAAAGTCCAGCTAAATCACAACCCTTCATCTGGAATTTCATGTTTTGAGCTCTTGTTTTTTTTCTTTGACGTTGACTTGCTTCCTTTGTCTCTTGATGCCATCTTCTCATGTTCATCATTTCCTTTGGATTTTTTGTGTTCTTCACTCTCCTTGGCTCTTTTCTTTTTGTGACTACCATCTATCACATTTTCTTTATTTCTAGAGGACTTTTTTCTTTTCAAAGGTGTTGCTTCAATTTCTTCCCCATCTGTGATCTCTTTTACAGTTTCTTCCTTGCTTGGTAGCGAATCTGCTACTTTGGGCGTATCTGAGTAAATAAAATTAGTGGTGCAGAATAAGCAACCTTACTGAACTTAAATAACCAAAGATATTTGGAAACAATTTAAGAACATATGTTGTGAAGAAACAGCTAGGTCATGCATTCAAGGAAGAAATAAAAACAAACAAAAGAAATAAAGAATGTTACAAGCCAAAAGATCGGAATTATATCACGGACGGAAATTTGAAGATAAAAAAGGGGAACAGATTTGCCACCAAGAGTTTCCCATTCCCAATGGATCTATTGCAGCCCCTCTAACTAAATTCTACAAGTGTCTCTTTTAATTAATTGATAATTTTGATTCTACAAGTGTCTCTTTTAATCAATTGATAATTTTGAATAAAACATACTACTCTGACATCAAGCAACACTCATCATCAATCACTTTTATTTATTGAGAATCGTGAAAAAAAATACTACATTGAGAAACAATGAAATTGATGATCAAAAAGACTAACCTTCAACAATGAAATTGGAATCAAAAAGAACATGCAAAATATGCTGCTTAAGGAAAACCTGCAACCAATCAAAATATATATATGATTATGACTGACTATTATACAAGAACACAGATATTTTTTTAACAAAATGACTAACTTAACAGATGCATATTATTAAGGGTTTGTCTAACAAGTGTTGCACATGTTAAAGTAACTAAAAGTGGCAAGTTTTTTTTAAAAAAACAACAATTATTTATTAAAAAGTTATATATTTAATACAAAATATACAAGTTCCAATGCAAAGTTACTATTTCAAACTTCTTAACATGTGCAAATTTGCACATGATAGAAAAACCCTATTATTAAAGGCAGAAAACAACCATGACAGTCATTGAAGACCCAGGCTCATGTTTACACATGTACCACTTTTTAGTGACCTCACAAATAACAACTATTTTCAATGTCAGAACATGTCAAACAGTACATAACGATATCTTTCTCCAAACATAGATTTAATCAATACAAGTTAATAGACTTTAGCTCATAGGTTTATTTATCAGATATTCAAATAAGCCATATAGTTTAGAATGGCCAAATATCATTAATTTCTTTTAGATAACGGTGACATACAGATCACAACAACATGAACTATATAGCAATACTGAAAAGGACAAAGAAAAAGGATATGAAACCTACAGATGAAAGAAGCTGCCTTGTCTTTGTATCCCAAAGTCGTAAATAGCCATCCAGTCCTACAAAAATAGTGATTATATGAGTACTGGTGGTGGACATGGCAAAACTCAGTTGATAACAGAAGCTTGATATATTTTTATCATACTAAGAAATGACATCACTTTAATCAGACTAAGAAATGACATCACTTTATCTAGAAAAAAAAAAAAGTGAACCAGTGACTACTCGCTCTGTACTACTTTATGAGCTTCAGAAGAAATCGTGCTCAAGGTAGATATAGTAAATAAGATTTTAATTTGGCTCCAGATAAACAAAAACAATTTTAGAGGTGACTATTCAAAAGTTAATATAATATGCAACGCATAAGGGAAAAGACAGGCTAATGCTCACCACATGAAGCTACCACAGGTAACTTGGGGTGCCTGACAATGGATCTGATGCTTCCAGAGCATTTTCCGGTAAAACATCCTAGCATTTTACCTGTATTTATTAAAATAATAGCAAAACAAAGTCATTGAAAAAGGCCACCAAGAAGACAAATGAAATGAATAAAGTTCACAATAATAAGAAGTTTTAACTAAACACAATTGCACCAAGTTGACAATCAATTGTTTCTAAAATTAAATAGTAGGAGGCTCATCTTAATTATAGATACATATTACATTAGTATTAGTATTTTGAGGGACTGTTAATATGCCAGATGCTGACCCCACTTAGTTGGATAAGGCTTGGTTGTTGTTGTTGTTAATATACCAGATCCAGCTACTCTTGCCAAATAATAGCTCATTTATAACGTTGTCAAAGAGAAAATTATTTTATAGAATTAATATGTCAAATAAGATAGTCCAAAATGTTCAGTCATAGATGGAAAAAGAGGAAGGTCAGATGAAGAATAGCATTAATACTAATACAGTATACTGAATAATATAGAAGTTAAACAATGCTGTAACCACTACTTAAATTTATGAAACATTTCCATAACTTTGGGGGGTACCTGTACGTATATCAACAGAAGCCATGTCACCAGACCCATTCCCTAGATAGATTGTGTTGCCATCTATATCCTCAGCCAGTGCTTTAATTGGTGTCTCACGAAAATCAATAGAAAGAACAGGCCTTCTCTGAGCAGATATGTCATAAAGGCGAACCTGTTCAAAGGACCAGCGTTATAAATGAAAGAGTAATTAGAAAATGTATAAGAGATTCATGAGAAAAGTGTTTCTGAATTAAAAAGTAAACTGAACAGCACATTCACAGTTTGAATTTGAAACCATATTATTCTCATTCTCCTTATCTTTGTTAAAAAAAAAGGAGAATTGGAGCATTCAGCATTAAGGTGATAAACTATATTATTCTTTTTAAAAGTTAATTAGTTTATGAGAGAATATGAGAGAATTTTAATGTTGTAGATATCATTAACTAATGACTATCATATTTACTTCATGGAATCAAATAATGTTAAAATATGCAATATATGCTTCCGTTTGTATTCAAATTGAAAATTGGCATACACACGGCTTAAAAAAGGAAAATTTGAAGAAATATATGCACAATATATGGTAGGGAGAAACAGTGGATTCTACTTCTAACAATATAAAAATTTAAATTGATTGCATTTAATTTTAGAGATAATAGAACCTTCATATATTAGAAATTTGAGTAACAACCAATTGATTTGAAAAGAATGTTTTGGGGACTCTTTGGGCAAAACTGAGGAGAAAAAAAAAACTAGCTTCCTGTTCAATTAAATATTAAATAATAGAAATATCAAAGGTTAGATCTTATCATATCAAGAAAATAAGTCAAACACATTAACTAGATTACAATCCTTTGCATGAAAGATTAGCTATAGTCCATGACAATAAAGTATTCATGCATGAACATACTTTGTGGAAATATGTTTCCACTCCCTCTTGATAAAATATGATTTGTATTTCTCTGCAATTCCAGATTGAGAGAGTGGTTATTAATCCTTCTCAAAAGTCTTTAGTACACCCTCTAATACACCTTGTTTAAGTATATCAACATCAAAGAGGAGTATTTCGTGTTATCTGACACCAAAGATCATTTTCTTCATTTAGTTTGGAATTTAAGAAGAGTTCACTGATTAAAAGTACCTGATGGTTATTGGTGCCAGCAACAAATTTTCGATGGTCGTCTTTACTTAGATATGAAACAGATGTGAACCAGGTAGGTGTAAATATATCAAGGCTGTTTTTAGGAGGCTGCATAGGTTAAAAAAAATTAGTAAAACCAAGCTTGGTAAAACAAAAAACAAAATGTGTTCTAGCATAAGATAAAGTGGAGAAGAAAAATTAATAGTTAATAAAAAAATTGAAATGAAGGGGGTTCATGGCTCACAGATTTGGCATTCCAGATCTTCGTGCAGTTATCAAGATCCCAAATATTAACTTCAACGCCTTTCCTACAAATAAAGTACTTATTTGTCATTTTTCATGTGTGAGGTGAACACATTTATAGATAATAGCTATAAGACGTTTTGTTCAGATTCTCAAAGGCTGTGGTAAAGGGTGTCTATTTGTATGATGTTTATATCAGTTATAACTTGTCATATGATTGTGATATATCAGTTGTAACTTGTAATATGCTTGTGATAGATGCATAATCTATCTAATTCATGTTTAAGCAGTAAGGAAATTCTAGCATTTCATGATGTTTTTTCTCTTTATGAACCTTCAATAATAGAATCATTTTGGTGAAGTGTTATCTATTACAAAGAGTACTCGGATCTTTTTTTAATATCTATAAGGTTTCCCACAAAATCAGTAAGTATATCTGCAGTACTATATGAGTCTTGAAATATGGCAGCACAAGCAATACGGCAAAAGCTCAATGGCAGAATTATAAAAAAAGTTTGTCGCCTGCATCTATTGTAGAAAATAATGGTTCTTTTAAAATGATAATTTCTTCGTTAATCATTATTTTTGAGGGACTACATCTGGCTGATCATCAAATCAGAACCCTCCAGTAGTTGAATGTCCTTCACTCTTTCGTTCCTTTTTTCCATAAAATGCAAAACTATTTAAACCGTTCAATAGTCATGTGCATTCAGCATAACTTAAAAGTGTATACCTCATGCAAATCATAAAAACTCACCCTCCAAATAAAGCAAACTTCTCATTTCTGTCCACCTTGCAACACAAGATGTTACCACTATTACATACATTCCAGGTTTTTAAAGGATCAATGCTGGAAGACCCTGTCGCTGAATCAGGAATTTCAATGGACCTTATGCTTGCGTTCCCTTTGCCCGAGCATGTAAGTAAATTATAAGCCCTAAATAACAATGAAACATTTGAATGATGCTGGAAGTACCCACATATATAAAATCACAAACACATAATAGCTGCACCCATACAAACATAAGTGCAAACACACAAGCGTATAATGCAAGTGATTAATGCATCTCAAGCAAAGTGCATGTACATGCAACATTAATGTATTTTAAAAATGAGAACCCACTTAATAACATGTAGATCATAAAGACTGCCATTGCCCAAGAAACTTTTTGCAGAAATGCAAATGTCAACACATTAAAAATGGTGTATGTGACAAGGGGCACACGGAGAATTAACACAGTGGTGTAGTGTAGGTCAAAGCGAGCAAATTATAATGATATGGCTCACTGTGTCAGCAGCTATTCATCCATTATGATTTCTCTAGGTTCAAATTGATTAAACTAGGGATCAGGTCCATTATGTTTTCTCTTCAGCTTTTTGTGCTGCTGGCAGGATGCCTGTGCGCAGCTACAGCTTTTGTGCTGCTGGCAGGAGGCTTTTTTTCTTGTTGTGGGCGTGTTTGTGTTGCAGTCAGCTGCTGCAAGGAACCTTGGTTGTGTACCTTTGGGTGTTTTGTGGTGTTTTCCTTGTCTGTTCGTGTCCTATAGGCTTGGTTGTTGGGGTGGCTCTGTTTTTGTGTCCTAGGAGGGTCACTTTTGTTTGGTTTTTTGAGGTCTCTCATATATACGGGAGGGCTTACCATCTTGGGTGTTCCGCATATATATATATATATATATATATATATATATATATATATATATATATGGAACCTTTGTAATTCTCTTTGTTTTCGTCCAAGTTTGGGTGTTACTTACACGCTCTTGGCTTAATAATACTTTGGCTGATTCAAAAAAAAAAAAAAAGGTCCATTACAAGGGATTGGATATGAATGAGTTTAAGCAAGGCTCATACTTACATGCATTCTTTTTAATGGATGTAACTGAACTTGTTACAAAATAGAAATAATTTTACATTGCCCTATTTCAAGCAGGAAATTTTTTTCCCATTATGCCGTGTTTCAAGTCTCTATTGGCCTCTCTACTTGAGTATCTTTCAAGCAACACAGTATTTATCCTAGGTCTTTAATCTCGCACAATGGACATGCCGAAGATATAGCTATATGTAAATACTAAATGTCTGAACTTTGAAAATTTTCTGAAACTGTTAAGTCATGCAATCATCTAAAACATAAATACTAAAAATGAACAATTACCAGTTCCTACAGGCTACAGTCCAGTCTGATATAAATGATACAATTAGCATTTGTCAAGATGTGCAACACGCCAACAACAAAAAATACTAGTTAAAAGTCATAATATTCTATTATCTTTTTTTAAAAGTGAATCTCACTTGATTAAAAAATATTTATTTTCCTAAAATAGTTTCAGTATTTTAAAGAGTTTTGGAAAGATTATTATAATCTCCTAATAGTTTTGTTGTCTGGTTCGAGAGATTAATCTGCGCAATTGTGTGTAGGAAATACATTGTTTGCAACAAACAAGTAATATTATAACTTCCAATTACAACTTTCATCATGGTACCTCCACCAAGTCGCAAACACAATCCATCTCATGTATCCAAAAGCACAAGATTGAAAGTTGTCAATGGATTGAACAAGAACAAGAGTTTTGCGAAGACACAAACACCCTTAATGAGGAATTGTGAAGATGGGCAGCAGAAAATCGTAACCCGATTAAAGGTACCCGTGAATGGTTGGGAACTTTCAACACGACAGAAGAGGCTTCAAAAGCTTATTAAAGGTAATAAAACTTGAATTTGAAGTTGTGAACAATATTGTTGTTTCTATTAACACTAGTTGCTTGTTTGAATGGCTCAAAGAGAAATACATCAAGTATATCTTCATCTTTTCCGGATGCGGTTCATTAGATTTGAAGATATATTTAGCGTGTCACTCAGAGTCATTTAATAGAAACAACAATATTGTTCACGACTTCAAATTCAAGCTATTTTATCTTAAGCTTTTGAAGCCTCTTTTTGTTGTGTTGAAAGTTTCCTCATTAACACTATTCACGGGTAGCTTTAACCGGGTTACGATTTTCTGCAGCCCATCTTCCCGATTTCCTCATTAAGAGTGTTTTTTTGACTTTGCAAAATTCTTGCTCTTGTTCAATCACAACTTTTAATCTTGTGTTTTTGGACATATGAGATGGATTGTGTTTGGGTTTGGTGGAGGAACCATGACGAAAGTTGTAATTGGAAGTTATAACAATACTTTTTAAAGAGAAAGGAAAAAATATTACAGAGCAGAGAAATTCATATCTATGTTTTGACTTAACACTACTCTCTCCTACCCAATTCTCTCCTCTCAATTCCTTTGCCTATAGGCAAATTACTTAAACAAGACTGTAGTTACAACTATCAACTTTTGTTTAAATAATAATATTTAAGTTAAGAATATGGTCGGTGGTGCTAAACCAATAACAATTATGTACACTAATAATTAGGCCAAGTACTAATACTAATAGACCTTGTCCAAAACAATAGTACCATATAACCCAAGTAGTCTCACAACTATCTAGAAGGAATAGACGTGAGACCTACCTACAAAGCAACCTAAAAATAGCACAAAACTGTGATGTATATATGCTATGGCATTCACATCACAATAAGAATGAAAAACAATCTTAAACCATCAAAAAGCTAGGGTTTATATACCTGGATTCTAACTCAAGATCCTGTTTTGCAAATAGATGCAAACCAATAACATTATTCTCTTCAGACTGAAGATCTACATCATTGGCATTTGAAATGGTAGCTAGAGAAACTCCAGTGACAGGACTCAAAACCTCAATCTGCAGTATATATTTACATATATTGAATGAAATGCTTAATTTTTCATAACAAATATTGAAAACAAAACATGTTCCAGAGTCAACTATAAAACAGCTAAGTAGCTTACCTGACCATTTTTCCTTGCTACAGCTAATAACTGCAATACCAGAAAAACATAGGGAAATAATAAGAATTTCTCTAAACTAAAAACCAGTACTGGGGAATCATTAACTTTTTAATTGCTTCCTACTTTAAAGGGAATGCACTGGCAGTGTAAATTAGTTTATCACGGTGAACTGTTTTGCCCCGTCACACTCTTATAAGTTATAAGTGTACTAACAGTTTGCATTTACACCGACAGTGCACGTCCCATTCAATTCATCTCTATGGAAAACAGAAGTGAGTTACACCAATAATGATAATGATTGCAGAGAAAGAAAACGTACCGGGTTGGATTGGCGATCAATGAGTGAAACAGCGTTAACAGACTTAGTTGAATCGGGTTGACCCCATTTATCTACAATCTTGGGACATCCTTGTTGTTTTTCACGGGATTCGATAACTAAGAAGAGAAAGAAGAAAGAGTAAGAAAAAGTAGAAGCGAATTGAAAGTAAGAAATGATAATAATACCTTTGATAAGACCAAGTGTATCGAATGTTAGAGCTCGAAGTGGAGGACAACCAGGGCACTCTACGGTGGTAGCACGAGGCATGTTGCCGTAGCTACGGTGGTGAAGCTGCGATTTTGGAACGGAAGGAGTAGTTTGTCTGTGTATGGTGCTACTGGTTGCTGCTTAACCTATTTAGTTATACGGGTACCGGTTTTTCATTTTTGGGCTTTAATGGGCCTGTTAACTTTTTTTGAAATAAATGCTTTGAAAATTACTCAATAAGACCCCTTTTTTGTGGTCAATATTTTACTAACGCTTATATGAATATACTTTTTATTTTTTATGTGCAAATGAATGTTTGTTGCGTTTTAATTTTCTAAAATGTACGTAATTTTTTTTTTTTTTTTTTTATGTGTGCGCCGATAGTGACGTTCAATCCATGTTTTCGTGGATAGCATGTGAAGGTGGAGTGTTATATTAGTGAGTTAGTTCAAACTGCAAATGTCAAAAGTGTTAGTAAATTTTGGTTAAATTGTGTCGAGTGTTGTCAATTTCTGTTGTTAGATTATTGTTGTTCAGTTATGAGCATTGGTAATTGTTGTTGAATTATGAGCTGTGGTTATTGTTTGTTGAATTGAATTATAAATGTTGGTTATTGTTGTTGAATTATGAGTGTTTATTACTTTTTACTGTTGAATTATAATTGGTGGTCCTGCAAATTATGTTTTATCCCGGTGTAGGAACGGTTGGGGTCCTAACCCCTGGACATATTGGTTTGTAAGTCCCGATCCTTGCAAAAATGAAGGGAAAAAAAAGAAGGATCGGGTTGTAATTCCCTAATGACTTTGTTTTATTGTAACTACTATTATTTTTTAAAGACATTTAATATGTTGGACCGCAGTTCGAATCCACAATTCTCCTTTTTTCAACATTTAATATGTGAATTTTTCTATTAATCTCTTCTAAGTAATAAAAAAAGACGCACGAGAAATTGAAGGAAATTAAAAGGGATGGAAATCCCTAGTACCACAATACGGCGGGTAAGGCTATGGCGTGGCAACCAAAGGAAGGTCGTGATGGTGAAGTAAAGTGGAGCTCTGATAGAGAAATAGACTATAAAGCACGGACACTCCTCAAATTAAGTGCGTCTCGATATCGGACACGCGTCGTGTCCGATACTCGCAAGACATTCTTAGAACATGTGTGGGGTTACTCATAGAAGTATTAGTAAAAAAATTATTTCTTTTTATTGCTTCGACATACCTTGGACACTCCTAAGACTCACTATGGAGAATATTGTACAAAAAAATATTCATAAATTATTTGTTCATCAATATTGGTCTATGATTCTAGGGAAAGTTTTCTTTTCTCTGTACCCTATTTTCTTCTGCTAATGCATAAAACAACAGTATCTATAATTTTTCCTCTTGTTTAACTGTTTTGGTACATCTGAAGACATGTCTGGTCTTGTATATTGCTTGTTATCAGATATTGTCTGGTCCAGTGTTGTTTCGTTTTTCAAAGAATATGAATCAATATGTCTTGCTTCAATTGGTCTCAAGTGATTCTGATTTGAGAAAGCCGGTACTATTTTGGTATAGTTTACTTCCTTCGCGTTAGGATCTGTTCCTGTGTGCCTGAAGAAACCAAAAGGAAATAAAAGTGTCAATCAAATATATTGTAAACTACATTTTCTGATGCTTGCCTTTATTTCCAAACAACCATATGTAACAATACATATATACACAAAAACATATTTTTTGCAATTATTTGCCTAAATAACCATTTAAGAATCTCACATTGTATAGCAATAGTCTAAGCACTGATTATAAATGGGAAATAACCCTCATCTTACAATGCGGTTTTGTGAGGTGGAGTACCTGAAGTTTTGGATTTCATAGAGATCATCTGAACTTTCCTGTAGTATGTTGCTGCTTGGTCCCTTGGTACTGACATCATTATCTACAGATGGTTGAACAAGTTTTGCAGAATATGGATAGTCTTTGTCGCCTTTTTCTTTGCAGCCTGTCTCTTCATTAACAAAGCTAAAAGAGAACCTGCGCGAACGAAATCCATATTTCTGAACCGATGAAATAGCCCTTTCTAATGTTTCTAAAGCCTGTTTTACATTTGAGCTGATATATACATTACTCTTTCTCTTCAATACACCTCTTGTATTATTATCATATTCAAATGAAATGTCATGTTCTTTATTTGCATCCTTTTCAATTTGTACAATCTCTTCAATATTTGCTTCTACAGTCTCTTCTCTATCTGCATCGACAATCTCACAATTCTTATCGCCCTTTAGCACAATAGATGTATCAACTTCCTCAACTGAAAAGTCACTTACTTTCTTTACATTCTTTTCAATTTCTACAATCTCTTCAATATCTGCTTCTACAATCTCTTCTCTATCTGCATCTACAATCTCACAGTTACTATTTCCTTTTAGTACAAAAGATGTTTTGCTTTCCTCGAATGGAATGTCGTGTACTTTCTTGACATCCTTCTCAATTTGTACAATCTCTTCAATATTTTCTTCTACAATCTCTTCACTGTCTGCGTCGACAATCTCACAATTCCTATTGCCATGTAGTACAAAAGATGTATCACCTTCCTCGGTTGAAATGTCATGCACTTTCTTGAAATCCTTCTCACTATGTACAATCTCTTCACTACCTGTATCTAAAATCTCACCATTGTAATTATTTTCATTTTGGTTGCTTCTATCCTCCCGAGACATATTTTTCACCCAATCTTGCTTACTTTGACTAAGCTCTTCAGCAGGAAAAATGCTTGCAACTTGCTTAAGCTTGTCCTCATCCATAGCATTTGATTCATCAGTATTGTATAGAGCTTCGCGAATTCTAACATACAACAAGTCAGTCAAGGCCTTTCCGAATTCTTTGTCGCCGTTCATCTTAGAAGCTACAGCCTATAACAATACCAAGGGCTGGTTAATGTCAGAAGATGATAAAAAAGAACTTACAAATATAATTTTTAAAAGAACATATCTGAAAAGAATGTACAACCTTCTGATAAAGTCTGAAACCACTGCCAATAAGTTGCCTTGAAATGAAATTTATAAGGGATGGAGGCATAAAATCCAGCTTGATATCCAAATTTCCTATTGCCCTACAAAATTTGACAAAAATTAATTAAAATACATTAGAATACTCGATCATAATTTTCCATGAAACAAAATATTACTTATTGGTAAAGCAGCCTATTTGCAAAATCAATGATAAAAACTATCTGTCCGATGAAGTTAAATAACCGAGGTTCAAACCCGTTGAAAGAAAAAATTCTAACATATCAACTTATACACTAACATTTGCTGATCAACAAATAATATAAAATCCTTTCAAGCTACTACTAATGTTTGAGTACTCACTTAAAAACACTCACCGGAAATAACTTCTTTCAGATGTCACCTTTTGTATAACAAAACCTCCCAACAAATCAATTCTCACAACACCCTTTGCTTCAGGAATCACATCATTGTTGAAGCCATCAATAGTCTCGTTCATTTTCTCTGACTCAGTGACCTGAAAGAAAATTAAGCACAAATTTCTCAAAACATAAAGATAATAGTTCATAGTTAACTTGCTACATAAAGAAAAGAAAAAGAATCGAGGTGAGTACCGTTTTCAAAAGAACAACTATCAAGTCATCTTGAAAGTACTCAAACAGATAATAATGCGCTATAGCTTCCCTTGTAGACAGTGGCCATGGAGGCTTCATCCTTTCTTACAAAATATGGAATAATATAATCATTGAAAAGTGAAGGCGTTTAATACGGCGAGTGACATTAAAATGTGATACTTTTTTCAATTGTTTCTTGCAATACAAACCTTACTAGTGCTATTTGTTCTCCAGTTTGGACCTTCTGTAAACAATCAGAAGCAGTAACTTTGAAAGTAGGAACAGTAAACTGTGGCCACCTGAGAAATGAAAATTGTGATAAAGGTTATTTTATCAAGAAGTATCACTTAGATTCAAATTAATTTGTATGCTAAATAATATCAGTTGATGTCTGGTAGCCATAATTATCATTAATTGTTCTAATTTCCATCCTTACATAGATATTCATGAGTGAAAAAATAAATTACATTAGTTTTCAATGTCATGTCATTATGAGAAAAATATGAAGAAAACTGAAAGTACATCATCTGGATGATCATGATGATTCTCACCATTTCTTATAAAGAGATGATTCCCATGAGACGCATAAAGCTGTAATCAACAAAATAACTCATTAAAATTTCACATTTCAATATATAATATGGTGATGCTAAAAATATTTGACTAATTTAATGTGACTGACAAACATCAACAGGTCCATCTACATAGCCTTCAATAAGCAATGTATTATATGGAGTTCCCTCTGGTCCTTCGCGATACATAACGCGGAATTCCTCGTTATCCTGTTTTAACTGTCGAAAGAAGAAAAATGATCAAAATTGGCTTGAGAATTTAATTGAAAAATTCATGTATTTAATGATGAAAGCAAAATTGTTACACAAGATTGCATTAGTCCATTGAATTTTTTTCTCCTTGTAAAATGAAGTTATCAATTGGATAAAAATAAAACAAAACTTGGTCAAAATTATAGAGTAGATAGCCTACTTTCCAATCAGTCCTTGATGTGCTAAATCCTCCACTTTCATCTGCAGAAGCACTTCTCATCATATCAAGAAAGTTTGATAACTCAGCAGTCTTAATTTCTAGTTTCTCCTCATATCCTGCAACAAAGAAAAGAGATAAACTCATGAGTCTAACTTGGATAAACAAGCTCAAATCATATTAAAGAATACTATAAATAAATACCTTCCAATTCCATCTCTGATTGTGAAGAACGATGAAGTTGACTTTTGACAAGAGTTTTGAGTTTGTCATAATTTGTGAGATCAAATGAGGCAAGAGTGTTATCCAACCTCTCCCTATACTGCACAATATTTTTCCTTTTGTCCATCTTTATGTATCTAAAAAAAGAAGGAAGAAGAGCTTTCCATCAGAAAGTCAAAGTTATGCCATAAACAACTATTTATATGTTTATTCTTCAAAATCATATAAGAAAAAAGTACTAAAAGGTTTCTGTTCACACCATAAATTTGAAGATTTTCAGCCACTAGTTAACTGAATTTGGACAGAGAAGGACACCTAATTAGATGACATATTATTTAATGAAACCACATGATCAAAACCAAACTCAAGATGAAATGAAATTCATATTCATATAGTTTTAAAATAAACTATGATATGATATTATTATAGTATATTCTATCTTAGACAAAAAGTATTTACTAATGACATGTGGCAGAATTTGACAGAACCGTTAGTAGTTACAATAATGATATATGGAATTTTCCTGAAAACAGCACTTACATAAATAAATGAAGGTTTGATCAGTTGAGGTGTGATTTACAAGAAGTATAAAAATAATGAATTTTGCAGTAAATCAAGAAGGCAGATCAGATCTTAGAGTAGAAATAGGAGACAAAGTCACATGATATGTAAGCACAATGCGGAGGAGAGTACAATGATCAATATTGGAAACACCAAAACCAAACTATACTCAATATTATTGTATATTACTATTTTTTAAATTAAATAAATGTACTTTACGTATATATTTAGTAAAATAAAATAAAGATTATTCATGTGTACAAGTCTTAACTCAACTGATAAAAATTTCAATATTATTGGACCGGACATTATGACTGAATTTCAAACCCTGACACCACCACTCATGTGTACGAGTCTATAATGATTTTGTCGTTTCTTCTATTTAAAACAAAATAATATAAAGAGGATGGGTAGAAGTTGGAAATTAGTGCAGGGAAGAATGGTACGTGTGTGCCTGCAACAACTGCAAAGGAGTCAAAGATTTTAATTTAGTGGGACCATGATGCATACCCGATCACACAATAATACAGCTATATATGAATGATATGTACGTTGATATTTAATTATATCATATGATATGCATGATGATAATATAGGGAAAGTTTTGGTTGGTAGTTAGTTACAAAAAGAAAAAAGATGTGGTAGTAGGTAATGTATGAAACTGAGAATAGATCAAAAGAATGAGGTTAATTTGGCAATGGAGGGTACTAACTACTACTAGAGTAGAGGGTGTGTCTCTGTTTCTTTCTTAGTTTAGAAAAAGTTCAGAAACAATGCATGCATGATGTTACATTTTTTTTCTTCCTTTTAATCGATATTAATCATGAATAAACTCTTGCTCTTGCCTCCATTGCAATGTTGTCATGAAATGATCTTAACTTTGGTCGGTGTACTTTAGTTAATATTCCCCATGCTGCTATTTAATATTATATATTTAAATAAAAATTATAAAATTAAAAATTTGAACTGTCGATTCAACAACTTGATAATAATACATACTAAATGTAAAATGCCTCACATTTTTTGCCGCAGAATGTAAGATATTCTTCTCAAGTTTATATTATTACATGATTCAAAGATTTAATCTTCTTAGTTTACATGATATATTGATTTATGGCACTTGTTCCCTTCCACTCTCAAATACACCATACCAAATTTTGAGGTATTACGAGCCATCATGGTTTTTGTCTTTATAAAAGACGTCTCGTTGAATTGAAGAGTATGAATGTTGTATAAAACAATTATTTGTTTGATTCTCAAGCAATATGGAATTTAAGATGTACTAAAACGAGTTGCCCTAGAAATAAATTTAGATGATTATAGATTTATTTGCTCTTGATTCATTTAGTAAAAATAAATAAAATATACTACATAGTTTTGATTTTTGTAATACAAATAGAAAAATATGCCTAATTGCATCTTAAGTTAAAACAATCAAAATTTTAGAATAATTTTTTTCCGTGTAGAATAATGATTAAAGACAGAGGTAAAGACGAAGGGATTATCATACTTGTATTTTTTTTTTCTTCAGGTAGTTTAGTGGCTAGAATTCACCTTTGTCAAGGTGAATAAGTGGTGTGTCCGAGGTTCGAACCCCGACCCTCCATATAACAATGCATGTCTCTGCCAACTGAGCTATGCTCACGGGGACTATCATACTTGCAATTTATTAATTTACTTCTTATAAATCAACGAAGATCATTTGTAATAAACCTCTACAAAAATCGTCATATTGCGGTCCTTTATAAAAAAAAAAAAAAATCTGAACACTCAATTTATAGATTTCTAAAATTCTAGGAACGTTTAGGCTCTGTTTGCCAATATTAATTTTCGAGCTTATAACTTATAAGTTCGTACGACCAAAATAGACATATTTCATAATAATTTTTTTAAGGATTTATAGGGTTTTACTAACTTAGTGTTTTTTGATAATTACTTCAACTAACTTTTGTGTCAATTGCTTTCATTTTCTCTCTCAATTTTATTCTTATTATCTTAATTGAAAAAATATTAATTACAAATAAATTTTATGTCATTTCATATTTATTATTTAGTTTAACCACTTACCGTATCAAACACTACAAATTTAATTTATTGACTTATCAACTAGCTTATCTGCTATAAGTTCATACTTTATCATTTTTTTTTTATTTTTACAAATCATATGTTATTAGCTATCTGCTACTTTTTAACAAACAGAACCAAAATTTCTAAACCAGTTCAATGACTAATATTTTCAATAGTGAACATTTAGGTATTTAGCTGATGCTAGCCTACATAATTAGAGTCATCCCAGTAATTAAACAAAGTGTGACCATGCAGTTTCGGTGTTAAATATGAACGTGAGGGTAGGGGAAGAAAAAAAGTACAAATCATTGATTATACGGTTGAAAACAGTAAGTAGTTTTAGATGAAATCTACAAGTATTCTCCAAATAGCAAATCATGTTCGAAACTTTAACAAAATTGGTTATTGTGTGGTTGAAAAGAATTTCCAATTCATTTAAGAATTTGCTTCAAACAAACTAGATATGACAACATTTATAAGACATGCAGCATGGCCAGGCATAACAAGGTGTAAGTGTAACCATTAAACTAAGGTCATCTTGAATATTCATTCATTTAATTTCATGAGGAGGCATAACTGCTTTTTTTCTCATTCTTGGTAAGCCTAAAAGTTTGGTAATATAGTAAATGACAGTGTTATCTAGTGTTCTTGGTCATTTTCTTTTTCCAGGACGATTACAGCAATTAAGTTATTAATTAATAGTACTAGTAATTGCAACATCATGACAAGTGACAACTTCCAGCTTTATATACCATGTGTTTGGTTCTGTATCTACGTCTCTTAAAATTGCGGCAGAAACCAACGGCAAAGTGGAAGCTGCACTTTGTAGCTTGTGGAAATCACGGCCAAAACCCGGATAGACGTGCATCTGTGTGGTGGAAACGGTTGGGCAGTGAGTTTTGCAAAACTGAGTGTTGTTAGAAAAAGGAGTTTTGGATGGCAAGAACTACACCTTTGTTTCTACAGGCATACGATAAGAGCATTACATAGGTGGTTAACACAGTTTTTAGTTGTAGGGAAATGGAAGGGAGGAAGAGATTAAAGTCAATTTTTCGAACGGAGGAAAACAAAATCCTTCCTAACTCAAGTTTTGCATGGAGAGTTGAAGGGGAGAGAATATGAGCTTGTAAAATTGTAAATGCATAAAACAAAATCCTTACTTAACATGTAACTTAAAAACTATAAAGATATTAAATGTGGATTCACTCTTTCCTTCCCTGTTTTGTGAACCAAACAAAAAGAGGGTTATCTCCATGGTTCTATATTGAGGCTAAGAACAACATTTGACCTTAGCTATACGACATTGTCAACTTTAACCATTCTCTTATTATCAGTAGTGCAGAGGATAGAGGAAGTGGTATCACAGAAATGGCTTTCTTGCTTTGTTCAAATGACTCGGGCCCCGACTCCAGAGTGGTTGTCTTGATTTATTCATGCATTGGTTAAAGTTTATGTGTTGAAAATATTGTTCATGGTCAACTAGAGAATGCATCGGCCCCATCCACCAGAAACCTAACTTAGTTGGTCTAAGAAACATGGAAGATGCTACTAAAGGCAAGGGGTGGAGAGGTTTTGAAAAAATTAGACTGGGAGGCATAATTTTGGTATTGTTTCGCAGTGCAAACAATCTCTTCCAAAGAGATGAAATCACTAAACAAGAAAAGCAAAGACTTTTTGCTTCAGGCTATACAAGACATGGATGAAAATATAATATTGATTGCATGTGGCTTTTTTGAATGATAATAACAGAGAAATAATGTTTATGATGTTGGATGCTAACCTAAGAAAGAAATGTTCATTGAGTAATCTTTGTTCAACATGGTTGATGAGCATCGGTGGCTCGTCGTTGATCTGATCAGTGGGATTTCGACAGTTCTGTTTAACTTCATTTAAAGAATACCATAACTTGGTTGGACAATTGAACTTTCGACATTATTCAAGCTACAACTTGTGTGGCCAATATCAAAGAGATTAATATTCTATCATAGAAGTTATCAAAAATGATAAAATGGAAATTTTATTTCAACTCTATTCTATCCATCAATTTCATTCTACTCTCCAATGCGCTCCTCTTTTTCTTGCTTTGGTTGAACCAAAAGCCTATTCAAATTTTACCAATCTAGTGGGAAAATGGCTGGGATCGATGTGGTTGTTGGTAGACGGTGTTCCTTTGATAAATTGAAGTGTTTAAATACGGTATGGTCTTTCCCAAAACTATGTATCTATGATTTGAGCTTAACTAAATACTTGTTAAGTTGCTTTCTTTTCCATTCTATTGTGAACCACTGCTTTCCTAATATGAGTTAAGAGAAATGAATCATGCTGTTAAAAAACAGGACAGGAACAGTTAAGCTGAAGCTTGTCAAAATGTATTTTTTCTGTTTGCAAGGTGAAAAGAAGGTGGCCATCCTTCAAAATGTTTCTTCTGTGATAAAAGGATCAGAAGAACCTGATTGCCATGTTCTGCTTGGGAACCATAGAGACGCATGGACTTGTTATGTTGATCCCGGCAGTGGTACAGCTACCCTACTTGACCTTGCTCGACCATAATCTATTGTGTTCAGGGTGGAAGCCGAAGAGGGCAATCATTCTCCGCAGTTGGGATGTGGAGAAATTTTCCATGGTGGGTGGTCTACTCCAATATGATGGTTGTAAGTGTAACTTTATGAAATGAACAAATGTTATCTTTGAAGGTTTCTGCAAGCCTATACGCAGAGGCGAAATGGGAAAGAGCTTTTCATTAAAGACTTTCAGACACTGAAGGATGATGAAAGAAAGAATTACAGATGAACAATTTATTAAACAAGTATTATCATGTAAGTTATAAACTCAATTCAGATACACTTTGGCAATTCAAAAGTAACAGTATCTCACTGTATTGTTTTTTGTTGTCTCCAAATTATCTGCTTATAGTTTCATCTTTTAATTTTATTAGCAAGACTTATAAGAGATAAAGAGAAAAGACTAAGTAATGTTATTATTGTATCAAACAGAATTGGAATACATAAAAAACCAGCAGTAGTAAATATGAAAGTTCTAGTCTGTCAAATCGCTTCTGCGTCTCAGAATCTCAACGCCTAAGTAATCAACCGGACCCTGAATAGCCACATGAGGCTTTCCGATCTTCACACGAACAGCAGATATCTCTTTGTGAATTGTCAAAGTAGAGATTGCAATTTTTTGGGCCACTGATTCTAGAAGGTTTTGAGCTGGCCCTTCAACAACTTCCTTAGCTATACTGCATCAACCAAGTGTGTATGTTTAGTTTAACAGTGAAAAGCTCCACAAACATATGTTTGGCCTCAAATAATTACTCTTCTTTTGGGAATAAAGTTTATTGAAGACAAAATTAAGCGTTTATCATTCCAAAATAGAAGATAAAATACGGTCGAACTGTTTTAAAACAAGCTATAAGTTGACTTCATAAGCTATCATTGAGAGTTTATGGAAATAAGCTTGGATCAGCTTATAGATGTGTCATAAGCTCTTCTAAATAGTTTCACAATGCTTGTGTCGGTATATAAAATGAAATAAATGAATCCAAACAAACCCAAAGTATGTTCAGAATGTTAAACCAAATTAAGCACAAAGTATTCAGAAATACAATTCAAAATAACAGGGTAGTACCAACGTTAGACACAGTACATGGTCTATACCATTATAATTTATAGCAGTATATAAAGAAAATTTCAAAATTTAATATCATTAACGACTTTTTTTTGTCGGACATTTTCCTGGACAAATTTACCATTAACAACTCCGTTATTTGTCAAATTTAAATCTACACTATAATTTGAATTGGACATTTTTCTATTATAAATTTGTTGTTAGCCACAAGTCTATTACATAATTTAGAAATAAACAAGAAAATTAAATTAAATAGTAGTGCTTACAACAATCATTTTTAACATTGGATTTTCAACCCTCACTCTCATATTGAGAGTGAAATATTTGACCAAAAATATTCAACACCGACTCTGATCATTTAAGTTGGGTCAACAGAAATTGATGTAAGTGATCCAAAATATTGAACCAAAAGCATCAATATGATTGTTCTATGTTGCACATACGAGATAAGTTATGCATCATAGCAAGTCATTTTTCAGTATTTGATGAATAAATTCCATAAGAATAATGATGAAGGGGTGAATTTGTTGGACTGACCGATATATTTCAGCGTAACTAAAAGTATGAGATAAATTATCAGAAATTCCAGCTGGTTTAAGATCCATCCAAGCATCTATATCTACAACAAACTTCTGTCCAAGCGTATTTTCTTCCTTTATTGCTCCATGAAAACCAAAGAATGTCAATCCCCTCAGAATCAGTTTGTCTCCACCTATTAACGCATCCATTTTCTGCACCTGCAATTAAATAAACTCTGAATTGAAAAGTATATATCAAACCTAAAGTAGTAGAGAGAGTGAGAGAGAGTTACGAGTGTGAGGGTGCATGCAAATGCAATGGCAAACAATGAGGGAGGGAGGAACTCACCGCAGAGAGATATGATATGATGATTGGTCTCACTGTTGCACCTCAATTATTTGGTTGGAAGACGAGGGTTCTCATTTTATTTTAAAACAAAATCAAATCTACTATTTTGTCCTCAAAGGAATATTTCAAATCAATTATTCAATCTTTATTTAAGAATGAAATCAATCATGCTACTTATTAATCGTATATTATTCAAAAGGAAACAAAAATAATAATTTGGCATATAAATTAGGTGGAGTGGAATCCAGCCCTTTTTTTTTTTTAAAGATCTCACCTTTATAGTATTGAATTTAATTTATAGATATTACATGAACTTGATTCACATAGGTGTACGGAACTAAGTTCACTTGTATTTAGGAATAGACTGAATAACCATTAAGGGTATTTTTGCAACTAAAATAAATCTAAAGCTTTGTGACCAAAAATAGATCCATATTCATTGAACTAAATCTTTCTTTTGGTAAAAGGATATAACAACACAGAATCTTGATCCCAGTTATTTCCGCTGGCATTGGTTCTTTGTATGTTTTTTTTTTTTTTTTGTTACTTTTACTTTTTAAACATATACATCTTGGTACAAAAATGAAACTTAAAAGGTATACACATTCCTTAACAGGCGAGTTTTAAATTCACAATGAAATTTTTTAGAATCACAATTTTGGCACAATATACACTTCAAAATTTCAACAAAACTCGCCCTTCATTCAAATATACACTTGACCAATTCCAAATACCCATTGTTTTCAAAAGCTATAGTGAACATTTACAATGCAATTAACTCGTTTCTGACATGTAGTTTATGCTAATGCCCAAGCCTGCACAAGAAAACATGGGCGGTTCTATGGCCCGGCGACCCCGGGCATCCGCCCGGGCTCCGGGCCAAATTTTTTGCAATTTTTTATGTAAATCCCGATGAATTTCTTATATAAACCCCTATAAATTGAGCAATTTCTTTAGATTGTTTTATTATTTGCTTGCAATTTCTTATTTAAACCCCTATAAATGTGTTGCAATTTTTTTTTGTCCGGGCTTTACATTAATCCTGGTTCCGCCACTAAGAAAACTATTCGTAATGAAAAGAAGTGTGAATCAAACAAAAAGAAGATTGTCTCCATGGTTCTAATTTGATGTCAACAACTACCATTACGACCACAACATAATGACTTTGGAGGTCTCCTCCACACCTACATTGCATCCACATCAACCATATTTGTCTGCAATATCAAAGATCGCAATAATACAGATATAGGAACATTTGACATGCTTGAGGCTATACCAGGATATTTTGCACTTTGGGAGTTAAAAAATAACAGTATCTCACCGAGTTTTTTTGTTTTGTGGTGTCCAAATTATCTGCTTATAGTTTATATAGTATGCCTAACTTTTTCTTTTAAATTTATAAGCAAACTGAGAAGAGATAAAGAGGAAATAAAGATGGTCTGCTCAGGGAAGAGTAATGTTATTACATCAAACAGAATTGGAAGACGTAAAAAACTTGCATTAGTAAATACGAAAGTTTTAGTCTGTCAAATCGCTTCTGCGTCTCAGAATCTCAACTCCTAAGTAATCAACCGGACCAAGAATCGGCACGTGAGGCTTTCCAACTTTCACTCGAACTGCAGATATCTCTTTGCAAATTGTCAAAGTAGCGATTGCAATTTTTTGGGCCACAGACTCCAGAAGGTTTTGAGGTGTTCCTTCCATAACTTCCTTAGCTATACTGCATTGTTAACCTTAGTTAAATTACAGCAACCAAGTGTTTATGTTTAGTTTAACATGGAAAAGCTCTGCAAACACATGTTTGGCTTCAGGGAATAGACTGCTTGTATGTTAACAATGCATGAATTATTCAGAAATACAATTAAAAATAACTGGTGTACCAATGTTAGACACATGTTTCACATCAAGACGCTTTAAATGCTACACTTCAGATAGAAAGTGTGTCTGGTGTCGAATAGCACACTACACCAATATACATAGTTGCATTCAATCACTTTTATTTTATTAAATTATTATCGATGTCTACGTGTCATTGTTGTGTCATGTGAAACACATTGACAACTTTCTTAAAGACATTGATTAAAAAATCCTTAAAAAATAAACATTTTTTTTTAAAATACAAGTTAAACATAAATGAAAATTTTCTATGCAAAAATTAACACTTGATTATTTAAACAATGTCCTGTACTCCTATGGACACTTATTCAAAAATTTGTTAATAAAAGACATGAATATTATTCATAAAATATCTGAATTGAGAATCAACATATACACTTTCATTACAGATAAAAATCTTAAACAAGTTATGATGATCATGAAATATAGTATTTCAAGATATGTAATATTTCACTTTCATTGTTTCATCTACTACTGGAAAAACTAAAAATGATCATGATGTAATCAAATTTAATGTTTTTAACTCATATTTTTGAGACATTTGTTTGAGTTGTCCAACATGCTTGTGGTATAAATATCGGTTACTAGCAAAAGATATGGTCTAGCAAATTATTACTTAGTAATGAAATTTTGAAATGAGAATAATAATGATAATAATAAAGTGGTGAATTTGTTGGTGACTGACCGATATATTTCAGTGTAATCAAAAGTATGAGACAAGTTATCAGACTTCCCAGCTGGTTTGAGATCCATCCAAGCATCAACATCTACAAAAAACTTCTGCCCCAGCGTCCTTTCTTCGGGTCTTGCTCCATGAAAACCATAGAAAGTCAATCCCTTCAGAATCAGTTTGTCTCCTGATATCACTGCATCATAACCTTCCATTTTCAAATGGAGGGATAGAACTCACCACTGTTGATTGAGGTGGAGAAGATTTGATTTCTTGGAAGAGAGGGAACAAATTCTTTAATCTTAGTATTTTCAAAATGATGATAGTATGTATGTATGATACTCGAAAAATGCTTGTTGATAAGATTCTGTTTTGTGAATTGTTGATACACATGTCGATTAAACTCTTGTTTTAAAGAAATCACGTGATTTTTTTATTTTTTTTTTATGACAGATCACGTGAAATGTAGAGTCTAAATTATTTGACTATGGTTATAGCCACACGTGAAAATTTTAGGTATCATGTCGAGGATGGATACCTAAAGACACGGTACTACAATGTCTTTTCTCGTACTCGCATTTTTAAAAAAATATCTGTAGCCGAGTTTGTATCTTTGTGTACAACAACTTTAGTACTCTTCTCTATACCATATGTGCACTTTAGTGTCTGTACTCTTTTTTTTTTTTGGGGTATAAAGGGTACCTGTACTCATTACACGCACGGTAACTATGAAAAGACAATGAAAAATATCACAATTAAAATCAAACTATTGTCTAAAAAATTTCAAATCAACTCATAAAATAGTATGAATCGTAGTATTTAACCAAATAAAAAATATTCAAAATATCCATAAAAAATTATATACCAACAAGAGAAATTAGTTACTATATTAAGGAGTTTTTAGGTTTAGGTTTAGGCTTAAATAGCAAAGTAAATTAATTAATTATGCACCAACAACAAATAAATTATTTATCATACTATATAAATATGTATATGCGGGTTGTGAGGCTAGACAGTATAGTATCATTATCCCTATCCATAGTCACTTAAATTTATACGTAAATACCCAGACGCAAATCCAGATCCATAAAAGCAGGGTTTTACTTTACCTAGTACAGGTATCCTTCTAATCTAAATCCAATTGTTATCCCTACCAAACACGAATGTATGTATTGGTAATCAGTGGCAATTGCCCCCATTAACTTAATTTTTCTATGAGCAAGACTTTGATAACTTTGGCTCCATTAAAAAGTAAGTCATGCCCCACTAAATTAGTGATTTATTAAAAATATTGATAAAAATTATAATGAATATTGCATATTCAATTGTATATTTAATTATATAGTGAGTTTTGATGACGTCCCTCGTAACCAATATAATTGAAATAGTATAAAAGGTGAATTGTTTAATGATTGTTTGGTCATGAATGTTGCCCTACATCTTAAATTTTTTAAACATAGAATAATATAATTTCGGTAATCTCAAAAAAATTTAAGATAAATCTTATTATATTTTTGCCACACCAAAGTTTTGATCATTCAATTTATTGGTGTGAATCAGATTTTCTCAATATATTTAATATGGTTGTATTTTCACTGTCTCATCAAAATATTATTGGATAGATTTGATCATTGAATTGTGCAAGTGAAAAAAAAAAAGTCATCATTTGAAAAAAATAACATTCAAATCATTATATCAAACATAATATATTTTTATTTTGATATTTGATATAGTGGTCAACACATACTCTAATGAGAGAGAGAGAGTATGGTGACTCAAAATCAAACATGATCTCCACATAAAATATCCGCACATACAAACAACTAGGGCATATATCAAACATATTTGACAGACATTAAAACCTTGCAATAGTAAATATGAAAGTTCTAGTCTTTCAAATCGCTTCTGCGCCTCAGAATTTCAACACCTAAGTAATCAACTGGACCATGTTGAACCGCCACATGAGGTTTTCCGATTTTCACACGAACAGAAGATATCTCATTGTGAATTGTCAAAGTAGCAATTGCAATTTTTTGGGCCACTGACTCCAAAAGAATTTGAGTTGGTCCTTCCATGACTTCCTTAGCTCTACTGCATCAACCAAGTGTGTATGTTTAGAAAAGCTCAACAAACATATGTTTGGTCTCAAATAAATACTCTTCTTTTGGGAACAAAGGTTATATTGGATAACCAGCTAAACTAAGCATTTATATTTATTATATAAATGCTTATGTACACGCTATCTCTAAAATACAAATAAATTGTTGTCAGATTGTTTTAGACGAAGTTATAAGATGTGTCATATGTTATTTTATGTCTAATAATAATAGTAATAGGCTAGTGTTTTTTTTGATGTACAAATGAGATAAGTCAATATTATGTAAATGTTTTTTTGGTTGAGAAAAGCATCATGCAAATTCTTTTTTACGAGGGACATCATGTAAATGTTAGCTTCCACCATTTAATTAATAAATTTCATCATTAGATAAAATGAGACTTATTAATCAACCTAATTCTAACGATGAAAAATACATTTTTGCATAGTGTTAGTGCAAGACTATTTTACTAGCTTATGCATATTCGATAAATTTAATTAAAGTGGTGAATTTGTTGGTGACTAACCGATATATTTCAATGTAATTAAAAGTATGAGACAAGTTATCAGAAATTCCAGCTGGTTTGAGATCCATCCAAGCATCTATATCTACAAAGAACTTCTGCCCTAGAGTCCTTTCTTCGGCTACTACTCCGTGAAAAGCATGGAATGTCAATCCCTTCAGAATCAGTTTGTCTCCTCCTATTAACGTATCAACACCTTCCATTTTCTGCACCTGCAATTAAATAAACTCTGAATTAAATAGTATATGATGATTGGTGCATGCAATGGCAAAGAATGAGGGAGGAACTCAAAGCAGAGAGAGAGGAGAGAGAGTTAGTGAAGTCACTAACCTGTTGATGGAGAAGATGATTTGTTTGGTTGGAAGACAGGGATTCTCGTTATAAAACAACATCAATCCTAGTATTAGTTTGTCCACAAATCATAGTTTACAACTCTTTTACTTTTTATATTTTATTTTTCTTATCTTTTTATTACATGAACAAATATCTCATCTATCACGTGACTTTCTCCATCTCTCTCAAGCTGTGGATAGATTATGTGTCTTTCTATTGTCAGTAGGCTCTATTTGGATTGAGTTTATGAAAAATAGTTTATGTAAATAAATAAACTTTTATATTAATTTATAAGTTTTCAGAAACAAAAATTTATATTTTCAAAAACTACTTTAACAAGCTTATGAATAATAAATAAAAGTTTATTTATTTGCATAAAAGTTGTTTTACATAAACTTAATACAAACTGATCCTAAATTTGAAATCATAAATCCTATAAGTCAAATGTTAACATGTTTATGAAATATAAGTATAAAAAGTCTTGCATTTAATTTCTAAAAAGTTAATATATTATGTTTTTCAATACAAAGTTGTCCTTTTTAGGTTGTTTAACATGTGTCTTTATGCCACAAGTTAACATGACCCATCTTATAAGAATCAAAAATATATTTAACTCTAAACTCAATAGCCACAATAAATTTTACTGATGTAAAATATAAATTAAAGAAGCAACAAAGAAAATAAAAAGAATAATGTTAGAGACACTCTTTTTAATACTCTCTCTAATACTCACTTTTTTATTGAATAAAACTAATATATGTCTCATCACTTTTAGTGGAGCCCATTTCCAATGTGTGAAGCCCATGTTGATTTAAACCAATAATAAAATGAGTGTTTGAAAGAGTGTTGATGTCATTATTCAGATAAAAGTAATCGATATTAGTTATTTGGTAAAGTTGAGATGGACAATGCTTCGTAGAGTCAAATATATTCATAATATATTTTGTACTAAATATACTAGTAATGTCTTTTTCAATCTGTGCTAAAGGGAACTTCAAACCTAAGGACAATTAACTACTCTTTTGCTTGACAAATTTACCGTTTTATTTTTATTTTTAAGGAAGACAATTTTACCATTAAAAACTTCGTTATTTTTCAAATTTAAATCTACGCTCTGGTTTTAGCAAACACATAAACTAACTACCAATTTAAATAGGACATTTTTCTATTATTAATTTGTCGTTATCAACCACATTTATTTTTCAAATTCAACCATCTTATGTTAAGGCATCTTATTAATTCAACTATTTTTCAACTAAATTCAACTATATTTATATAATATAGATATTATCAAATTGAAATACTCGAGATTTTTGAGTAAAATACATGTGAGTCGTGTCATTAAGTTGGATCAATAAAAGTTGATTATTTAATTCAATTTAAAACAAATACATATATTATTGATCCAATTTTTTTATAGGCTAATTCTATGATACACAAGTGGGAAAATATTTGATGGTACGATAACTTTGGTCGCACCTTTGGTCGCACCATTTACATGATTCATGAATTCTTGACCAATTTCTATCTTTCTTAAGTCCAATTCCAGCCATCTCTTTCTTTCTTATTCTCCATTTAATTTGAATACTAATTTAGTCACTATCACTTCAACTTTAAGCTTCGGTTACTGCTCTTGTCTTTGATAGCAGAAAAATGGATTCACGCTACAATGTTATCAAAGGATGTTGTGTCTGCAAACTAGTTTGATACCACTCCAGGCTGTTGTTACTCGTGTCTGCAAACTATATGGAGAATTGGTGGAATCGGTGGGTCCAGAATATTTTGTAGTAACCCGTAACAAAGACAAGACAAAACAATACATATTGTGAAGAAAGAAAGAAAAAGTGTTAATTTTTATATTTTATTTTACCTGGGTCAAAAATCTATATTTTACTTCTGTAAAAAAATTTGTTAAACAACATGAAGCATGAATATACAAGTGCTAAAGGTATTTGGTCCAAACGGTGCGACAAAGTTGTCGTGTTATGTAGCACTACTCTATATAGGTAAGATAAGTCTTACATTTGCACAAATTAATTTCTATGAATGATTCAATAAATTTTACTATTGAATCAAATTAAATAGGATGGAACTAGAAAGGGACCAACAAAGACCAGGTCCCCTTAGATTTTTATAATTTGTTTTCATATTAATATGCTATTATTATTTTTTTGTCACTATATTTATTTTCTATGAACTTGTATGATAATGTATAATGAACTTTTTTTTTTTTTGACTCAATTTATTTATCCTTGAACGCTCCAGTTTCTAAGCTTAGTTACCCTAACAATTATTCCTAAGCTTATTTATCCTTAACGAATATTAATTTATTATTCCTTGTTACAATTTCGCTATTTTTTTTACTCATTGCATGCAGTGCAGTGTTATTTATGCACTGTCATACCAATGATTCAGTGCTTGTGATTTTATTTTAAATTCATCCTCTTACCTTTGCATTTTGTTGTTTCATGTTTTCTTTCTACACTATTTAAAAATCTTATTTAGTCTCGTCGTACTAAAGCAAGCCTCAAGGAACTTATATTCCTTATATCTTTGATTTTTTTTTTTTTTTTATATTTTAAATACATATTAACTTTGGATATATTTTTTTTAATATTTTAAATACATATTAACTTTGGATATATCATATGATTTCTTAATTTTCTTGAATATATATCATACATATAAAAATTTATTTTTTCTTTACTAAGTTATACTCTTAAACTCGGTCCTCGGTAAACTAAATTTCAGATTCTATCTCTTAAATTAGATGCAATAATACTTATTGATTTAACAATAAAAAGTACATTTGCGCATAATGCAATGATAAATTTCGATGTAATAAATTTCAATGTTATCGGATAGAATGACTTTAAGCAAAAATTGGAGAAAACAAGGGAAATAATGATGTTTAGTCCAAAGGCCTAAAACAATCAATAAAATAAATTATGTGCTTAAAACCCTCAATGAAAAATAGTATATATGTTTGCTCGATCAACCCATCGAGTGCCAGTGCCACAATTATCAATTGTTTTGCAATCTTAAGATCTGATGTAACAATTGGAATTGATGCAAACGGTTACACATTCTGGTGCAAAAATGAAACTTAAAAGGTTTACACGTTCCTAACTGACAATTGGAAAAAATGCATAGAATGAATATGAAAGAGTCAGATACGAGCACAAGTTAAAGCACTGCAAAAAATTGGCTTCACAGAAGATCGCCGAGAAAGATGAGAAAAAACGATAAAATAAATCTGCAATTTTCCATATATAACCATAGCTTGAAAAAACCCAATCCATATCCGATCCAAAAAAATTGGTTAATTTCAGGTTGTATATATACAAGTTGCCCAACAGGTGTATATATCTGTCATCCGACTTCAAAAAATGTAAGATCTACCCTCTTACCCTTAGCTTTTAAAAGCTGTACAATATTAAATCCTTCTATTTTCTCTTCACTAATCCTGATAAAATCAAACTAGATGCGCTTAAAAAACTATTTGAGGAAGTCAGGCGCAACTGTATCGGCAAACTGTCTAAAAACCTCAAGCTTTACATGTTGGTATATGACTAATTACATAACTGAACCTAAGGTTTTTGTCTTCATCTGAACTTTCTTGTAGAACAGAACATAAGCAGCAGGAGTCTTTATTGTCTCCTGGTCAGCAGGGGCAACCCTGCTATCATCAAACTCGTACCATTTATCATGGCCATACTGCAAGGAAATAAATACAGTTGGATAAGCATAACTAGAGTGAAATTATGCATAGAATAATTAATCACGTTGTATTATGGTGAGTAACTAAAAATCATCAATATATTATATAATAAGAACTAAATTGTAATTATAAAATTATATGGAAATCCATTGTGTACTAAGTCAGTCTCTAACGGCCACAGAAACAAACTTCTAAAGAAATATAGGAAGACATGTCTCTGTATCTCAGGTGGGGTTTGCCTAAACTCTTGCTTCCTCCAAAGAAATTAATATCTAAATATATAAATGAAATACTTTTTAGGTACACGATAAACTGTCTAAGCAAAAAATGAAGACATAAAAATTATTTCTATTTTGTATAATTAAGTTGTGAGTTACTTACACGGACAAATGCTGTATAGTGACCTCCTCCTAACCCACCGTAGTGACAAATAATTGCATATAACATATAACAGTTTGGAGATGGACAAGTCTGGTGAGCGACATAGGTTGACAAATCCAGATCATCAGTTGGGAAGTCAACGAAAGTTTCCAGCTTATTCTTGAAAAATCGGTTGTATGAGAACCTCTTCAAATGAACAACAAGAATTTCAGGCAATCTCCAAAGGTCCAACTTTTTAGTTGCTTGCTGATGTTTTTTGCAGGTAGGACAGTACCTTATGAACATCAAATTGCAATATCAAATATCAAGACAAATATGTCCAACTTTTTAGACCATAAGAGACTGTACTCTTAACATATAAAGCAACAGCAATCAGAGCCTTTTCCACTAGGATGTTCACGATATATAAAACATGATGAAAAATTATATAATAAGATACAATATTCTCAGAACATGAAAACATTCATAGATAAAAAAAGACTTGATATCATTATATATCTACTAACCACATGTCTTCTAGCCCAAGAGGTTCCTCTCTCAAGAAGGCTTCAAGGCACTTGTAAATAGATATTGATTCTTGTGTTCTCTTAGTGATTAATTGGGGCCTGAAAACCGGAGGCAATGAATCAAGCTGGTTCGTGTCATACTTTTTAAGCATCTTATCTGACCATTCGACAGCTACCTCCAGATTTCCAGACAACATTGTGGCAGGTAATGGTTCTTTCGGTGTTATCTTATAAGTTTCACCTCTCACAGGAAGTAATAAATAGAATTCGAAGTCGGCCCACAAATGTATGTCATCCTCTGCACCACTATTTGACACTGCATCACTTTCTATTGCTTCAGGGTTATCAGTTTCGCCTAATTCATCAACTTCATTTAGTTTTTTAGTATCATCACCATCAACATCCTCATCCTTGTCATATTCATCTATTGTTTCTTCAGAGTTTTGCATCAGAAATGGATTCATTAAATTTAGAAACTCCCTACGAAGATCATCTCTGCAAGAAATACCAGACAGCCTTGCTACAAGTGGAAAACCACAGATTCTACTTTCAAACCTCCCCTTGTAACTGTAATACATGACACAATAAATTTAGTGCACCAACAAAGAACATACAACAACAACAACAACAACAAAGAACATAAAGATCAGCAAATAAAGAAACAACCAAACAGATGAACTCACAAAATAGGCTCATTTACCAAATCTTAATCTTAATAATATACAAGCATTCCCCCATTTTTAAACCACTAATCCTATGTGTCAGTCAAGCACATCACTATGGCCACGTCACATTAAAATACAATTTATTTTTACCATTTTAAGCATTCAATCAATCACAAACATTACAATATCATTTCCTTTCATTTTCCCTCTTACACTGCAATAAAGATTAATAGTAAAATTTTGTGAAATTCCACATGAATAAGTAGAATCTAACGTTTCTTTAGACTTTGTTTGGAAGTAAGAATGGGAAGGGAGGACTTTGGGGGTAGGGGAAAGGAGAAGAATCTCTTACATTGTTCGGGAGTGTGTTTTTCGATGGGATAAGAGAAGGATTATGACTAATACTTTCTTTGTTTCAAGTATTATTAAAAAGAATCTTTTAAAGTTCTCCCCCAGTTTGTTTTTTAGTTCCCCCAAATAAACCACATGCAAGGTAGGTGTCATCCTCTCTTCTTCGACCCTTTCCTCTACTCTTTCCCCTCGGACCCTCCCTTCCCCTCCCAACTACCAAACAAGCACTTCAGTTTAGATGTTGAGGTAGTGAAAGATGTAATATCACTAGATACTGTAGGAGTATGTGCTCCCAACAATAGAGGTCTACCATGTGGCAAAAAAAAATGTTATCACAACATAATTTCTGCAGTGAGAGTGTGTACTTCATGTCAAGGGGTATGCAATAATTATTAGTGACAAACATATTGAGAAAGGTACTGCAGGAACAAACTGAAATTACTCTGGTCGTTAGAAGTATAATTAGGGCAGAGAAAAGCTTACGTTTCCACCACACGTTCATGCCTGAAAACAACCATGGGGCTATCTTCAGTATACTTCTGCACTCGGTAAGCAACAAGTTTGTCTTGATCTCTGATATCAGCTAATGAGTCAGATGGGAACATGAAAAGTTTGTCCTCCGCCGATAACCGAAAAATCTTATTCCCGTAAATCTGTATATAACTCCCATAAAATCAGACATAAAATTAAGACAAGCACGAGAAAAGTGTTTGCATTAGCCTAATGAATTGATGTTATCAGATGTCACATAATGATTCACTTAATAAGGGATAACTTGCAATATGATCCTACAAAAAGCATAACTGCTGCAAAATACCTCAGCCACCAAGAGGGTTTCATCATCTCTCAGAGAACAAGAAGCAGCTAAGGCCCCAATTAGATCCTTAAGTGTTCCACTTTCCGGCACTGTAACGGTAATTGCAGAAGGCAATGTGATCCCATCAGTGCTGATGACAGTTACAGTCATTGTCCGTGTCATTGTAGAAGGCAATGGCAGAGATAGGTACATAAAAGGGTCAAAGGTGATAGAAACCTTCTTGCAAGAGGGGCAAATCAATGTTGACCGGAACTGACCCTACACAAGGGAATGAAAAAAAAAAATTACTTTCTTTAATTGTAATCTAGCATAACAGAAAGAAGAAGAAAAATCTCTTTTCAGGATGTCTATTTGATTATTTCCATCAAAATTTTCTGTGCATCACTGTTAAAAACCCAGAGTACGGAATTCTTATATAATAAGAAAAAGGCCGTGTATGCCTTACTTGGAACGAATCAACTACTATTGAGTCATTGCGAGCAAGGTGATTTCGCCAATACTCTTCGGCCACTTCTCCATCTGGACGACCATCTGCATCCTTAACTTCATGATATGGCTTGCGTTTTACACGATTAAGGTCTTCATGAAGTCCATCCAACAAAAAAGCAAGCAGTTCCTGCAAGACAGAAACTTCAAGATTTTGTAAGACTATTTCATCTCATGTGACAATAACGGAAAATTCATCAATGAAATGAGATGGAAAAGGAAATAGCAATTGTTATATGTATCAAAAAATCAAAAGAAGTGAGCAAGTTGAAGGTATTTACTTGAGAATCGTGCTGCATATAACCACTGAACTGAGGAGCAAAGTTAGCCAGTTTCATCTTGAACATTTTTGGTGCCAAAGGTGATGCTCCAGGAACCCACAGCTGTCTAAGTAAATCTCCAAAAGATAAAGCAAGTTCTCCCTGAAAAAATAAATTTGAGAGTGAGAGAAGAAATTAATTAATTATATTAAAAAAAAAAACTCCAAAATGACAACATAACATGAAAAGAAAAGAAAAGAAAAAGTTCACATACATTCATTCCCAAGGGATTTTCATAATTTATCTCTCTACGATAATCTCCAAAGAAAAAATCAACAAGTTTTGGGGTGTGAGCCAAACACTGAATGGCACTATTCATAAAACAGGTATTTCCAAGATTATGTAATCCTGTCAAGCCTAAAGATCGAACTGCTCTATAGCTACTGCCTTGAAAATAGTTGTTTGTTGTTACATAGGGGATAACATCGCCGGTGCTTCCATTCATCGTAACAGGGTCTCCGTTAGAAGTACATTCCATCTGAGACCTATCTGTAATCATCCCATTGCTCTGACTACCCTTCATTGAATCTGCAAGTCCATGAACTTGTAACTCCAGAAGAACCTGCATAGACGTGGAGATGAAGCACCCAAAAAGTTATTAAAAGACCAAACAACTAATTTCACGCATTCAATTCAGAACTAAGAATAGATAGTAAAAGTGTATTTCTAAAATTTAAAATTATAAGGTTTATGGATTAATTTCAATATTCCACTGTCACCTGTCTAGCATCTAGTTCCATGTGGAGCACCATAAACTTGAAACATCTTTAATAAAGTTATCTTAAAAGAAAACAAAGAAGAGAAAGTTGAAACGGAAACTACCTCTTTTCCAAGTTGACCAGAAGAATCATTTGGCACCCTAGCTTTGTCATTTAGTAAAAGCTGGGTAGTCTGCCCAGAGAAGTCCCAAATATACAACTGCAATCATCCATAACATAGAATCATACATAACCAACGGAACATGGACAATTTATGATCATTTAATAGTTAGTCAACTCACTGAGTCATATGCAGAATTGAAAATGTCACAAGCTTTCTTGTAGAAGTCAGGCACATTTTCCTGTAATCATGCCATTTAGTATTGATTACCATAAGATAAAGCTGCTTTAATATTTTAAATAAAACAGAAAGTAGGTTACTAGCATTTTTCAAGAAAAATTATTAACCCTAGCCAAACACTATCCGGAAAAGAAAAAAAATAAATCACTAAATGGACCTTTTCGCTTATCTTTGCTACCAGTGAACTGGTTTCCCATGAAACAAATATCCTAAGTTGCAAAGGGAACAAATCTGGCAAACAATCCTCTGCATAGAAGAGTCTCCCAAAATCTTTCGCTGCATTATTAAAATCATTATACCTACAAGAAGAGTAAGATGAATCACTTTTTCACTCCTATGAATTATACGGGCTTGTAAAACCATCGTGTATTTTCTAAGTTGCGTGCTAAAATTATTTATACTAGTATGACAGAGAATAACAAATCAAAACTAAATTTCTATAAGGTGACAACGCCAGCACCCTTTAAATCTGTTGGGTTTTGGTACTCAAATGTGCTGGATTCGAATCAATAAAAAATATGTACATGTATTCAACTTATCACATCTTTAATATTATTCTTATATCTAAATATAATCAGAATAAAATTTGCTTTTACATAATAATTCATACAATAAAATTTCAAAGACCTAAACTACTTTCACCAATTAACCCGTAGTCAATAAAAAAACCTAAATTAACCATGATGATTTTGTTAGCAGCCAACACTCAATGGATTTAGTCCCATATCGGATAGATAGGATTCTTGAGAAGAGTTTATAAAGAGGAGGCACTCCAGACCTTACAAGCCGGTTTTGTAAGGATGAGTTAGGCCCCATAATTTGTGACATGGTATCAGAGCCTATTGAGATCTATCATTGGCTTCCTGCATCGTCCACGCTACAGGCCCATTGGGCCGAGCTGAAGCGTGAGGGTGTGTGTTAACGGCCAACACTCGGTGGATTTAGTCCAACGTCGGATAGATATGATTCTTGAGGTTGGCTTCCTGCATCGTCCACGCTTCAGGTCCATTGGGCGGGGCTGAAGCGTGAGGGGGTGTGTTAACAGCCAACACTTGGTGGATTTGGTCCCACATCGAATAGATATGATTCTTGAGGTTGGCTTCCTGCATTGTCCACGCTTCAGGCCCATTGGGCGGGGCTGAGGCGTTAGGGGGTGTGTTAACAGCCAACACTTGGTGGATTTGGTCCCACATCGAATAGATATGATTCTTGAGGTTGGCTTCCTGCATCGTCCACGCTTCAGGCCCATTGGGCGGGGCTGAAGCGTGAGGGGGTGTGTTAACAGCCAACACTCGGTGGATTTGGTCCCATGTCGAATAGATAGGATTCTTGAGAAGAGTTTATAGGAGGCACTACTCACCTTACAAGCCGGTTTTCTAAGAGTTAGGCCCCATAATTTGTGACAGATTTGAGTTTTGAAAGTGAAGATTTATGTTTTTACATAACAATTCATACGATAAAACTCAGGAGAAGAGGAATTGACCTTGTTTTTTCTTCAATCACCTAAACTTATTTTCAAGCACATTAAATATCAGCAATGGTCTAAAACTATAAAAAATCAAAATGAAAAAACTAGTAAACAAACATAATGTACAGATATGATATCAAATATTAGAAATAGCTATGATCATTTCAGTTTTGAAATAAAAACATAAATCTCATTAGTAACAAAAATGCGGTAAACTGAATCAAAACAGTAACCACTGAAATAATGTGAAAGAGGGAAAAGCAATAGGTAGCAAATTTGTAAAAAATCTGTCTCAAGTCTATAAATAATATATATATATATATATATATAAAATATAAAAAAAAAGTGGAACAAAAGGTCATGCGCTATCTGGCAAATGGTTCGACTCCAAAAGTATCATTGAGGCTCCTATTAGAAGTATTGGAAGCACTGGTGTTGTTTGGAGGATCCCTAGTGAAAGCATAATGGTTGAGACAACCTAGGGACATATTTAGACCTTGATGATGGAAGACTGCTTCCTAGTGCCACAATTGCAATAGGATCACAGCATTAGTTGCTATAATCTAGCTCTTCTTTGATCATTCACGGAACAAAACGGTGTTAAATAAAGACACGATAACCAAGTAGACTGCTCTTAACCAACAGGGCATGACTTCTTCTATCTCCTAAAACAACATTTTGCTAATAAAGGAATTCAAATGATTATCTCAAATTTAATTCTACATGCGGTCATCCTTCTACGCGCAACAGTGTAAAACTAGAACAACTTAATATGGAATTGTAAACGAGTAATTATCATAGTTATGATACAGATATCGTCTGATTAAATTTCATTCAAAATGCAATGCTTAAAGAAGGCACCCTATTCACACAGAGGCTGGTACCTCAACATGCAATGCAATGGACTTCCGTATTACAACATCGATAAACAATCATTTAGAATACTCCATCGGTTCTAAAGCATAATTTCAATTGCTCCCCAAAAAAAAAAAAAAAAACTATACTTGCAACACATGAAAAAAAAATTACAACACAATCCATCATAAACTCCTAAGAATACCTCAAATTTCTACTTCATTTCAATAGAGGCTGGGGGTTGGGTTGGGTTTGTACTTGGCAGTAAAGGTTGCCGGAGCCCAACCTTGGATGTTACAATATCATATATTGAGAGACGGCGATATATGTGGTATGAACTCTGATTTTGATAGTGCTTTGGATCGTCTTCGTGGTATGATTCCGGCTCTTGACTTGAGAAATTTTACTAGCAAGGACATTGCCCCCCTAAATCCCAACATGTTTTGGCGAGTGCCCCTTTTTAGTGAAAGTGTTCGGGACATGGAAGTAAAGCTTGACATGAACACCAGACAAAAAGCGGTTTTTAGGTGTTTGCAAGCAGCACATGCTCGGGATTTTCTTCTGGCTATCCCTATTGATGGTTTAGGTCAACATATGTTACCAATAGAGTATTGTACTATCCTCAAGTATCGCCCTGTTATCCGTAAGGCGTGTCTGGATACCTTTGGGGGAGCACGCAGTTTATTGTAGGGAGCTTCTAAGTTTCAAATACATGTATGACTTTGCTAAGGATGTCTTTTTTTGTATATTTGGACAGGCGGGAGTATATGTGAATAAAGAGGCACCTGTAAACTTACTAGACTGACCCACAGGAGGGCAGGTCGACATTTAGGCCGGCGGATGTTCTGGTGTACGGTGAGGGAAACATGCATACGTCGACTTGACTGGGTTTCCCCACTTGTGGGATTTTGAGGATCGGGGCATTAACTATGGGAAAGGCAGCCCACAAAACCACTTCAAGTAAAGTGGCCAACCATGAGAAAGCATGTTCTAGCAATCAACGTGCCTTTATGCCATTTATGTTTGACATGTTTCGCTTCCTAGCAGCAAAGGTTGTGGATCTTCTACAGAGAGTTCAAAGGGTCATACATAGTAAATGTTGTGTCTCCTAGGTCTCTGAATATGGTTTTTAATAGGATTGGTTTTACCAAAAGACTAGTGGCAGCTTGTTGCACGCTTCCCTGTTATTACTAAGACAATTTTCTATATACAAAATATGTTCCATTTCAATACAACAGTACAAAAACAAATCGTCACTAACCGCTTGAGAGCGCGCAACCAAACACCTTCAGGAACCAAAGCATAATGCCGCCCCGAAAACCCTGCCTCCAAACTCTTAATCTTCTCAAAATCCTCTTCCTTCTTCAGATGAAGCAAAATTTCAGACTCAGAATCATCATTCGAAGAAACTGTATACAAAACACCTTCCACACGATCACCTTCACCTTCACCTTCTGCGTCAATCCACCACCTTCACAAACCAAACAAACAAAAAATCCATTGAATTCAATTGAATAAAACCTAATTACGCCACTTTTTTCTCAATTACTTAATACACAAATAAAAATTGAATAAAACATAATCACGCCACGTTTTTTCGAAGAAAATCACACACAAACAAAAAACAACCTAAAAAATGGGAAAAATAAAAAATAAAATCTAGAAGCGGAGAATGAGGATTGAAAGGTACCTGTAGGGGAGAAGATAAACCCTATCGAGTGCGAAATCGAGGTGATCGGAGTCGGGTAAGCGACGGTTAAGACGGAGGGAGTAAGAGGATGAATCTAGGTCATCGGAGAAGTAATCGCCGTTATCGGAGAAGAGATTATTTTCCATGGAGAAGAAAGGTAGTAGGGTTTGGGAGTGTAGAAAACGAGCAATGGACTTGCAGAGATGGAGAGTAGAGGAGAGAGAAAGAAGAGAGAGAAAACGGGTCGGTATGTAGAACGACAAACGGAGCTTCTCCGTCAATCGGGTCATAACGATTCCATCTTGGGTCAAAATACACTACGTTTTAAAACGCTCCACTCTTGACTTTTTTTTTTCTTCCTTAATTAACTCTAAATTTGTTTTGTTTTTTTAGGCATTTTTTTTTTTTTTTTAAGGATTTTAGGAATGTTTGTTATGAATTAAAATAAAAACGATTTTGATTTTGAATATGAATAATTTAAAAATTATTTTTAGAGTTTTTATGAAACCAAAATTTATGTTGTGTTTGTTTATTTTTTAAAAAAGAGTTGGTAACATACGCCTATTATACTCTTAAAAGTGATTATTTAAAAAAAAAAATTCCTTAAAAAAGTTATAACAACTGTTAGTTAGTATAATGTGAGTTATATTTATAAGAAAATACAATAGACCAAAAGTGTGGGTCGAACATGTTCAATTGTGTCGACGCTACCATATTTTTCATCTCTTCGTAGGTGCGAAGATCATTTAGTTGGTCTAAATGGCCTTTTAAATCATACAGCGTAACATCGTCATTAATCTTAAACAAATTGGGAATTCCCTTGTTGTATTGAATTGGAGCCGGTTTGAATTCCTTTCAACTAAGTAAGGTAATGTGTTTTGCAAAAGTTACGATTTTGACTTCTCTAACAAACAAAAAAATCAATTTTAGCCTTTTAAGTTTACAAAATGTTCCAAACCTGTTGAGAAAATCTCACATGTCTAAAATTAGGGAGCGGTGATTGATACTTTTTTAAAGATAATGATTTTGAAAAATACTATGTTATGTTATTCCCACTGCCGGAAAAACCACATTGTAATATTGTGTGTTTGAAGGTGGAAGCTAACGATTTTGAAATGAACCCTGAATTTTTGTCTTTATATAAGAACATCAATTTTCCGCTAATTTTTGTCTTTATATAAGAACATCAATTTTCTGGTTTGCCAATGGATGTTACGTACCTCCATTTATATGATTTTCTTAACGATTGTGACCTTTTTAAAATAAAAGGAGTTTCAAATGATGCCATAAGTCTTAAACTCATCCCTTTCTCACTAAGTGTTAGAGTTAGAGATTGGCTACATTTTATGTGTGCATGATCGATAAAGACTTGGGAGGAATTGAGACAAGCCTTCTTCAAAAAGTATCTCCCCATGTCTAAATTTATGTATTTGAAACGAGTAATAATTATATTTTTTACAAAAAGAGGGTAAGTCGTTATATGATGCTTGTAAATTGTTTCGAAGACATGTTTAGGTTATGCCTACCACGTGGATTTAGAAAAAGAGATTATCGTTGAAACTTTTTATGTTGGGCTTCTTTACAAAACTAAGGTGATGGCAGATGCATATGTTGGAGGTGCCTTTATGAATAAAAGCGTAGAAGATGTCTTCTTCCTTCATGATGATATGAGATCTTATTCGCAATGTTTGCCATGCATTTTCTTTCCGACAATTGCACATGGTTTAAACTTTTTTCTCACTTTTCTTGATTTTGTTAAAAACGTCACAACACACACGTTTGAAAAGGTAATGACACTTAAAAATTTAGAATTGACATAACTTTCTAATATCTACATGAGATGGGTTTTTTCCATAAGATTTCTTGCAAAATAAGTTAATAAGTGCCCTAAAATATACAGGTAAACACAACGTCATTTTGGCACGTATCAAGGTTGTGTCGAAAAATAATTGTAGCACAACAGTCAAGGAGACCTTGGGGTATTGTCACTAGGAATGTCTTAAGAATATGGGGCATCGTCCAAACATTCTCATTGAATACTAGATCACTCTGACTATACACATGTCCTAAGAATATGGGGCATCATTGGAACATTCTCATTGAATATTGTATCACCCTAACTATACACTTTTGTTTGCTAGGTAGGAGGTATTGCTTCAATCTGTATCAACATATAACAGTTAGATTCATGTGTTACAATAGTTGAAAATTAGGTTGCATAAGTGACTTCCTTGCATGATATTGATGATTATTGATAATATGATGATCGTTTGATGATATATGTTATTATGTTGTTTGTTGATACATGTATGTAATAGTTTATACTCCACCATTGTCGTATGTTTTAATATAATGATTCATCTCACATGTTTAAATGAAGAGACGACGACACTCGAAGTGGATAACAGAGTTGATGAGATAGTGATCAACATGTTGCATTCATATTAGATAAATATCTATTGTTTGTTGTTAGTCAACATATAGTTTATCTGACATTTAAGTTATTTTAGAGTCAGATTTGTCAAACGTCACAAAACTATTGTGCAATTTATTATAAAAGAAAAAAAAGAAGAAAGTATTATGCAGTTGATTATGTTTATTATGATTGTCGGCTTATCGACTGAACATTTGTAGTCACAATATCATTTTGTGCACTTTCATAAATTGATGATCTTGACTTATTCTCTCCAACGTAGATATTGAACTAACCACCGATATTTCCTCACATTCCTTTTCCCTTTTTTTCGGTCATATATTAATTTACACTCATTGGTCATGCCGCTTAAAATCACAACTTCATTGTTATTATGCTTGTCTCACAATAATGATGCGAAGTTGGAAACCCATTCAATGATTGGCATAAAATTAATGGTGCCATCACGAGTGCTGACCATAATTAACGTCAGCGATCTAAAACAACGTGGGGTTTCACCTGAATACAAACCAGCGCGTGAGTTTTCATGCAATACACGACAAACATAAAATCCAAAAGTTTTCTTATTTGGCTCCACTTCAAGTTTTGACATCACAATGTGAACGTTAGAGCTATTTGATTTTTTATTATTATTTACTAATGCATGGTAGATTACCATTATCCAACCTGAAAACTCTCTTAGTATCGATAACCTACCTTAGCCATTTGTTAGTGGTTTCCCCACCATGTCGCTAATGTTCATCTCTCAAGACACCCCATTTGTGCTCACTTGTAATCTCTTCAATCATAAATAACTACACATAAACCTAATAAGGGTGGCCTAATAGCCCATAAATAAAGCAAAACAAACTTAAGCGTGTGTGCCTGCATCGTGATCCATTCTCTCTAACTTCTTGGCATTATAACCCTGCTTTGAGGGTTTTGAACATCGAGACATACATTGATTCTCACGTATACATGCCTCAAGCCAAAATTGTCGAAGTCTTACTCGAGATAACCTATTATATAATTTTCTAGACTATTTCCATAATCAATTCAAACATGAACACAACTGAAAGGTCGAAAAACATGAACATACAAATCAATGTGAGTGAGAGGAGTACTCGTTAAGGAAACCCTAAGTTAAATCATGTTGTAATTGACATATAATTAACAATCTCCTTTATATTTTGTTATTTACCAGTGGCTAACACATACTCAAACAGATACACATGAAGAAAAAAATGTAGTGATTCAAATTCAAATCATAAATTCGACATAAAATATCATCACAATTAAAAATATCCTCATAACCAAACCATTAAGATGTAATGGGACATAATTATCAAACTCAATGATCCTAAAAATGAAATAGAACTTTGATTGACACAAGTCCTCAATTACCATATCTTTTGTCGGCTTCTAAACCCTCAAAAGCCCAAATAGCCCAAGTATAAAAAGAAAGTGTATGCATATACCTAGTTTATGTTAAAAAATGCATAGTATGACCAAACACACGAATATATCCAATGTCAAAATACCAACTACTAATTATGTATATTTGGATAGCGTAGAGGTAGATCTAGTAATTAATTTTAAATATTATATCATTCACAAAAGAGATTATGGAAAGAGTGTAAGAAATTATAATCCTCCATGGAAAGAGTGTAAGAAATTATAATCCTCCAAGGAGTCTAAGAAATTATATTTTTTGCAAGTAAATGTAAATACCCTTTTACATTTGCTCCATATATGCAAGTAAGAAGTTCTATTATATGTTAAGATTTGTCTTTTCTTTTTGACTACTAAGCCAAACTCTGGATGTAAGTCATTATAGACTATTATGTTCCTTGCTATAATATAAAAACACTACTATATATAGTAAATAAAATCAAAGATGTTTTCTTCCTAAAAAAACAAAGGTATTTTCAAGTTTTACCAATAGAGAAGATGATATTTTCCATTTTCAACCAGAAAAAAATACTTTCCATTAAGTATGAATACAAGATGCAAATGTAGTTTAAGATAATGGAAGTAAAACATAATAATGGAACTTTATTTTTTCTATTACATGGAAGTTTAATTTTTGACTAAACAAAACAGTCCAAGTAAAATTGCAGGATAAGGTTTCCTAAAAAAAATGGCACAATTAAATGCATTTCTCATTTTAAATCCTCTTGTGGATCGATAGAATAGAACGGAGAGTACGGAAGAAAATAACAAAAAGTGATGTTATCCTTTACATATAACATGGAAAATAATAAATTCATTACTACTACTAGCATCATATGTTCATATCGGTCAAAAAATAAAAGTAAAGAAATAAAGAAATCTGAGAAACAAAGAAAAATAAAGGTACTTCTACTCTTCGATCTGGTAGTGTGTATCACACGCTTGTAAGCAAAAATAACTTGGATCAAAGGTTGCATGCATTAAAAAATTTATATTCAAATAGTATTTAGTCAAAACTACATGTGCTCTTGCAATTAGAGAAAATTTGGTCATTTGATTAAGATCGAACGATTCACATTTAAACTAGTTTTTTTTTTTAAAACAAAATTTATCCTTATTATTTTAACTATATGTAATTAATCCAAATCTAAATTTTTTAAGAGATTATGAAGTCAAAAAATTTATGACTGTCAAATTAGAATTAATGATTTGTATTTTCTTAGTGTTTTATTTGATTTGTTAATATAAATTAATCTTACAACATGAATCATTTGATCTTAATCAAACTCTAAACCATGGATATATATCTAGAACACTTTGAGTCATCCCTAACTTTAATTTAACCAAACCAAACCATGTTCACGAAGTAATCCCAAACCAAAGCACGTACGCGGATTCTAACTAGAGTTAAACTTGTTATATAAGAAGGCTAGTCCATCAACCTAAGCCAACTCAAACTCAACCGTCTGTCCTATGTTTATGTTCTGTCCCTCTCTCTCTTTATACATTTCTCTCTTATATATACTACAAAACTATACAATAAAATGATACATATATAATTAACCAGAAATAACGGCATATTCTATACCACCGGTGCATATTTTTTCCCTTTCTCTCCGATTCTTCCCTAAACAATCTCTCTTATATAACTTCTTTCTCCGTTTTCCTCTCCCTTATCTTCTCAAATTCAGATAACATAACCAACAACCCTTATATTCTTTTCTTCTTTTCATATCATTCTATTCTATTCATTTCACACTCTTTGTTTGTTATTCTTAGACCGTGACAGTAATATACACTATCATAATCAAGAAAAGTAAAGAATAATAATGGTGGTGAAGATGATGAGGTGGCGACCATGGCCTCCACTCGTCACAAAAAAGTATCACGTCAGGCTTAATGTAAAGAAACTCATTGGATGCAATCCTATACGTCAATCTTCTTCAAAATTAGCGCTTCAGATTAAATGGAAAGGTCCTAAGTCAACACTTTCTTCCTTGCGACGAGGCTCCGTTGCAAGAAATTTCACAAAAGAGGCTGTGATGGAATACGACGACGTTTCTGGTGGTTTCGTCGTAAATTTTGATGAAGAATTTCATAATCTTTGTAATCTCAATGGTTACAACAAAGACAATGTGTTGTTTCATCCGTGGGAAATCGCTTTCAATCTTTTTCATGTATGTGTCTCTTTCTCTTACTTTTTTCCATCTTTTCTTTCTTTTTCTTTTCACAATTTAATAATATAATTAACATAAAGATTAATTTTTTTTAATTGGGTCATCGTAAAAGTTTTTAATTTTTGTTCTTTTTTTTGTTGGGTTTGTAGGAGGGATGAAAATTTGGATGATTCTGTGTGTTGGGTTGTCACCGTCCTTTTATTTGTTTTTGTTTTTATGTGTCCTAATATTTGGTCCTGGAAATTTGTTGTGTCACACCTAACAAACTTTCTCTTCAACGATGAAGTTAAGGTCATTAATTGAAGAGGTGGAAAATGATTTTTGTGACTGTGTTAATGTTATGGATAACGTAGCTTTTGACTTATTGTATTTTTTGACAAAAACATGAAGTAGGATTTTTTAAATAAAATATTGGAACTTTCCCTTTCGGTTTTATGCGGTAGTAGTTGACTTATTGGCTGTTATGATTTTTTTATGAGACCATTGTGGTTTTTCTAATATAATTTTTTATTTATTGTTATTTAATTGGTTAGTTTGAGGTATTTGTTCATTTGTATTACAAGTGTATATTGTGTGTTCATATTTCATTCTAATTTTTTTTTGTTGTTCCAAACGGAATTTGTGATCGTTTTTTAATGTAATTGTAGGGATTCAATGGAAGCACAAGGAAAAAGGGTACTGTTGTTGGAACAGCTTTGTTGAATATTGCTGAATTTGCAAATTCAATTGATCAGACTAGTTTTGGTTTGAACATTCCACTCACAAATCCTGGAGATTCTGCAGAGCAATCTCCTTTACTCTGTGTAAGTCCATTCAATTAGTCCTCTCTGTTGTAATTTATCGTCATCATATATATTATATATATAATAATAAACAATCAACATTATGGCTTGAATTTTTGTCTTTGTTATTGTTTTCAAAATATATCTCAATTCAATTTGTATGCAGATATCAATTAGCTTGGTGGAGAGAGCAACAGTTCATAGATCAATAGTTCCTGTGTCATCGCCAACGGCTCAATCAGAAGAAATTACAATGACAGAGAAAGGTGATCTTTCTGCAATAAAAGCCGGCCTAAGGAAAGTAAGGTTTTTCACAGAATTTGTATCTTCTAGGAAATCAGAAAAGGCGGGCCGTGGAGAAGAAGGAAGTAGTGATAGCAAGTATTCTAGGAGTGGAGATAATACTCATAACTACGCTCTAGATTTTGACTCACTCGATGATTTAGGAGATTCAGACCGGGGGAATGAGGATTCAAGTGTTGGGAATTCATTCCGTTATGGAACATTGGCCTCTGCAAATGCTGGAGGGTCATGTTCTTATTATTCCAACACGAGAATGAATTGTGATGACAAAGACATTTGGGTTTACCACAGCTATTGCATACCTGATGCCGGGCGTTCACATATGGAGGAATCTACTGTGTCTTCTTCCGAGCCTTATTTATCACAAAGTACAAAACGCAGCATACTTCCATGGAGGAAGAGGAAGTTTAGAGGAGAGCCATTGTTAAAAAAGGCCTATGCTGAAGACGGTGGGGATGACATAGATTTTGATCGCCGACAGCTTAGCTCTGAATCTGATGAATCCATCTCTTCGAAGGTAAGAACTATTTCTTGCTTGATACTCTTTGCAATAGCTTTACTTTGATAATAACAGTTTTAGACTAGTAGTGATCGTAAATTAATAGAAATATAGTCTATAATCTCTTTTATTGAAATTAATTATGCTATTTTTTTATTTTATTTTTTGCTTAGAAATTAGTATAATAAACTTATGTCGCTCACTGTTATTAATTAGTTTATTTTTTACTGTTCACTAGTTTCACAAGACTGGGGATACGCCAATCTCTGAATTCGGAGATGATATGTTTGTTGTTGGGAGTTGGGAGCAGAAAGAGATCACTAGCCGCGATGGTCACATGAAGCTTGAGACACAAGTCTTCTTTGCCTCAATTGATCAACGCAGTGAACGCGCGGCAGGTGAGAGTGCATGTACAGCTCTTGTTGCCGTAATTGCTGATTGGTTCCAGAACTATCATGATTTCATGCCCCTAAAGTCCCAGTTCGACAGTCTAATTCGAGAAGGCTCATCAGAATGGAGAAACCTACGCGACAATGAGACCTGTAGAAATCGGTTCCCTGACGGGCATTTTGATCTCGAAACAGTCCTTGAAGCAAAAATACGTCCACTTTCTGTTGTTCCTGGAAAATCCTTCATTGGTTTCTTTCATCCAGAAGGAATGGACGAGGAAAGATTCGAGTTTCTTCGCGGCTCAATGTCTTTCGACAACATTTGGGACGAGATCAGTGGTTCTGAACACGAGTGTCTTAGCAATGGTGAACCTCATGTTTTCATTGTTAGTTGGAATGACCATTTTTTCATTCTCAAAGTTGAATCTGACTGTTACTACATCATCGACACATTGGGGGAGAGGCTTCATGAAGGATGCAATCAAGCATATATCCTAAAATTTGACAGCAACACAGTAATTCACAAAACCAAAAGTGTTCCTCAATCATCAAATGATAAAAAAACAACTGGTGGCTGGAAAACTGTTGCGCAACTATTAGAGCGCAATAAAAAGCCGCCTAAAGAAGTTAACGGTAAGGAAGGTGATTCTATTCAAGAGCAAGAAGAGGAGGTTGTCTGCAGAGGGAAGGAAGCATGCAAAGAGTACATCAAAAGCTTCCTGGCTGCAATTCCCATCAGAGAGTTGCAGGCTGATATAATGAAAAATAATTTCACATTTTCGCCTCATCAGAGACTACAAATTGAGTTTCATTACACTCAATTGTTACAGCCTTGTTTATCAACAACTCCTGCGGTGGAAGCAACCATGGCTGCAGCAGAAACACTTGCTCTTGCAATAAATGAGATTTCTACATGATAATGGTAGTTTAGAATTTAATTTAGATTAAAGAAAGTGTAGATAAGTAGTTAGTTTTACAATTTTAAACAGTTAATATTATGGTAGTTAAGTCTACATTACATAGAAGCTCGTTTAAGTGTTGATAGTGAGCTTAAGTTGTAGACCTTGTTTTGCCTTATAATATCAATCATTCTTGGGAATGGTATCATCATGTAAATGATTATGTGATTTCCTTTTCAAGTGAATGCAAAGTACTGCAAACTTTTGGCATATGACATAAAGATTTTACTGCTCGTGAATGCCTTATAACTTTTTTAGAGACTTTTTACGCATGTTGTATCTATTCTGATTTTGAGATTCTGATTTTCTATGGTTCACAAAGTCACAAGAATATACTAGCTAGTACTAGTATCTAGAGTAGACAATGGATTTGGCTTTCTTTTGATTCTCGTTTCTTTTTCTTTTTTTCCTATCCTCTTCACAACTTAAATTTATCTTTATTTCAAATAGTTTTTTAGGAGTGTGTTAGCATTGCACTTTTGTCAAATGATGTAGCTCTCACAAAATAAGCGACAACCATATAAATTTCAGCTAATAAAATAGTGTAGGTGAAAAAGATTGTTGTTCTATTACTACTTTTCCTTTCTTTTTTTGGTCAAAAATTGTGATTTTTGTTTATCAAGTATATTTTGCATATGTTTGACATGAATTGTATTAGGTCAACTTTTAAAATTCAATCTGAAATTCAATCCAAATCATCAAATTTTGTTTGGATTCCTTAAAAAAAATGTTTAGATTTTACTTGCGTTCTAAGGTGGGACTAAGTGAAAAAATTTAAGATAGAGACGAAGCTACTTTTGATAATTGGAGAGTTTATTTTGGGGATTAGCAGTGAGAGATGGAGAGGTTCACCTGAAATGTGCACGATGTTTATTTATTTTTAAGAGGTGAGGTGAATTATGGTTTATATTATATATATAATTGGTGGTTGAAAAATGATATTTGAAGTTTGAACAACTTTATAATTTGCTTTGATTTTTGTGTTTAAAACTTACATTTTTTTTAATATATAATTTGGTTGTCTCGCAGATTATTCTATCAAATGATTGTTCAAATAACATTTCTTTTAATGGTTACTATCAATTTCACTATTTACTCATGTTTTATACTCCATCTGTTTTAAAATAAGTATCATTTAGTCAAAAAAATTTGTTTTAAAATGAATGTCGCTATACATTTCTAATACAACTTTAATTTTTTTCTTCCAACTTTACCCTCTCCAACTTTTCTCTCACACAATTTTCAATGCAACTTTAAGTTTGTCTTTTTCTAATAAAATAATGACAGTTTAGTAAAAGTGTTATGTCTAATGATTATTTCATTTTATTCTTTAATATGTATGCAATTAGTTAAAATGACACTTATTTTAAAACGGAGGGAGTACGTGTTTTTATTATGTACATGTGCTTAGTATGGTAGAGCTACGGACGGGTTATCATGTCTAGAGAAAAGTTATAATAAATTGATTATAAATCACTTAAAAATTAGGCTAAATTGCATTTTTGGTCCCTTAACTATTTAGGTAGTATCGGTTTGGTCCCCTAACTAAAATTTGATTTATTTTGGTCTCTTAACTTCTCTCTATTATACGTTTTGGTCCTTTTCGTTAGTTTTAATTCAAAAACATTAGGTTTTCTTCATCTTCTTCTCCTCTTTTTCATCTTCATATCATCTCCATAAACATTCAACAACAAGAATCCCAGAAAAATTCCAGAAGAAAATGAAGAAAACTTAACGTTTTTGAATTAAAACTAACAGAAGTGACCAAAATATATAATGGAGAGAAGTTAAAGGACCAAGATAAATCAAATTTTAGTCAGGGGACCAAATCGATACTAATTAAATAGTTAAGGAACCAAAAAGATAATTTAGCCTAAAAATTATATACGGGATAAGCATTTGTCATTGGTGTATGAAAACGGGAAGTTTTTATTTGAAGTTTACGTGAGATTTACCCAAAATAGTGAGTTGAGCCTTTGGTATGCAACAATTGTATGATTAACTTTACATATAAGTGAAAACAAATTTACCTAAAAAAAAGAGAAAAAGAAAAGAAATTATAAATCAACAGTATCACTTATATTTTGAAAATATTTGTAAGAGTTAGCCGATCAACAGTATCACTTATATTTTGAAAATATTTGTAAGAGTTAGCCGCCATAGAGGGAAGAAACAAGTTTTATCTCTTTAGTTTCTCCTTCTTCAACAAGTCGATTTTAGTTTTTTTTTTTTTTTTTAAGTTCTCTCTTCTATTTATTTCATTGACATGAGTGGTTTTGAGTCAAATTTTGACCATAAATCAATCATCTTCATATTTTTCTCTCTCTTTCTCTCTCTATATGTCAATCTAAATATGTGATTTTCACATAGATCTAGGTTTTTTCTTTGTGATTTCGTCGCCTAAGTGTGACGTTGTGTTATTTGTCATCTTGCGTGGCGCCGTGTTGTTTTTCTCTCTTTTTGCGGTGTTCATTGAAAGATCAACTATTCAATCAATAATTTGAGCATCAACGTTACAGATCCGAATACATGAGTATTTTAGTCACTTTAATTTTGTCATATTATTTGTAGACATTTTGCCGTTGTATGATATTACCTTGTATGCTGTAAATTTGTTCACAAATTCATCCTTTAATTTACATTTTTAGCGATGTTGAATGATGTAATTTATCAATTTGAATGAATGAATAAACATTTTGTTTTGTAATTTTTTTTTATAACTTTTAAGTATTTTGATTCAGTACTTGGTATAATTTGATGTAATAATAACCAACATGACAAGATCCGTATGAATGCACATGTATTTTATGAAGGCCTTATTAAACGATCTTTGTAAGATTTTACGTACTTTTGATTGAACTACATGTTATCAGGGTTTCTTTCTTTTAGAATTGGATGGTTAAAACCACAAAAATCATTGAAAAAAGAATGTAAAATCTTTTTTTTATTTTTTATTTTATAATCTACACTTAACTTCTCATTTGAAGCTCTAATATTTTTTTTAGATTACGATAATTCTTTTAAAAAATTGTAACAAACACATGCATTACTCTTGATTAGTTTTTTTTGCTTAAAAATTGTTTTTTCTTCTCAAAAAAAACTAAAACAAACAGATTGCACTTGAGTGACATTAGTTTTTGACGATATTGGTGATATTATTCTTATCTCTCTCTAAATCAATCATTCTCTTTTATCTAAAATACACTAATATCATCAATGTCAAAAAACTATGTCACCAAAGTGCAATCCATAACAAACATGCTCTTAAAGTAGTTTCTTAAAAAGTACATTGTTTAGATGAAAGGGAAAATAAGTGTTAAAAGATGAAAATAATTTTGTAAAACAAAATCTCTATGATAGTTTGTATCCAAACAAACTAAATAATTTAAAAAAAAAAAAGATTGAATGATAACAAACATGCCCTAAATTTCCTAAAAAACCAAACATGACGTGAATTGAAATATTGAATTGGATTTGATTAAATTTTAAAACGAAATTGATTGGAAGATATAAAAGAACAAGATCTAACAAAAGATTGCATAATTTTCCACTTAAATCGATCCAATTCAACAACCACTTCAACTCAAGACCTATAAATAGTGTACTAAAAGAGTTATTGATACAAAATATTTGCACAATAGGAGTAATCAAAAACACAAAGGCGATGATGCAAGATCAAAGGATGAAGTCTCTCTTGTTACGTATTGAAGCATTAGAACCCAACTACACGATCCACTGTCCACTCCTCTCCTCCCTCGTTAACCATTGCCTTCAACAAATTTTCAAATCCCCCACTCACCCTCCTTATCACTCGGTTAGAAACAAACTCTTTCTTTATTTGATTTTATTTATGTCAATTGATTTGAATATATTAATAAAATCTAACAAGTTTTTGTTATTTTAATTATTTGGCTGGTATGTAGATGATAAAGAGAGCAGTGAAGGAGTTGAATGAGAAAAGTGGCTCGACTGAGGAAGATATCTTCGAGTTCATTAGAAAGGAATATGATACTGATTTACCGTTTGATCACGCGTCTATTCTTCATATTCATCTTAAGAAGCTTTGCATGAGTGGAGAACTTTTGTGTACCAAGAATGGGA